>JARHVA010000457.1:4317500-4750000 GCA_037957365.1 Torreya grandis
GGTAATATATATCTTTGACAATATTTAAACCAATTTAAAGAATCCATACTCAACTATATGCATATCAAGATAAAGAACATGCATTGACTCATTGACTAGTCTCTCACTTATAAACCTTGCAACACCAATCCATGATTCTTTAAATGACTGATTAATGCCTCTATGAATCCTAATAGAGAAACCTCACTTACCAAGGAACTTAGACACCCAAAATTTATGATATTCCTAAATATATATACTCTCACTAATTTGATTGTCTTTCTTAAGCCTCCTCATAGGCTTAATTCGCTCATCCATCTTCTCTGTGACTCCATTGTCAACACACCCTGATAAATAATACTCTTATTTTTCCTTCATTTCTACCACAACAAATAAACCATCTTGATAGTTATCTTGATCACTCCTAGAAGTCTTCTCATTCACTTACTTGTTATCCTTCTCCCTTTTGGCTATCATCTTTTCTTTCAATGTACTATCAATGAATGTTACCTATTCTTGGCATTATTTTACACCTAAACCTTATTTTCCCTTAATAAAATAATGTTGATTGATATACTTAGCAACTAATTCATCCTTGTTCTCAATCTAATCTCTCTTAATAGTCTTATGTCTCCATATCAATGTATGACCTCTTTCTTGCACATTAGGAGCTCCATACACCTTGTTTTTCCTTGAGAACTTATTCAACCAATTCTTAAAATACCTTGTAATATGAAAAAATCTATGACACCTAAAAACTATATATACCATTCATACCTTTTACTTAATTATGGTTATTATCTCCTTTTTATAGGTTACTTCTCCTTTTGTAATCTCTTATACTGTGACCAAATTGATTGCAAGCATAACATTGACTATGAGATGATTTAAAAAACCTCATAGAATTGGTATACCTTGTTGGTATTCTTAATTTTTTATTTATTATATCATCCTTCTTGACTTGATCTAATTTCTCTTGCTTAACCTTGCTTAATTTGACCACTAGTTTCTCATGCTCAACCTTTAAGGAGCCTAGCTCAATTTTCAACTAATCACACTTGGCCTTCTTTGACCTCAAACTTGAATTTATAGCCTATAACTAATTTTTAAGATCATGAATAGTCATCTTATCTTATTTTATATTTTCAATCATTATCTCAAACTTGGTTTGAAGATGACTCATGTTTCCTTCATATTCCATAAAGGACATGACCTGCTCTCTAAAACTTTTGATGAGCTTTTCATATTCATATTCCTTGGAGTTATAATTACTCCTCCTCTAAAAATAAATAATATTATCTTTAATAATTTTGACCATTAATATAAATTCTTGATTCTCTTTCCATAGTTGCTTAGCCATTTGTTCTTCAAGGACCACCTTCTTAGCTGTCAATCCTTCTTGAAAGACCCGCTCTAATACCAATTGTTGGAGGCACAATCATTAAGAGGGTAGGGGTGAGTTAGTGATGTAATCAAATAAAATTTAATTCCAATTATTTAAAATATTAACCATTAAACATAAAAATTAATGAATCATATAAACCATTCATTGCAATGAACAAATAAAATAATGTAATATCAAAGAACATAACACATAAATTATGTGGGAAACCCTCATAAGGGAGAAAACCCACTGAAATAATATTTGGACTATTATTCTATAAGGTAATTTATTAAATTTATACCAGCACGAACTAATCAAGGAGAACTCACCCTTTAATTGGTCAAACACCCACTAGACCTTTAGCTAACACCAACTATCAAGGAGGCTACAACCCCTTAGATGATCAAGCACCAATGTAATCACCTCCAAACTGATCTCCACCTTTGATTTGATGTCTAACATACCTAATGATGGAATTATATTCCTATAAAACCTTCAAACCTACCTCTTTATATCATACAACTTATGATGGTATTTTATAGTTCATACAAACTCAAATTTGCCTCTTATATAGGCATATAACAACTTTTTCTCTTCTTTACTCAAACACCCCTCAATATGCATGCTCATGACCTTGAAGCCATTTCTCCTTCACAATCTTATTTTATTATATGAAAATAAAATCATGTACCAACATTAATATCATCCTCACACATCCTCTACCTTGTTCTTATAATTTATTTCCAATCAAAACCTTTGCACTAGGTTACCTAAGCAAAATAGGCCTAATAGCCTTAAAAAAAAAAATTCTTATTTACTCATGACCTAAAAAAATAAATATTATACCTTCACCACATCTTCAAAATGATTTTATTATAGTTTCCATGGCTTCTTACCCTTATGAAAATTCTCATATAGTTTTTTTCATTCTCTAATTGTCTAACTAGCCCAATTAGGCCAAAATTGCCTTCTACTTATACATTATTCTTTTTCCAACCAATCTTGGTTAGCCACAACATTTTGCATTTGTAGATCAACATAAAAATGTATCTTTGGAAAAATTACATATAATATACATCAAATCATTAGTTCAATCATGTTTCAAATGGCTTAAACCAACACACTAGGCTTAAGCTAGACCTAAGCAATTAGCCCTCCATTAGGACACATGTTACACTTAGATGTCAATAGCCCTTAACCAAAGATGGAAACATTTCAAAAAATTTACCACAATTTCCTCAACTTATATATTTTTAATAATTAATAAAACACTCCATGTCACTCTCTCACCTTTCTTTTAGCCCTCAAGCCTTCAATCGGTCCCATGAAGACCTAATTCACCTTCACAAAACACTTTGAGCCACTATGGCCTAGACGTCCCTTACCAATAACCAAAACCATTTCAAATACTTTAATTTCATCCTCTATGATCCTTATCCATTATTAATAAACATCAAATCATTTTCTCATATTCTAAAACCTCCATTAGGTCTTCAAGACCTATTAGGCTTAATTAGCCCAAAAACATTGTCTTCACAAATAAGGCTCAAACTAACTATATATAAACTTCCAAGCACAATCCACATATGGATGGAAATATAAATACCTCAAGAACATCATAAAATAAATAATACACCTTCATTCATCCTCTAAAGTCTCATAAACACCATTTCAAAAAGCCCACTTAGACCTGCAAAAATTATAGTTAACAAAAGTCAACTTTTACCTGCACTAACTACACTTATACAGATATTCAAAACTAAAAATCACTTTTAAGATGATCTCCATAGAGTGTATTTAATTTTTTATTTTTATACCAAGAATTTTTTATATATATTTTGACTTATACAATCATTTCTTTACACATTTATTTATTCAAAAAAATGTGGTCAACCAACAATCAACTCTCACATGAAATAAATACAATTGTACTACCATTCAAACCTTATATCAAATTTCTTGGACTTTACTTGAATTTATCTACCAATTTTATTTTTAATCCATCATCAAATTCATCCATAATCAAAATTTATAAACAAAACATTACAGACTAGTTTTCCTTTCTAAATTCAAATGTTTGAATTCTAACGATCACTTTTTAATGCAAATTTGACTATGGAAAATAGTGAAATTTATTTGCGAAATCAAATTTGAACCATCATAAATTTTGATATACATAATTTGAAGACCTAAAATTTGAAACTCATTCTCTAGGAAAAAATATAAACAAACCTATGTGACCACTTTCTTCTAACATCTTCACATGTGCAAATGCTAATGTCATCAATCTGCTTACTCAAGAAGTTCTGTGAAGATGACTAAGATAACCTAGACCTTCACAAGACTACTTATATAAATTCCTTTCACTTCCAAAAGTACACCAAGAACTTCTTACACCCCATATGACCCATTTAACATGGTCAATCACCTCAAAGGCATGCATACATGATATGCACTCTCAAATCCACTTGAAACCTATCACTTGTCATTAATGCACTATGTACTAAGATTACCTTGACATCAATGAAAATAAATTAATCTCAATACCATGATCAAAAATATCCCCCTTTGTCATTGATTAAAAACACCTTTGATAATTCTCTTCTCCCAAAGTGAACAACTCCTTCATTTTGATCTCTTTCCCCCTTTGACAAATGGTCTCTTACTCAACATGCCAACTTGATCCTTATACCTAAAAAACTACTCACAAAGTTAGAAAATTCCCCCTAACATCATTATCATCCAATATAACCTATTATCAAACCATACTTAACCACACAAGATATTTTGATTGAAACATCTCACATATGCTCCCCCTCACTCTATACATAACTTGCATCCCATCAATTGAAGAGAACATACATCTATCTGAATTGCTCCTTAAGTTATTAGCTTATAAGAAACATGCCCAAATTTCTCATACTCCACAATAAACTTGATTTATCTCCCCCTAACTCCATATTCCACTTGAAAAAATCCAAAAGACTGTAAATATATATAAGCAAACTCTCTTACAAGAGCATACCTTTAATAGAGCCATCTTCATCCACACATAGGCTACCACAAATATCTAACATCCTTCATGAGATAATTAAATCAAATGTTGATCTTCTTGGGTAAAAATTACCTCTTTCAATTATATACAAACCTTATCATATGAATCCAACAACCATAACTGATATGAGTAATAAGAATATGCTTAAAGCAGTAAAACTTACCTGAATCCATGCCTATAAGAGCTTCTTCAAGCCACCAACCTAAATAAGGTACCTGATTAGACTATCTACAGATGAAATCTGATGCATTCATACATTCCTTCTACTACAATCTGAATTTACGTTCATAAGCTTATCCTTTCAAGGACCTCTCTCTTACACAAGAAAAGATATTCCTTTCCTAGATACATTACAAACAAAGATAAATTACTAAAATTCTCATTCTTTTACACAAAGGGACTACCTATATCACACCATAAACTTTTTAATACTTGTATATCATCATTTAACACCTGATCACCAAGTTTGGTGACCCAAATCATTGTAAACCCCAAGATACACTATGTTAAGGGTTTTTTGTGTTAGAACCCTTATGCTAACCAAGGACACTCAAAGTAATATCCTCTTCCACAAATAACTTCAGACCTTCAAATCACTTCTCATAGATCTAAATAGTTGATATACATCTTTGAAAATCTTTAAACCAATTGAAAGAATACATACTCAACTATATGCATATCAATACAAAGAACATATCTTGACCTATTGACTAGTCTCTCATTTATCAACCTTGCAACACCATTCCATGATGCTTTAAATGACTAAGTAATGAATATATTAATCCTAATAGACACACAGCACCTACCAAGGCACTTATAACAACTAGAATTTAGGATATTCCTAAATCTCCATACTCTCACTAGTTTGCTTGTCTTTCCTAAGCCTCCTCATAGGCTTGATTTTCTCATCCATCTTCTCTTTGAATCCTTGTCAACACACCTTGATAAATAATATTCTTGTATTACCTTCATATCTACCAAAACAAATGAACCATCTTGAGACTCAACTTTATCACTCCTAAAAGTTTTCTCATTCACTTGTTTTTCATCCTTCTTTTCCCTTTTGGCTACCATCTTTCCTTTTTATGCACTATCAATGGATGTTACCTATTCTTGGCATTCATTTACACCTAAGCCTTATTTTTTCTCAATCAAACAATGTTGATCGATATGCTCAAAAACAAATTCATCCTTGGTCTCAATCTAGTATCTCTTAACAGTTTTAGGTCTCTATATCCATGTATGACCTTTTTCTTTCACACTAGGAGCTCCATACACCTTGTTTTGCCTTGAGAACTTATTCAACCTATTATTATAATACCTTAAAATACTACCAATTCTATGACACCTAAAACAAAAAAAAATCATTCATACCTTTTGCTTGATGATGGTTATTATCTCCTTTTGACAAGTTAATTCTCTTTTTACAATCTCTTACAATGTGACCAAACTGATTACAAGCATAACATTGACTATGAGATGAATTGACAAACCTCATGGAATTATTATTCCTTATTGGTCTTCTTAATTTTTTCTTCATGTTATAATCCTTATTAACCTAATCTAATTTCTCTTTTTCAACTTTTCTCATTTTAACAACTAGCTTCTAATGCTCAACCTTAAAGGAGCTTAGCTAAATTTTCAACTGATCACACTCGGCCTTCTTTGACATCAAAATTGAATTTCTAGCCTCTAACTAATTCTTAAGATCATGAATATTTATCTTATTTATTTTATTATTTTAATCATTATCTCAAACTTGGTTTGAATATGACTCACCTTTCCTTCATATTCCATAAAAGACTTGACCTACTCTCTAAGAATTTTTATGATCTTTTCATATTCATCTTCTTTGGATTTAGAGTTACCCATACTTGTCAAAAAAAAACTAATATAATATTTAATATTTTTGACCATCAATCTCAATTCTTGATTCCCTTTCCTTAGTTGCTTAGCCATTTTTTGCTTCAAGGACCACCTTCCTAGTTGTCAAGCCTTCCTGAAGGACCTACTCTGATACCAATTATTTAAAGCATAATCATTAAGAGGGGGGTAAATAAATGATGAAATAAAATAAAATAAAATTCCAATTATTCAAAATCTTAACCATTCAACATAGGAATTCATGAATCATATAAACTATTCATTGCACTGAACAAAGAAAACAATGCAAGATCAATGCACATAACACATGAATTATGTGGGAAACCCTCATGAGGGAGAAAAACCACTAAAAATATATTTTTAATACTATCCTATAAATTTATTTCTTCAATTTATACCAGAACCAACTGATCAATGATCACCCACCCCTCAATTTGGTCAAACACCCACTAGACCATTTAGCTAGTACCAACTAGTAAGGAGGCAACAATCCCCTAACTGGTCAAGCACCAACTCAATCACCTCGAAACTGATCTCTAAATTTGATCTAATGTCTAACACACTTGATGATGGAATTATATTTCTCTAACACCTAAAAAACTACCTCTCTACCTCATGCAACTGATGATGGTCTTCTATATTTTATACAAACTCAAATCTACCTCTTACATAAGCATATAATAACTCTTTCTCTTCTTTACTCAAACACCCCTCGTACACATGTGCATAACATTGAATACATTTCTCCTTCACACTCTTATTTTATTATATGAACATATAGTCATGCATCAACATGAATATCATCCTCACATAGCCTCTACCTTGTTAATCTAATTAATTTCTAATCAAAACCTTTGCACTAGGTTACCTAATCAAAAATATGCCTAATAGACTTGAAGAAAATTTGTTTAATTTCTCATAACCTAAAACAAAAAAATTTATACCCTTTCCACATATTCAACATGATTTTCATATTTTTTATATGGCCTCTTACCCTTCTACAAATTTTTATACCATTTGTTTAACTCTCCAATTGTCTAACTAGCCCAATTAGGCCAAAATAGCCTTTTTCTTATACATGACTCTTTTTCCAACCAATATTTTTTAGCCAAAAAACTTTACATGCTTGGATAAACATCAAAATTTATGTTTGGACACATTACAAACAATATACATCAACTCATTAGGTCATCCATGCCTCAAACGGCTCAAATCAACACACTAGACCTAAGCTAGACCTAAGCAATTATCTCTCCATTAGGCCACACATTACACTTAGATGTCAATAGACCTTAACCAAAGATGTAAACCTTTTAAAAACTTTACCATAAGGTTATAAAATCCTTATATATGTTTAAAAATTCATATAACACTCCAAGTCACTCGCTCACCTCATGAAACCTCTTTTAACCCTCAAGCCTTCAATAGGTCCCATGGAGACCTAATTCACCTTCACATTACACCTTGAGCCACTATGGCTTATATGTCCCTTACCAATGACCCAAAAAAATTTAAAGAATTTAATTACATCCTCTATGAGTCTTATCCATGCTTAAAAAACATCAAATCATTTACTCATTTCTAAAACCTCCATTAGGTCTTAATTAGCCCAGAAACAATGTCATCATAAATGAGGCTCAAACTAATTGTATATATAATTTCCAAGTAAAATCCAAATATATATATATATATGGAAATATAAATACCTCAATAACATAATCTAATCCATAATAAACCTTAATTTAGCCTCTAAAGGCTCTTAAACACCACTGCAAGAATCCTACTTAAACCTCCAAAAATTATAGTCAATAAAAATCAACTTTTATCTATAATAAATACACTTCTACAGATATTCAAAACTCCAAATCAATTTAAGTATGATCTACATGGAGTATAATTAATTTTTTATTTTTATACCAACAAGGTTTGATCAATATTTTTACTTTTACCATCATTTCTTTGCACTCTGGTTTATTTTAAAAAAAACATAGTCAACTAACAGTCAACTCTCACATGTAATAAATGTAATTGTATGACCATTCAAACCTCCTAATTAATTTTCTTATATTTTCCTTATATATATATATATATATATATATATATATATATATATATATATATATATATATATACCACTTTTATTTTTAATCCATTGTAAAATTCATCCATAATTAAAATTTATAAACAAAACATTGTAAACTCATTTTACTTTGTAAATTCAAATATTTGAATTCTAATAGTCACTTTTTAATGCAGATTTGACTATGGAAACTAGCAATACATGCCTAGGAGATCAACTTTGAATAACCATAAATTTTTATAAACAACATGTAAATACCTAAAATTTTAATAATATGTTCTAGACACAACTCTAAACAAACCCATGTAACCACTTTCTTCTGACACATCCACACATGTAAATAATGATGTCATCAATTTGCTTACCTAGAAAGTTTGGCCAAGATGACTAGAATAACCTAGACCTTCACAATACTACTTATATTAATTCCTTTCACTTCCAAAAGTACACTAAGAACTTCTTACACACCCTATTACCCATTTAACATGGTCAATCACCTCAAAGGCCTGCATACATGATATGCACTCTCTAATCCACTTGGAACCTATCACTTTATCATTAATGAATTATGTAATAATATCACCTTGAAATAACTGACAATAAATGCATCTCAAGACCATGATAAAAACACATATCCCTACAACCCAATCTCTTATATTTGAGTATAAGTTTTTATCCAAGTAGATAAGAAGATAATAGTTGGGAAGGCCCATTTTTAGAGCAAGTGATTTAGTTGGGTACCAATATTAAAAAAACATAAATTCAAAAGGATTTGAAATCCATAGGACTTTTTAAACCAAATAAATAAAGGAAGGAAACACAAAAAAACAAAGTACATACATTATCTCTCCTAGTGTACATATAAATCCTAGTAGTACACAGGCATAATTGCCCAGAATGTAACCTTCTCTTATAATAGCTACACAGTAGATTCCATCAACATAAATTTACATAATAGATCATATAGGAGGATTTATAAACCTAGTAATGTATGATGGGTATACTAACCATGACCAGTACTTACTAGCTTGTGAAATGAGATCAAAAGATAAGGGTATTATTAATGAAGCTATCAAAAAGTGTGAGTTAGTAGTGGAACTAATTGGAATATTACTTGAGTTAATATATTAAAGAGACATTCAGTGAGAAAATCTACAAGATGTTAAGGAATGGCTTGTCTTAGAATTCAAGATAAAGAAATGCACTAGTTAGACTATTTAGGACTTGAAGGAAATAAGGCATAAATTGAGAGAATCAGTCTATAACTATGATTTAAGATTCTCTGATGTTATGAATAAGGTATAATTTTCCTTAATATACAATGAAAAAGTTATGTGGTTTATCGAAGGACTATTTTCCAAAATTAGGTTTGCAATGACACAAACATAATATGATACTAAAGTAGATTCTAGAGCTGATGCACTTTAAATAGAGAAAATTGAAGACTATGAAGAAGCTCCTACCATAAATTCCAAGATTGATAACACACTATAATCTTTTACGTTGAGGATGGAATAATACCATGAGGAAGATAAACCTAAGTTGCATATATAGTGTATGAAGTGTGGGAAAGAAGGAAATCATAAGAATTATTATCTTAAGATTAAGATAGAGTTTTGTGAAATATTTCTAGTAGTAGGGCATGGAAAAATGCAATGTCATCTTCTACAATAGTATTTTTATAACCTATAAAATTTGTGTTGTACTTTTTTTAAGTCAATTAATCATGATGAAAAGAACTATAAGGCTTTATAAGAGCTCAAAGAAGGAATCACCAAAAATTTATTCACCATCACTACATAGAAAATGTCCTTGGTGAAGTAAATAATTCCAAGCCCAGAGGTTGATAAAGGTTATACAATCTAAGAAGATTCACAATAGATTCCCAGTTAACCACAATACTAGCCTCAAGGTCTAGCCAGTTAGACCCCTCCTTCATTGAGTTGGACACCGCCATATTTGTAGTACCAATATGCAACACCCTAGAGCTTATCCATGATGTTGTATCAAAAAATGAGTTGGACCCCACTAGTTAGGCAACATAATTAAAAATTGGAGATAATACCCAATAACATCAGCATTAGAATACTATGTAGCAATAAGGAAGGTATAGAGGAAGATATCAATCTAACAGAGGTAGATCTAGGGGTGGATATAGGGGAATTTACTAGGGCGGTGGAGGAAATAATTATCAATGACCCCCTTTTCAATGTTATCTATTTGGAGAGTATAATCATGTACAATGAAATCCTCAAAGATAGTTTTACTGTGCATACTATACAGTTTATGATCAACACAAGATAGAATACTATCCTATATTGGAAAAGAAAATAAAGGATAAGGCTATCATAAATGTGAATATGGTAAATAAGTAGCCTAAAGAGGATTCATTCCTTAATGTTGTTACTTGACATTAGCATGTAAAAAGAGGTTTTCCTCCTCTAGAAATTCCTTAGGATCAAGGAATCCTAAAATCAAAAAAAGACAAATACCTAGACCTATCCATAGAAAAAGGGGCTCATGTATGAAGTTACATAGATGTTGAGAAACAAATAATATCAAGACACTACTAATGAGATGCTACAATAATAGATGTTCAAATATTTGGCCATATCATGTGCATTATGCTTCAAGATGGATTTGTCACTATGCTGACAATTCTTCTAAAACTTTTAACCACTCTACCCAATGAAGACATCTCATAAACATCACAAACTTGCTACATAATTTATTAGAGTGTAAATAGTGAGGCCAATATAAGATAGAAACTATGGTTTGGTATGTCAAAATAAAGAAGCCCTGGGATATATATGCATGAATCAACATTAAATTTGTAGGCTATGAGATTCTAAATGGTGTCTTTGATTTTGGTAGCACAGTCAACATGATTCCTAGGTCTATATGGGAGGCTATTAGATGATTGGTTATAAGTTATAACCTAGTAACTCTAATCTTAGATTACTATGGAAGAGTTGAACCTATTGGTAGATTAGAATATATTGAGATCAAAGTCACAAATATGACCCTATGAGGTGACTTTGAAGTCATTGATATGAAGAAAATGATAACACATTACCTTGTGTTGATTAGAAATAAATGGGCATATGATGGTCAAATGATTATCAACATAGTGTAGAATCAATTAGAGGCCCACCAAGGAGATAAGGTTGTCATAATTCCTTTAAAAAAAGCACATAAACCTTACATCATTATGGTTGAACTAGATCCTCCATATGTAACACAATAAACCAATTAGATGAAGGTAAATTCTAAGGAAAACCCAAAAGTACTACACATAGTTAAGTGCAACTTCTTGTATGAGAATAATAAAATTCAAGTACAGTCATTACTCACTCAATAGTTGAAGACAATAGAATAATGGAGGCCCAAACTAGTAGTTATGCAATTGTTGATAATGCAATTTGTCATAGAATATTGTGCATCTATGTCTATTAAATCCCTACTCGATTAGAATTTAACTTCATCTATCAAACAAATGATCATATGAAGTACTATATATAGGAAATTAGAGAAGGCACTTTTCTTTAGGAAATAGCTCTGTCTATTAGTGGAAAAATAGACACATACCTGCTCAATTAGGCTCGAGGTGAACATGAACTCTGACTTATGAGAATGATCTTTATGCATGAGAGATAAATTTCTATATACTATACAATTAAGGATATCAATTATTGCATTTTATGTTTAAAAGTTCATATACCTATCCTTAGCTAGTAGGTCAGTGCTTTGAATTATGCTCTAAAGGGAGTTACCATGACATGGTGGGTCAATTCATAGAAATGATCAGCTTGAGTGGGATGATGCATGTAATCTCATGTTTATCAAATTATATTTACCATAGATAATTCAAAGTAATTGGCCTTTCTTTCAAGAAGTTGAGTGTCCTAAAATTCATATTCATAAATGTATTGAATTCTAGATTGGGGTACATGTGGCACTAAAGTACTAGGTTCACACTTTCTATTATGCACTTATTCCTTTACCATCAGCATGGTATATCCATCAAGAGTGCATGAGGGATACAAATCACTTGATGTGGGTGTAAAGTGATTGTATATAGACATTTACTTTTGAAGATGAGAATCCTCTAGTTCACAATGCACTCCTCAAAATCAAAAATTTCCTATGCCATGGGTGCATTGAAGATATAAGCACCATGATGGAATTCAATGTATAGAAGAATATAGCTTATGATCTCAATTTAGAATTAAAAAGATAAAAATCTACCAATAAATAATGAAAATATCTTACACATCCATTCCACCAAATACAAGATGAAGAAGAGGACATTGAAGCCTCTGATTCTTATGGTGATCTTGATTTGATTGATTTATTTAAACCTAAATGGCCAGTCAAACCAAAAAAGGACACAATCACAAAACCTATTGAAGAAGACAAGTTCTAAAATATATAAATTTCATAATGGGAAGGACATCAAATGATTTATGACTCTATTTTTGAATAAAAGTGTAAGATTTACCATTAACCCATTAAAAAACATGTATAAAACTTCAAAACTAAGGAGGTGCATATAGGGGATTATTAGATAGAAGCCAAAGTTTCTAAAATCATGCACCTCTTATGGGATTATTAGGATGTCTTTCCTACTAAGTTTTCATAGGTCTAAGGAGTTGATCCATCTCTAGGTGAAATGCACATCGAACTCAAGGAGTGTGCATCACATACAAAGAAATAGCCATACAAGCTAAATTTAAACATAAAGCTAAAAGTAAATGTTGAACTTAATAGAATGTAGGATGTAGGTATAATTTATCCTATAGAAAAGGTATATTAGGTAAGCCCCATGGTAGTACAACCTAAGAAAATGGACAAGATCAGAGTATGTGGTGATTATCACATTTTGAATTATGCATGTGTGAGTGACCCGTTCCCAATTCCCTCATAGATGAACTTTTAGATACTATTGCAAGACATGAAGTTTACTCTTTCATGGATGGTTTTAGAGAGTATCATCAAATACCCATAATAAAATAATATGGATCTAAAATAACTTTTTTCATGGAATGGGGATCCTTTACATATAAATTAATGCCTATTGGCCTTAATAATTCACCTACGGTGTTCTCTCATGTAGTGGTAACTATATTCAAAGACTTCATTCATGACTTCCTAGAAGACTATTTTGATGATTTGGCAATATTTTCCTTATTTAAAGAACATTTGTCTAAGTTTTACCTCATGATAGAATGATTTCAATCTCTATCCATTGCATTAAATTTAAATAAATGTCTATTCTTTACACCCTTTGGTGTTTTATTAGGTCATGTAGTATGTAATGAAAGTAATTTGGTTGACAAAGCCAAAATTGTAGTCATTCTAAGTATGCCTCCACCAGTCAATTCCACTAAATTAAGATATTTTTTGGGCCACATAGGGTACTATCACAATTTTATCAAAGGATATGTAGCCATTGCATCTCTATTGGAATCCTTACTATGTAAAAATGTAAAGTTTATCTATACTTCAGAATGCCAATCAACCATTCAAAGTCTTCATTCATCATCAATATTTATGATACATTGTCAAAATCCCATATTATGAGGATGCATCTCTAAGTGGTTGATGTTATTTTAGGAGTTCCAATTTTATATTAATTTCAAACTAGGCATAAAAAATGTGGGACCAAATCATCTTAACCACATTCCTAATGGAGAATAACTAGACAAATTATAGGACTCTTCTAATGCTCATCTCTTTTGTGTTTCTATGATTCTTGAAAATTTTGAAACAATTGCCAACTTCCTCGAATAAGGAGTATTCCCTACACACTATCAAGAATGAGACAAGAAGCAATTTGTCACTAGAGATTTACCATACACTATCATTGATGGGATTCTGTATCATTTGGGAAAAGATGAAGTACTATGTAGGGTTGTTCTAGAATATGAATGACCTCAACTCTTGTAGGAGGCACATCAAGGAGTCATAGGAGGACATTTTGATGGAGAAGCTACTACCAAGAAGTTGTTATAGAGATATTTATGGTGGCCTAATATTTTTTAGGATGCACACAGAGTAGTGTATCACTAGAATGTCTATCAATACATGGGTAAACCACCACATAAATATAAAATGCCTTTACAGCATCTGTTAGCTGAGTAACCTTTTAAAAAATGGGGCATTGACTTTTTTGGACCTATTAATTAACCAAGTAAATGTAGTAAATAAAAATATATTATCACTATGATTGATTATTTTACCAAGTGGGTTAAAGCTACTATGATACTAGTTATGATTTGAAAGACGTAGCAAAGTTTCTTTATGAAAACATTATTATAAGGTTTGAATGCCATATCAAGCTTGTCGTTGATCAAGGAATGCACTTCTTGAATAACGCGATCAAGGCTCTTACTAAGGAATTTATGATTTCACATCATAAAATCACTGTGGATCATCCACAATACAATGGTCAAACTTAGGCTTCCAACAAAGTGTTAGGTAAAATGTTGACAAATATCTAAAAAATCAAGAGGGATAAATAGGAATATCACATTCTGATGATTTTATGGGGATATCACATGCACTATAAGAGATCCATAGGTTTTATGCCATTCTAGTTGGTGTATGGTCTAAAAGAAATTATGCAAATGGAATACTTGAGTCTGTGCATTGTTATGGTCATGAGACTAGGGGATCGTGACTCTCTAACCAAGAGACTACTAAAATTGAATAGGATAGATGAGTATATATGTAAAAAATCATGGATGTGGGAATTTCATAAATAGAGTAAAAAATCATAGCATGATAAGAATTTTTACCATAAATAATTTCATAAAGATCAACCAGTCTTTTTATATGACAGTCATTTTAGAGCATTTTTGGGTAAGTTAAAAATTTGGTGGAAAGGGCCTTATGTTATACATGAACTATCATAGCAAGGAACTATGGTTTTAAGAGATCTTAAAGGAACCATTTTACTATGGTAGGTGAATGGATACAGGCTTAAACCTTACCACTAATATTTTAATTGATCTCATTCTGATAAGTGAATGGGTATTGAGTAGCACCAAGTAGATTACCATTTCTCATTACTACATGTTTTTTGTGTGTTTTTTTTCTATCTATGTGCATTTTTAGATGATCTCTTCACTACCATTCCAAGAACCAAGATACCAAGCATAGTATGTACCAGTTGTGTGTAGGAGAATCCACATGCACCATTATGGATGTCAAAGAGGATAAAATGAAATTAATTAAGTCCAAGAAATGTGCAAATAAGTCACATCAAAAATATTTCCACCATATAACAGTCATCCTCTAGAAGTAAATACCAGATCCAAGGGTTGATTGACTTGATATTCAACAAATTAGTGGCCCATCAACATCATTTTCTTGTACCCCTATATAAATAATAAATATCATAATGCCATATCTCCACACATGTGCTAATGACTAACTACCTTAATTGCTAGATTGGATTGGATTTTCCACATTAACATTGCAATCATGATGAATGGATAGCTAAGTGTAGCATTTATATAGAATCTAATCATTGAAAAATCTATAAAGGCCAAGTTCAATAACTAAGTTATCATTTCATCCTTTTGTATATTTGTCACAATCTAAAATTGCAAATAATAGAAAGCATTCTAATTTCATCACTTTAGTAGACATAGATACTTCATAGCTCATTAAGGGTTTAACAGAAGCAAAAAAAGAAGCAATTAGTATTGACATGGCTCTTAAGTAGAAAAATTTTAAATATCCATAGTCGTTCAACTTACTTTGATAATAAAAATAGAAGTTATTTCATCCAGATGCTATTAATGTTGCATAACCGCTCACTATCATAGCCCCCCATCAATTCCACAATATAGATGTTAAACACCTAATGTGAATGTCTACCTTTAGTGACTTAGAGGATATTATATAAGTTTTTCTCAGTTGATACAATGATGTAAATATCTACCTCATCCTAGATGTCACTATTGTAATCAACACAAAAGCCATGGCTCGATCTTTGGGCATACCTGTGTAAGGAGACTCCCCGTCTCCATACAAGATGATAACACCCACAATTTTGTAAGAAGTCTAAGAATTATATGTTTGGAGATCCAAAGGGATCCCAATTGAGAAAATTCTTGATGAACTAGTGCATATCTTCATAAAATGCATTACTATGAGTTTATAGCAGATGAACAAGTCTACAAAACAAATACCCAAAGGGGTTGTAGACATCACTCACTATATGATCCATGGGAATGAACAATTCAACTAGTCAAAGTAATTGATTTAAGAGTTGATCACCAACATTGACAATCATATTACCTCTCTAAGGTAGACATTTAAATACCAATTCCTCATCTTCTTACTCTACTTCATGTAATGGAAGTCCCTAAAGGGATAAGTGTACCCTAACATATATTATTGGCCAATGTATTAATTTCATAATATCATGTAGACACAAAATCATGGAGCCCTAGCACATGAGGTAAAATTAAAATCATGGTGGTAGGAGTGTCTATAACTAATTTTAATGCATCCCTAGGTGCCACTAGACATCATATAATATTTGTGCTACCACACAGCTATCACTTTGTTTCCAAAGGGTGTATTCATCCACATTCATGAGTTGTCATAGTCTCCCTTTATACCACTTCAATTTTTTGTGACCATGGACATGGCATAGGTATAAGTCACCAAAAAAAAAGATTTCATTGTAGGCATGTGACTCTCCTATAAGCTATACCACCTAGCTCACCCATCCCTATAGCATAATAATTAGAATAAGCCACTAGTTCTCAATAATAGAAGGGAAAGTGTAAGCTTTACATAGAGCACAAATCATCATCCCCTTATTTAAATCATAAGACACATAGCATAGCAACTTGGTTGGATGATCTAAAGGTGCTATAGATCTCAAGCTCATGAAACCTTCCATAAATGGGCATAGATGAGTAAGAAGTCTACTAGGTCATGATTACAGACATGGCTAAAGATTTCTATGATAAGGAAGAAAAGGAATTATTCTTTTAGAAGGTTGTGGGTATGGTCTATGTGCAAAAGTAGGTTTGACCAAAATTATGGTTGGACCTTCCATCTTGTCTACCATCCATTATCATTGATACCATATGGGAAAAAGTAGAGTAGTTACAATGGAAGATTGATTTTTTCTAGCCACAACCTACTCCCACATTCCTAGTTGAATATATATTTGCACATCTTTTATAAATCCCATCATAATCACTCGTGCATAGACCTCAAACTAGTTGGGAGGCTAGGGTCACCCTTACACTTGAATAATGCACATTTGGATTACTAGTCATTATGTAAGAAGTATAAACTACCCTTGCCTATACTTTACCACCACCTAAATGTAGATTGGTCATGCTTAGGTGTAAGAAGGCATAGGTTTTCATCTCAGAAGTTTGACCAAGTGATTAACTATCATCACCACAAGCCCAAGAGGTTGAAGATATCACACCTAATCAACCCATTAAATTAGAATAGCAAGCCTCCAAGGAAGAATTAGCTTACACAGTAGAATAATGAGTAAAGAAAGAAGAGAATAAGTGGAAAAAAGAGAAAGCTCATCAAAAATAGGAAACTCAATAAGCCAAATAAGTTTAGGTCACACAAAAGGATAAATATGTAGAGTTTGATAGATAAAAATACATGAATGTGGCTAAGAAGACCCATGAAAGTACTAATGCAGCCTAGAAAGCATAAGAGGAACAAGAGAGGAAAGAAAATAAATTTGAGATCACTACCAAGGATAAGGTATTGGAAGTAGAGAAATAAAAACAATATGTAGTGGCCCAAGCACAATAGGACATGGAAGCTATAAAGTGTGCATAGAAGTAAGCAGAGGAAGGTGTGAAGAAAAAGAAGATAATGAATCCCTGTATCAATAATACGCACATGTGTAAGCATAGGCACAATAATAATCACAAACACAAACATAGGCCTGAGACGTATAAGAACAAACCAAGGCTAAATTCATGGTAGAATAGAATAAGAAAGAAGAAGAAGAAGAATGTGTGCATAAATTGAAGGTCAAGGAGGAATAAACAAAGCTACAAGCTACATAGGAAGAGTTAAAAAAGAAAAAGGAGGAGGAGGAAGAAAAAATAAATTAGGCTAAAGACATTATGCATCAGCTCAAGATGGTAGTAGGGGCCACAACATAGCAACAATATGCACCCAAGTAACCTCAAGCAGAAGAAGAGTAGTCATCACAGTAAGAAGCACCAACTGTAACTCTAATAGGTCCTTAGCTTCTAGAGTTTCCATTGGAAGTAATTTTGATCTAAGATGTCCCAATAATTGGTTCTTAGCACACCATTTTTTCACTCCCACTTACCACAATGCCATGATCAAACCCTTTAGCACCTATGAGCAAATTGACTGCACTTCCTCTCAAGTAAGAGGCTTCCTTGGACATCTTCAAGCTTCCACTAAAGAAATAATAAGAGGATGTAACTATATTTTAAGAATCAATTGCATAGAAGGATACCTCTTTTTAGATCAAGATGGATCAATCTAAGGTGTAGAACGTATATTTTAAGGCTCACCTTCATGAAGCTACAAAGATGATCCAAGACACTTGCCTAGAATTGGTCACTAGAGAAATCAGGGACCAAGTCATGTCTGACTAGCATAGACTCAAGGCATTGGTCTCTAATCTAAATAAGTATGGATACACAGCTTAGAAACTTTGAAAAATTATCATATTGGTCAATGATATGAATACCAAGGCATCCACATTGATCACCTTATTGGAGGAGTACTAGGGCATTCTTGACATCTTTGAATTATAAGTATAACAAGTTGCATACACTTTATTAGACTGGAATCAACAATTGGATACTTTTTTGGCTAGTTCTAGTATAGACTTTGCCACAACCACCACCACCAAAACAAATATGGGAAATTACACCACTTATATGGATGAAAATTATAGATCTCTCCAAGACTATATTAATGATATGGATGGTGTGTATGACAAACTTCTCAACTAGTAGAGTGAGCTTCTATGAAATACATTCATAGGTCTTCAATCCTAATGCCATGCAAAAAAACTAGAGTAGTTAAGTGGTGAGATCTATATGAGAGTGAATAACACTAAGGTAGTGATGAGCATCACTTATGACTTAGATCTAAAGTAGTTCATTAGATATCATGCAAAACTATACAGCCTACTTCACATGGTCCAATAAGCTATGCTCAAATGACATGCATATAATGCCAACATGTATCTATTCTACAATGAGGTTGCCTATAACATCAACACTTTAGTGTATAATCCACATTTTAAGTTCTAATAGGTTATCACCTATGACAAGGCTATGCAGTCTAAGTCTAAAGACTCTTCTAGACAGTCATCATCTATGGCCATCCCTCCTCTATCAAGCTAATTACTATGTAAGGAGCCAATTTTGAAAAAATATATATATAATTTTATATTATAAATGACTAGCAAGACAAGTGGGGACAAGATGGTTGAAAACCATTAAAGGGTGGCCACTTGGTTATCCTAACCTATTAAAAACCCAAAAGGGTGGTAGGTTAGTATGTTAATTATTTGAAAACCCAAAAGGCTAGTTACGTAGTGTGCAAGAGGTGAAAATTGGAAATAGCACCTTGAGAAATTACTATGATTTTTACTAGTCTACCCACTTCTTCAACTTATGCCCTTTGTGTACATTCAGAAGATCATGTGATGTTGTCTCGATATGAGACAACATTTTAAGTTTAGGAAAGTATTTGGAGAAGAAAATGGATAGTAAATTTACACAATATATTTATCTATATTTGTATGTTATGTATTTAGTTTGTCAGATATACGTATATTTTTTCCTATATCTATGAATTTTAATATGTTATAATATGAATAGACTTCTCTTTTAGCACGAAGTACAAGAAGAATGTGAATATTCATAGACTACAAATAATTGGGTGTGTGTGCATGCATGTGTGTGTGTGTGTGTGTGTGTGTGTGTGTGTGTGTGTGTGTGTGTGTGTGTGTGTGTGTGTGTGTGTGTGTGTGTGTGTGTGTGTGTGTGTGTGTGTTTGTGTGTGTGTGTGTGTGTGTGTGTGTGTGTGTGTGTGTGTGTGTGTGTGTGTGTGTGTGTGTGTGTGTGTGTGTGTGTGTGTGTGTGTGTGTGTGTGTGTGTGTGTGTGTGTGTGTGTGTGTGTGTGTGTGTGTGTGTGTGTGTGTGTGTGTGTGTGTTTAGGAATAACAGAGTGCCACCTTTGAAGAGATCAATAGAGACTATTTTGGCTATGTTTACCTATTGTGTTTCTTACCTTATTCATTACATGTGTTATCATGTTTAATATTTTTCTTACTTTCTATCTATTTTAATATAAATTCTCTATAAATGTAAATGAAATATGGTTTAATATTAATTCCTACCTAATTAGAGAATAATTCACCTTCACTATGCTCTATTCTCCAACCTTGTGTACAAGTATTATGCACTAAACTATAAACTTAGTTATCCTCATCATTAGCATGTTTTGATGCTTCAAGAAGTTCTACTAACATATATCATGCATGTGCCAACAAAAAGGATTATGAGAGGCTCAATATATTTTATAATACCCCCAACACCATTTCATGGCTCAAACACTCCATTAGAGTACACATTTAGGTATATTTCTTCCATCAGGTATCTCTCAAAGTTTTACAAAGGATTTATGGGTATACAATTATTATAAATTGTTTATATCATATAGACCCCTAATTAAAAACATTTTTCTATATATATGAAGTACATTTACCCATTTAACTACCCTGACCAACTTGATCTCCCATGCAAAATATCCATCAAGATGTGTATGTGGTAAAGTGGTGCTTTAATGGTTGTCTTACACTATGCAAGCAGAAAGGAAGGTTTAAGATACAAACATACAATTTTGATATATTATATAAATTATAAAACTTCCTTCAAGGTTTTAAATGACTCTTCACATCATTATAAATCTTATTAATGTGAAATAAATCCCATGGACCAATTGAGAATGGTGGTAGGGTCTCTTAAGGGCTTTAAGCATTTTTGCTTATGCTAGACCTCAAAGGCATATTTTCATGAAATCATGAGTATTACCACTCTCACCAGGTGTTTTAAGATTAAAATAACCTTTCATTTTCTTATAAAACCTTACTTGGAGTTCAAACCCCCTGTATGATCCATTAGACTTCCAACTAGTCTTCCTAGCTCCATTATTGACTGTCAATAGATAAACATAGGATTGTGGATGATTACACTAATTATGTTACCATAATAATATCATTTACACTTAATTACACTCATAATCACTAATTCTACAAATTTTCATAGCTAGATCATGCCTATAGAGGCCTTAAAACTCATTTTTTTCCAAAACTAGCTAGTTGACTCCCTGTGTTTTCATTTTTCATAGGTTTATGACTGAGTTTGCTTCTTTTCACATTTGTATTTGTGTTTGATAATGTAAATAATGATTTTTTTATGTTATAATAACCTTATTACAATAGGATTTATCCTTCATTAGTCATTTCTCAATCTTATTTACTCTATCAAAACACCATTTCTCTTCATAGGCTCCCAAAGTAACTGCCTCTGCCAACACTATTGTAGGTGATGATTGGGAGATTGGAATTGGTTTTATATATTAAATCACAAATTATCACTTTGAATACCTCTAAATATTTTTTTAACCTTCTTCTCACCTCTTTCTTTAGTATATTTGCTCTTCAAGGGTGTTTTTAGGTTCCCACAATCTTGATTACGTACACATGCCTATGTACCTTCATGAGTTAATAAAAGAAGCCATATGATCTTTATGAAGGTTTTAAGAGATCAAATCTACCATTTGAGTTGATAGGTGACTTCATAATTTTCCTCCTTTAATTGTACCTATCTAGGATATATGGATAAGTTAATATAATTGACCCTAGTATGGTGGTTATAGGTGAACATTTCAAGGTTGACCTTGGATATAACCTTAATTAGGACAATATTCTTGATACCTTGACCTATTTTAAATCTCCATCATTCTATATAATCTTCCATTTGATCATGTAACTCTTCCATATACACTTTACTCCCATCCCTTTACAACTTGGAAATAGGCTTGTCTTGGTAAGGCTTTAGGTGATGTTTAATGAGGTGAATGACTATGCCATTTTACAATTTGGACCTGATGAATTATCATATTTTACCATCTTAAGTGACTCTCAACCTTAATAATAGACTTCAATGAACTTAAAGGCATAGAAACACCTTCTTCATAGTCTTTATGTGATCTAGTATTGGCATACTTCAAGAGGCATTCAACCACTGCTATAGGTGAAGATCCACATGAAAAAAGGTCTTAGTTTGAGTTTGATCCATAATCAAGGTTTTCATTTGATCCAAGTCTCATATTCATCACTTTAACACATTGTATTCTCTGACTCATTATCCTAACTCTTGAACATAGACCTTTTTTCATCATAGACTTGGCTGTGTATGAATATTTGGCCTTTGTACAGACTGTATGTAAGATTTAGGTCTCAAAATAAAACCAATATACATTTCTCATTTCAATCTAATTCTCTTACCTTCCCTTGATATTTTCATTGAGTTTAACTATCTCCTCACATTCATTATTTGATACAAGTTTTCATCTTTGATATCACCTTTTTTAGCATGGATATAGGGGAATATTCTCATATTACTTGTATGGACTATGGTAAAAAATTATCTTGAGAAGATAAAAAACATATTCATGAACTTCTCATACATTCATTTTAACTTGATGAGATGGTTCGAACAAAGACCTTTAATGAAACATCTTCTAGTCTCTCCTTTCTTACAAATTCCATGAAAAGTTCTTGATTGTGTTTGTTTTGGTTATAGGTGTTTCATGTAAATTTTTGCTTTACATTCTAATAAAGAGAGAAAATAAATTTTAAATAAGTATTGTTGAAAAAAAAATTCTTTGTGTGTGCATTGAATCAGAAGATTGTGAAGAGCTCCTCTTTAGCTTGGGAGGAAGAACTGCAAATAAGAAAGCACTAAAGAAAACTTGTTTGTTAGATAGATAGTTGAGTGGATTGCCTAGTGACAGATAGATATCAAAAGTGAGATATTCCTTAGGGTCTATAAATCCACATGTTTTAAATAATTAAGTTCACAAAACTGGAAAGAAGGTACTTGCATCAATAATCAAAAGGTATTGAAATTGAACACAATAATGCCTGCTTGAAAAATAGTCTAGAAATGATTAAATTAGTGATAAACTAATTTATACTAGTGTTGAGGGGTTGGGGATACTTTAAAAAATATGAAAGAGGTTTATGTACAAATAGGAACACAAAAAACTAGGTTTGGTTGAGGGTAGATGGGTGAAAACAACTTGCTAGTTTTCATGGCCACAATGACTATCAATGGTTAGGGTGATCTTCAATGGTTAAGGTGATCATCAATAGTCAATCTGACCATCGATGGTTGGTCAAACCATCAGTGGTTAAATCAAACATCAATGGTTATTGTGTGAGTTATGGGTTGTTAATTTGCTCAATAACTAGATCTAAAAGATGGATTCTTAGAGATGGGCAGGGGCTAGCCTAATTGTCAAATGGAAACAAAGTAAATGAATATTAACAAGAAAGTACTTGTCTTACCAAAATTTGATTGGGGAGTGATTGAAGTAGTTAACCTATTGGTGGAATCTAGCTTGAATCTCACAAAGTAATGGTATTTGATATCTTGGTTGAGAGGTGATGGCAAGTCGGCTCTTAATGTAATGGCTAAATTATTGATGACATTGATGACACTAATTGATTTATAAAATAACACTCATAAATCCCTAAGATATTGATAATTATTGTAGATGGATTTAACCTCCTAGGCTCCTCTCTTCTCATAGGCACAAACAAGAGGTGGAAGTTAAGGTGTAACTAGGCCATCTAATATAATTTGTCCACGCAAAAGCTCACAACAAGATTTAAATGAGTTATATTTAGAAGAGGTTGGTGGAAACTTGCATGATTTTACTTAAGGAGGTGCACCCTAATCAATAATGGTTAGGGTTTCCCAAATGTGACCATCGATGGTTACCCTAACCATCAATGGTCAAGTCCCTATTAGTGTAGGTTTTTATTTTTCCCTATTTTTTAATTAGGGAAATTGTATTTCTTGTGCATACATGGAGTTTTCCAACATTTGTGGGATAGGCTAGCTTATGTGGAGGTGTGTGTCATAGATGTGTCATAGGTGTCATACGAATGTCATAATTAACTCCCTTGATGGGAGTTACTTATCTATTGATATCACCTTGTCACCACCTTTCATGGAGGAGTTATATTCTATTCTTGGGGTGCCTTGTCCATCTTTTGTGGAGGAGTTACTTATGTACTCTCCTATATGTAGTCCTCACTTTGGCCATCTCATGTTAATAAGATTTTGGTTTTCTCCATTTTGTCTTGTGAAATTTATCTTCTTGTGTTATTTTCAAATTGATTTAGCATCTATGTGGTGTGCACTTGCTTCAACTCATGTGATCACGTCTCCATTGCACTTGCATTATCTAGATTTTGGAAACAACTCCGATATGGTATCAGAGCAAGAACGGTAATCGTGTGTTTGGTTATGCTTTTAGTTCATTTTGAAATCAAGAGGAGTGGAGTTCTCTTTATTTTTATATTTTCTAGATCTGATCTAAAATATATATATATATATATATATATATATTATTTTTGGTATCATTTTCTTGGGAATCCTTGACCTTTGGGTGTCTTAGTTGTCTTCACTTCAGGGGCTGGTTCAACAGTTAGCCTAGGTTCCATTGTTGTGTGGAGCAGCAGAGGGAGGAGCAGTAACTCCACATAGCATTCCTTCTAGCCTAAATAGCATGCCAAATTTCTACAACACCTAGCATCCTTCTATAGCCATGCCATCAGTTGTACGGTGTCCAAAATAGGTCTATCTTTTTTTGAATATGGCACAGATTTTTTGATGGCGCATCCTTTCTACCAGGTCTACTATTATCCTTCCAAAAAGGCACCTTCAACAATGCCAAGCTTCTGCACCTAGCTTTTGGTCTTTAGTTCTACCATGCCATCAAGTTGTATGGCATCTAGCATAGGTCTGCATTTAATTTTTTGTCTTTTTTTAGTTAAATTCTAGACTGTGCTATTTTGGCACCCCTTCCTTACTTGGCGTCCCATGTGGCACCCCTTGGACACATGGCATCCATCAATTATATCTTTGATTCATTATTTTTAGTTAAAATTTGATTTTTAAAACAAAAATTAGTCAATTTGATTGAATATTTAATATTTTTAGACAGTTTTATAATTTGGGGGTTTTCATTTAAAACTTATATCTTCGCTTGTCAAAGGAGAAGGGTGAGGCCCAGGTTGGCGAGAAGCCAATTCCCCCTCACACAAACCTCCATTGGATTCCTCATTCCATGCCAAATCTAATGAGTGGTTGGAAGGCCACTTTCTCTCTCATAACAGGCATTTTTTTAATGTTTTAGTGCTTTTTTTTGCAAAAACACTAGTTTACAGAAATATTGAACCCTTAATATCTTGTAAATGGTAGCTCAAATTTGGGTGCCATTTTTTTCTAAAGTGTTTAGAATTCAATTTTCCATATCTTAAGCTTGTTATTTGTCAAAAATTCACTAGTTTATAAAGTGCCAAAAATTTGGGTCTCCCTGGACGCATTTTCAACTGAGTCCAACGTCCTGTTTGCTTTAGTCTTACACTGATTGCTCTAAGACACATTCTCAATTGAGATGGACATCATTTAAGCATGCACTTACATATTTGGGGGGGTTCTCAATATTTTGGGGTGGTGTGATTGCTTTTCACAACTTGCAAATCTTTGCTTTCATTCTCCTTTCTGCATAATTTCACAACTTGCAATCAACACAACTTCACCTAAACTTAGATTTAAAATGGATTATTTTCAACTTAAACCCCTAACACCCTTTAACTATCATGAATGGAAGGTTAAAATTTCAATCATTCTTAGAAGCAAAGGGTTGTATAGGATCACCATGGGTACTGAAGTAAAACCCAACACTGATGCTAAAAAGGTCAAGTGGTATAACCGTAGTGATGAAGCCTATAGATTACTAAGCTTGTCTATGTCTCCAAAACTTCTCTTCCATTTAGAATCCTCTAAGACTCCCAATGACATATGGGACACCTTAGAAAACTTATTTGGGAAGCTTGATGAGATGAGAGGTCATGAGCTCGAAAATGAACTCATAAGTCTAAGTCCTAGCAACTTTGACACTCTACAAGACTTCTTCACTAAGTTTAAGGCCCTTAGATTATAATTGAAAGAATGTGGGATAGAGAAGAAAGATGATCAACTCATACTTTCTATTCTCACAAAGTTAGGTCCAAGTTATTCAGTCTTTGTCTTCACTTTCCATGCCACAAAAAGTACCCTTGGCACTACATGAAAAATGCCTTCTTTGGATTCATTCATTGCTGACTTGACTAGGGAGCAAGATAAGCTAATTCAAATGGGCACAATGAAGTCTACTCAACCCCAAGATTTGATATCTGGAAATGGTAAGGATAAGACTTCAACTAAGGAGAAGAAAAAGAACAAGGACTACGAGAAGAAGAAAGAAAATAATAATCCTGCCAAAAATAACACTAAGTCTTCATCCTCCAATGCTAAACCTAAGAAGGAGAAGGTTAAGTGTGCCTATTGTAAAAATACAGGGCATGATGAACATAAATTCATGAAGAAACAAATAGATCACCTAACTCATCTTCTAGAGAAGAACAACATAGGTGTTCCTGAGTCCATCAAGCAGAATTCATCTACCCAAGATTTTACCAAGGCAAAAAGCAAGGGTAAGGAGAAATAAAAGGGCAAGGCCCTTGTAGCTATAGCAGCTTCTACATCTTCATGGGTCATCAACTCAGGTGCTTCTCACCACATGGGCTCTTCACTAGTTGAGTTTTCATCTTTAGAGCCTTGTAGCATGACTTCAATTAGTTTGGGTGATGACACATCAATTTCTATTGTAGGGAGAGGTCAGTTGAAATGGAAGGAGGAACATTCTATAATGTTCTAAGTGTTCCTTCTCTTTCAACCAATCTCCTATCAGTGTACCAAATCACTCACATTGGTTGGGGCATGAGAGTGAGTTTTCACCAGATTTAGTGGCTATTAGGGAGTTGCATAGTGATACTACAGTGGCAGTGGGTAGGGCAAATCACCAAGCAAAGTTATACACCTCACATTTTGCATTAGATTATTCTCTAGTAGCATTATTGACTCATTCAGATGGAGTTATCAAATTATGGCATGAGTGGTTTGGCCACCTTAACTACCGCTACCTTGAGCAACTTTGCAAAAATGACATGGTCATTAGCTTGCCTCGTGTTCAATTCTCAAAATGACTTTGCAAGGGGTGTTCCCTTAGGAAGCATCCCGAAGAAAAATTTGACAAAGGCAAAGCTTGGAAGGCTTCACAACCTTTGGAGTTAGTTTAAAGTGATGTATTGGGACCCTTTCCCAAACCATCTTTCATAAGGGCCAAGTACATCCTCACTTTCATTGATGATTTCTCTAGGTACACTTGGATATATTTTCTCAAACAAAAGTCTGAAGTGTTTGAAAATTTTCTAGACTTCAAGGCTCTTGTTGAGAAACAAAGTAAGAAATCCATCAAGGTTCTTCAAATTGATAATGGAGGGGAGTATGTCAGAATTAGGTTTGAGTAGTTTTGCACCATAGAGGGGATTGATTTGCAGTGTACAATCCCTTACAATCCTTCACAGAATGGGGTTGTAGAACACAAAAATAGGTTCTTGAAGGAGATGGGTAGCTATATGATTCACTCCAAATCCTTAGCACCACGGTATTGGGCCAAAGCCATCAATTGTGCTTGCTATAAAATAGGGTTCCTCATAAAGATTTGAAAGGGATAACACCCTTTGAATATTGGCATAAAAGGAAACCTGATGTTGAGCACCTTAGAGTTTTCAAATCCCCAGCCATGGCCTGCATTTTGAAGAAGAAATGCAAAGTTATGGAACATCAGTCTAAGCCTTGCATCTTTGTAGGATATCTAGATGGTATTAAGGGATATCACCTTCTAGATCTAGTCACTCATGAGTTATTCATCGAGAGAAGTGTCCATTTTTAAGAGAGTCCAAGAGACTCAACACTTGACACTTCTCCCTCATCAGATCTACTTCATGATGATTCCTTGTCAGTTTCAGATCAGCCACAACAGGTTCTTGAGCCAGAGACATCTTCTTCTTTGAGTTCATATAGTGAGGATAGTGATGCAGAGTCATCCACCTCTAGTCAGTCAGAGGATGAGGAGTTAGCACCTGACTCACCCATTTCTAGGCCACTTTGGGCTAGATAGACACTTGAGAGTTTTGGCACTTGGGCTAGAGATCTCATAGATGATAGACGTACTAAGGGGGATTTTTAAAGAGATCCACATGCCTTCTTTGCTTCATTTTTAGATCCACAGACTTTTTGAGAGGCATTAGGGGTACCTGAGTGGGATAATGCTATGGAGGAAGATTATTTTTCCTTAATCAAAAATCACACTTGGGATTTGACTTCACTTCCTAAGGGAAGAAATATGGTTTGATGTAGGTGGATATATCAGACCAAGTTTGCAGCAAATGGGTCAATTGATAAGTACAAGGCACGATTGGTTACCAAGGGTTTCTCACAGGTGGCAGGCATTGACTACTCAGAGACCTTTCCACCCATTGCAAATATGACTTCTATGCAACTCACCTTGGCTATTGCCGCAGCACATAGTTGGGATGTGCATCAGATGGATGTGAAGAGTGCCTTTCTTCATAGAGACCTAAAGGAGGAGATCTACATGGAGCAGCTACCAAGATTTGTTCAAGATTCTTCATTAGTATGCAGACTTAGGAAATATATCTATGGCCTCAAATAGGCCCCTCAGGCTTAGTATACCAAGATGGATTCCTTCCTTCTCATAGCAGGTTTCACTAAGTGTCATTATGATCCCAATGTCTACTTCTTGCAACAGGATGATTCGCTCCTAATTTTGGTTCTATATGTTGATGACCTTTTAATCACTGGGAGTTCTTCATCAGCTATTGTAGCAGTGAAGGCATATCTTTAGGATAGATTTGACATGATAGACTTGGGTTTTTTGAACTACTTCCTTGGCATCGAGATCTCACAATCAAATTTAGGGATTTCTCTTACACAACCTAAGTATGCTCTTAACTTATTGGCTCAGTTTCACATGGCTAATTGCAATCCATCTCTAACTCCCTTTCTATTAGGATTCAAGCTTGAGGCTGATTGTTCTTCACCATTGGTTGATGCCACTCGGTATCGACAACTTGTTTTTAGTCTCATCTACTTGACTCACACTAGGCCTGACATATCATATATAGTGGGACTTGTCTCTAGATTTATGCAGGAACCTCATGAGTTGCATTAGAAAGCAGCTAAGAGGATCTTGCATTACATACAGGGTTCACATAGATATGGGATTCATTATAAATTTAGCATAGAGGTTGACTTGGTTGGATATACAGATTCAGACTGGGCTGGCGATTCACAAACTCACAAGTCCACTTTTGGTTACAATTTCTCTCTAAGTTTTGGTCCTATCAATTGGTCTAGCAAAAAGCAGAATGCTATTTTTATATCATCCATAGAGGTAGAGTACAGGGGAGCTATTAATGCAACTATTGAAGCTATTTGGCTTCATTGGATTCTTTCTAAGTTTAGCATTCCTATTAGGCATCCCACCATCATTTATTGTGACAACCAGAGTACCATTCAGATTTGCAGGAATCCAATTCAGCACCAGTAGACTAAGCACATAGAGATTCACATGAATTTCATTTAGGAGATTATTCATAGTTAGGTCATTAACTTGATATTTTTCTAGTCTTTAGAGTAGGTTGCAAACATCTTCACCAAACCTTTCACCGAGATCAAGTTCATTCATCTATGAGCTCTTCTTGGGGTACGGTCTACATCTGTAGCAGCATCATCTTTAGGGGGCACTAGCCTCTTCTTTCTTTTATGTCTCTCTTTTGGGGGGAGTTTTTTCCTATGGGTTTTCTCCTTTTCTCTATCTTATGGGAGATTACAATTGTACATGGGTACCTCATCAGGCCTAGTTGTCGGGACCCATTTTATATTTCCACACTACCCACCTAAGCTGCACTTATGGGGGGATATTAGTGTAGGTTTTTATTTTTCCCTATTTTTTAATTAGGGAAATTGTATTTCTTGTGCATACATGGAGTATTCCTACATTTGTGGGATAGGATAGCTTATGTGGAGGTGTGTGTCATAGATGTGTCATAGGTGTCATAAGAATGTCATAAGTAACTCCCTTGATGGGAGTTACTTCCCATTCTTAGCACCTTGTCACCACCTTTCATGGAGGAGTTACAGTCTATTCTTGGGGTGTCTTGTCCATCTTTTGTGGAGGAGTTACTTACATACTCTCCTATTTGTAGTCCTCACTTTGGCCATCTCATGTTAATCAAATTTTGGTTTTCTCCATTGTCTTGTGAAATTTATCTTCTTGTGTTATTTTCAAATTGCTTTAGCATCTATGTGGTGTGCACTTGCCTCAACTCATGTGATCACGTCTCCATTTCACTCACATTATCTAGATTTTAGAAATAACTCTGATAGTCCCTAAAGGAAAAAGGTCATGAAGGTTAGGTTGAGTCAGTTTGTGAAACTAACTGTAGGTGACCTTGGTTAGGCCAGATTAGTGTAGATTGGTCCTAAGAGGGTCATTGGTAGGTCCAAGGGGATTTTTGACATTCAAAATAATAGTGTGCATATTTTTGGTGTCTACAATAGGTGGTGATTCTTCTCTATTTAGAAGGGTTTTAAGTTTTGCATACCTACTTTCATAACCATAATGTTTCTTAAACATTCTCGACTAATTTTTATAGTGTATCAATGATGTGGAAGTGAATGAAAATTGAGTGATAAGAATGAATCATGGAGAATGAGAAAGGAGATGGAGTGGAAAGCTTACATTAGTGATGAAAGGCAATGTATAGACTATGAGAAAGGATGAAACATGATGGAGGTGAAAATAATATGACTCCAATATTAAGGTAGTCATTAAGACTATAAAGGGATCATATTCATATATACCAATCAGACATACCACTTTGGAGGCTTTTAAGCAATCATATACTATAAAAATGGAAATGTAGGAATCATAAAATACCTTAAGCAATGCTAACTTTCCTTAATCTCTGCTAAACTAGGACTATGAGGTTATTAGGGATGATTGATGGTGTTTGAGGCCATAAGACTTTGAGGGACCTTGAGTAACTTGAGTTAAGGACTCTTGATATGAATGAAAACCTTGAAAATAAAATTCTAATAGATCTTGATATTCTTTCTCTCTCATGAACTATAAAAACTCTCCAAACTTCCTATAGATAGCATATTTGGAATTTATTTATCTTATTGAGATCCATGTACCTCACACATGTGGAAATAATCTGAATAATTTCATGTAAATGTGGTTCATACTCTTGAAAATCTTCACAAACTTCCACTTTTATATCATGATGTTTAGAACAGGAGAAAACTCAAAAAATTAGTTACCTATTTGAATGAAAGAACCATAGTGAGTACCTTAACTTGTAAGGATTTTTCATAAAGGATAGAGAGATAAACTGAGAACTAATTGCCAAATATCTAAGCTCTCTTAGACCCCTTCCTCTGCCCAAATTCTATATCTTGATTTACTCTCTCATGGCCATACCATCTGAAAACCTGAAGGGCTCACTCTCTTTACAAAGAAACTAGGTGGTATTTGGAAATCAATTTTGAGCTTGTATGACATCCTTTTACCTTGAATATTTTATAAAAAAAACCTATCATGACTCCACCTTCAAGATCATGATCTCTATTGTACTAAAAAGTCCATATAAATCTATATGTTTGCATGAAAACACATGAAAATGCCCTTTCTTTTGCATTTTCTTCACACTTAAAGTTTGGAACTACCAATTAGGGTCACAGAAGGAATATTATGAGTCTTTTGGAATATTAAAAAATAAATAAGTCTTTTTGAGAGTACAATGGGGTATTTTAACATGTGAGAACTCTTAAAGACCCAAATTACACTTTAGAGTTGCATAAAGAGATACTTCCAAAGCATAAAACTTTTGAATTAAGGTAATTTCATGAATATGAAGGTGTTTAGAGATATTATGAATGATTTAGTGTATTTTTTACTCCAAATATATCATTTAATATGCAAAACCTCTCTTTAATACCACATATGCATAGCTTTGCAAAGGAGATTTATCACTAAGTACCATGAAGAATACCTTTTAGCCTTCTTAAAAGGCTTGAATGAGGTTATTATGTATTTTTATGACACTTCAAAGCTTATAGTTATTCCCATAACTTGAATATACTAAATATATCATGAGGAAACTCATCACAAGTTAAACTAAGACATGACCATGATAAGACATTGAAACTAAATCCCTTGAATTTACAGGCAATAAACACTATGATAATTAAGTACATCACATAAGGACCAGGACAATTAGGAAATGAAAAAACATTAGTGGTAGGGGTTGGCATTTTTCCTTAGTAGGCCAAATTTCCAACATTTTTGGTGACTCATAGGGGTTGACTAGCCTATTGGTCAAGAGAACCAAATGAATTTTTATGATATTGATAGTCTGAAACATGACAACATGATTTTGATGAATATCTTGGACTACCAAATATATTTTTCACATTATGACCCCTCTTATGATTGGAATAGACTTAGGAAAACAACACAAGAAACAAACCTAAATTAAGGATCAAATAAAACTAACCTAAGGAAACAATAAAACAATACAAACACAATAATAAGGTAACAAACTACTTCTTGTGCTAACCACTTATTAAAACAAGATAACAAACTAAAACAACTAACTTGAGGTCAAACTTTTTCCTCTAGGGTTAAATGGAAAACTTGATTAACCACCATGGAATCTTGAAGTATGATTTCCATATATTAATAGCTCCTTCTTATATTTAGGAGAATTATAACATTCATGGTCTATTGGGGAATGATCTTACCCTTCTAATTCCACTCTTAGGTGAATATATTGTACATGTGAGTCCAAGACCTAGTCATACTCTACCCATATCTATTTTTATTGCATCAACAATGCTAATTCTACCTCAATCATGGGTTATCGATGGTTTGTCAAATTATCATACAATGATTTTATTATAAACTCAACTAATATGCTTTGATTAGTGCATACATTATGCTCATGAGACTAAAAATGATCACCATTTGCTTGTGAGGCATGATGTTGATCACACATTTCCAACTATTTGATAGATTCATAACAATGATCTGGATATGTTACAACCTAATCATCTTCATCTTTATTATAGAATGGCATTTCATATATCCACTTAAGATCCATCTCATTTTGTCTTGGTGTCTCTAAACTTGCATTACCATATTCAAACTATAAAACATTGGTGGTATCTTCATGTGAAGCTCTAATCTATTTTCCTATTCCATCATACAAATTTTCCATACTAAGCTCTTATATCTCACTCAAGAACTCATGGTATAACTAATACCAATGGTCATCAACTTTAAGAATGTTATCAACCTCAACAATGGTTCCATGTGAGTTATCTTCATGGATGCCTCCTAGATGAAGAGTTGTTTATATCTCATATTTATCAGTTGACCTACACTTGTCTATGGTAATTACTACAAGCTCTTGAGAAACATCTTCCTCTTGCTCAACTAAAAAATATTTCCTTTGTATCTCATCTTGCACTTGTAGCTCATCTTGCATCTCAGCAACCTCTTACAACTCATCCTCTTTTTCATTCTAAAATATTGAATCATACCTATCCTTATTAAGGGGTGTCTAAATATTTTATCCTCCTTTTCATTTTCACTAAAATCACTATCATCTTTTATTATCGTAGTTGAATCTTGTTCATTTGTCTCACAAAGGTGAAGCTCCTTCTTAAAGATTGGCATTTTGGGACCTTGGAAAATCTCAAGAAAGTGATTCAAATCCAAAGGTGTTACCATGGATGCTTCATCATGTTCATGGGGTTGTTCAACTTTGACAACCATCACTTCCTCTCTCTATTGCAAGTTCTCTTGAATAGACTTCCATGAGGGGAAGGCCTTAGGCTCTTAAGGAGGGAGGGGTGGGGTCTAAATTATTTTAGGCTTATATTTGACTTCAACACTTGGGCCTATTCTTGAATACTATAATTGTTTCCAAGTTATAAACTTGTGTGAAGGTATTACATCTTGGGGCATGATTGAAGAAACTTCCTACTAAGATGGAATTGTAATCCATGGATAGTGGCATAAGGAAGTAGGATGTAGTGAATCTTGAGATTATTTACATTATTTTTATTGTCTCAAGGATAAAATTTCTTCATCAATGATTTGGTTCATCCTCTTCATCTCCTCTAACTCATCATAAAAAATTATGTTTGTTTTGGAAGGGTATTTGATCTTATAACTAATATGGATCATATGGAGGATAAAAAGGTTCATGAGAGGTATCCCAAGGCTAGTTTGAGCCACCATAATGTTGATAAGGTTTTATATAGGGATGTTAGGCTTATTAAAAGGTTGACATGGATCATGGTATGGTTGATAGGGGTGATAATGAGATGGATAGGGATCATATTAGAATTGGGATGGATCATAGGGATGTGAATGATAGGAATCTTCCCCATATGAATCCACATCTCACCATAAAAAAATGAAAATAAATATAACTATGAAAAATAATTGTTCATACTAGTGAAATGATGATCAAGATAAGTAATTGAAGTTGTTTGTGAAGACCAAGAGATTTGTGTCCCACTGGGAGTGCCAAAACTATTAGCAACCCAAGTTGTACCCTACTAAACTAAATTGCTCAAATCTCCTTCAAACATAGACTAACATTGGATTAGTCTACAGGTTATGGGATACTTGTATCTTAGACCAAACCTCTAGATTATAAGGCTAGATCCTCTTATGTATCAATTTGAATTCTTTTCATAAAACAAATTAGCTTTAGGGGTGAAAAGAGTTATAAACATGAATGAAAAGGAAAACCTATACTAGTGATGAAGATTCACCTAATACAATCATTCATCCACTCGATTTGAACTCCAACTAACACTAATAAGTAATGAAAATCATTTAATCTTACAACTCCAAGGGACTCTTATAGAAAAGTGTTTCATATAAATATTTCATCAAGTGATCAAATCATGAGGTAAATGATGGAAGGCCTAATTCAAGGCACTAACTAGTCAATATCTCCACTCCAATCTTAGTCAATCAACATCAAACAGTCTATATGATCTATATAAGATGATATACTAGTAACTAGGTGAGATTAGGACCTACCAAGGGAGAAAACACTACCACATATGCAAATCAAACTAATATAATCACACTAAACTTGTATCAAGGAATATAAAAATAGTCATTTTATTCACTTAAGAGGTTATAAATCTCAAACTTGGAAGAGTTTCATCATGCCCCAAAGAGGGATCTTTTTACAATGAAAAAAAGCATGAATATATAGAAGATGAGGAGAGGAGAAGAAAACATGGAAAAGAGGAGAGAATAAGAGGCCATATAATCATTAACTCAAGTAAAAATTTAGTTACAACTAGTTTCAAATAGTCCTCTAAGAATTTATCCATGTTGGTGCCTTGCATGATCTCTAAATTTATTATTTTGGAATTAAAATGAGGTGGTGGGCCATCATAGGTGTATAATAACTTATAATTCTTTGAACACAAGACCAAGTTAAGTGAATTACTCCTTTATTCATGAATAATATGGAATATGCATTGATTATTAGTTAAGGATCAGTTATTTAGAGTGATTGTCACTTAAGATTGGTGAACTCATTCATTAGCCCTCTTATGCATTAATTGCCACTTAAGACCAATTATGCATGTATTGCCACTTAAAGATTAGTTATGCATGTATTTCTACTTAAATATTATTTATGCCATTGATTACCACTCAAGGTTATTTATGTGGTATGATCACTCCATATTAACTCTCATCAACAGCCTTTTATGCCATATTCCACTTAATTAATCAAATAGGTCTAATAGGCCAATTAGGCATAATATCCTAACTCTTTGTACTTGATGGCCATGAAAAAACTATATTAAAATTTTATAACCTATGAAAGAGTGATTTTTAGACTTGAATCAAATCCCATATCATAACATAGGTCCTCTTGGGAAAGAAACACTTAAAAATTTATCAACTTAGGTGAATAGGTTAGTCTGTCCTTGATTTCTATAAAATAGATGATTAGAAGAGACTTGTATAGGAATTTATAGGCATGTTTTGAGAATCTAATGACTTGAAAAGGTGAAAAAAGTGCCAAAAAAATCTATCTCCAATGATTGGCATCTCCTTAAACTACCTTGTACCTCTCTTTCTACACTTTTTCCTCTTTAAACCCTATTTTTTGATAAGTTTGGACACCTTTTGTATAAAATAATTACATGGACATGAATCTCTCATAGTGTACTATATTATTTAGGTGGTATTTAGGTGATTTAAATATATTTGGGTGCCTTTTATTTCAAATCTTCTCAACTGAGTCTGTAGCAGGGTTTTGGGAGGGTTTAAGAGTACTCAGGAGTCTTAATGATGATTCATAAATCTTGGTCATTTAATTTATAAAAAAATGCCATAAAACATTACTATAATAGGCCCTCTACCTCTCCCAAAGCTCCCAGCCTCCCATGTAAAAGATCCATACCATGGTGAGCATGTGAAATCACCTCTTAGAGAAGAAAATAGGATTTTTTAGCATGTTTGGTGTTCTAATGCCAAATATTATCACTTATAATTCTTTTCCTATGGCTAAAATTATGAATAAACCCCTATAAAATCCTTATGGTGATGATTATGAATATTTGAAGAGCATTTATGATGTTATTTGCCTTTTACTTTCCCCTCTTAATAGCACTATTTAATGATGTCAACAAACCAAGATAGGTGTATGCATGGTTATTTAGGATCCTAACCTCATGATGAGTTAAAATGATCTTATAGAATATATATAACATGAATAACCTATATGAGATCCTTTGGAGTAATATTATTGGCTTGATCAGGCTATTTACTCTTTATTTACATGCACACAACTCTCTATTTGAATAACTAGACCGATTTGCCTATGGAAATGATCATAAATACCACTATATATGGTTTTTATAAGGTTATTTATGAATTTTAAGACCTAATATCCCTTATATATCTCATTGAATGTGAAAATACCTTTCATTTTCTTGCTTCTAATCTCAAAACAACCTTCTTAAGCCTAGTCCATATAGTATGGATCATGCATGTGCCAACCACCAAACTATGGAGAGGCTTAGGAGATTTTATAAGATCCAAAACACCATTTCATGTCTCAAACACTCCATTATAATGCAAATTTAGGCATATTTCTTCCATTAGGTATCTCTCAGGGTTTTAGGGTTCTACACTTCTTAGTAATGGTTCATAGCATATGAACCCTTGGTGGAAAATGTCTTACCATATATATGAATTAAATTTACCCCTTTAACTACCCTAAACATCTTTATCTCTAATGTAAAATATCCATCAATATGTGTACATGTTGAAGTGGTGCTTTGATGGTTGTCTTAGACTGTGTAAGTAGAAAGGAAAGTTTAAGTTAAAAAAAGACAAATTTGTTATATTAAATCCATTAAAACACCACCTTAAAATTTTTAAATTACTCTCCAAATCATTATAAATCTCTCTAATGTGAAATAAATCCCATGAACCAGTCGAACAGGGTGGTAAGGTCTCTTAAAGGTTTAAAGCTTGTTTGCCTATGTTAGCCCTCAAGGGCATATTATCATGAAATATTTATTATGACCACTCTCACCAGGTTTTTTAATATTATAAATCACATTTAATTTCCATAAAAAACCTTAAATGGAGTTCAAACCCCCTGTATGATCTATTAGACCTCTAACTAGTCTTCCTAGCTCCATTGTTGATTATCAAGAGACAAGCATAGGAATGTGACAAAATAGTGGATAATTCCACTACTCATGTGACCATAACAATATATTTTAAACTTAAAACCACTCGTAACAACAAATTACACCAAATTTCATAGCTGGATCATGCCTATGGAGACCTTAAAACTCATTTTTTCTAAAACTAGCTAGTGGATTGCCTGTGTTTTCATTTTCCATAGGTTCATGACTAAGTTTGATTATTTTCACATTTGTATTTGTTTATAATAATTCCAATAAGTATTTTTTTTATTTTATAATAACCTTCATACAATAATATTTATCCTTCATTAGTCATTTCTCAGTCTTATATACTCTATCAAAACAACATTACTCGTCATAGGCTCCCAAAGTAACTACCTCTACCATCACTATTGTAGGTGATGAATTGGAGATTTGAAGTGTTTTTATCTATTCCATCACAACTTATCACTTCCCAAACCTTGAAACATATTTTTATCTTTACTCTCATCTCTTTCTTTAGTATATTTGTTCTTCAAGGGTGTTTTTAGGTTCTCACAATCATGATTCCATACAAAGGCGTACGTACCTTCATGAGTTGGAAGTAGAGGTCATATGATCTTATTGAAGGTTTTAAGATATAAAATCTACCATTTTAGTGTATAGGTTACTTCATAATTTTCATCCTTTAATGAAATGTATCTTGAATTTCACATATCTAGGGTATATGGATATGTCAATACAATTGCCCCTAGTATGGTTGTAGGTGAACATTTCAAGGTTAACCTTGCATAGAACCTTGCTTAAGATAATATTATTCATAACTTGACCTATTTCACATATCCATAATTCTAATTAATCTTCCATTTTATTATGTAACTCTTCCATAGACACTCTTATCCCATCCCTTTACAACTTGGAGATTGGCTTGTCTTGGCAAGGCTATAGGTGATGTTTGATGAGGTGAATGACTATGCCCTTTTGAAATTTTAACCTGATGACTTGTCATTATTTACCATCTTAAATTAATCTAAGCCTTTGGAAAAAACTTTAATGATCTTAAAGGCATAAAAACACCTTCTTCATAGTCTTGATGTGATTTAGTATTGGCATACTTCAAGAAGCATTCAACCATTATTGTAGGTGAAGATCCATCTAAAAATAGGCCCTAATTTAAGTTTGATCCATACTCAGCATTTTCCTTTGATCCAAGTCTTGTATGAATCACTTATCATACTATATTCTCTGATTCATTATCCTACCTCTTGAACTTAGACCTTTCTTCATCATAGACATGACTGTGTATGAAAATTTGTCTTTTTTATGGACTATGTGTAAGATTTAGGTCTTGAAACAACACTTAAATACCTCTTCTCATTTCACTCTAATTCTCTCACCTTACCTTTAGATTTTCATTGAGTTTAACTCTCTCCTCATGGTCTTGATTTGATCCAAGTTTGCATCTTTGATCTCACCTTTTTTTAGTTTGGTTATAGGTGGAGATTCTTATATTGCTTGTATGGACTATGGCAGAAAGTGACCTTGAGAAGATGAAACACATATTCATGAACTTCCCATACATTCATTACAACTTTATGATATTTTTCAAACAAATACCTTTAATGAAACATCTTCTAGTCTCTCCTTTCTTACAACTTCCATGAAACATTCTTGATTGTGTTTGTTTTGGTTGTAGGTGGTGATTCTTATCTATTTAGTCGGGTTTTAAGGTTTTCATACCTAATTTCATAACCATGATGTTTCTCAAAAATTATTCACTCCTTTTTATAGTGAATAGATGAGGTTGAACTTAATAAAAAAGTGGTGATAATAATGGATCATGGAGAATGAGAAAGGAGATGGTGTGGAAAGCTTACAATAGTAATGAAAGGTAGTGTACATACTATGGTAAAGGATTAAACATGATGGAGGTGAAAATAACATGACTCCATTGTCAAGGTATTCATGAAGACTATGAATGCATCATAGGCATAAATATCAAGTAGACATACCACTTTGGAGTCTTTTAAGTAATCATATACTACAAAAATAGAAACCTATAAATCATCAAATACCTTAAGAAATGCTAACTTTCCTTAATATCTACTAAACTAGGATTGTGAGGTTATTGGGGATGATTTAGGGGGTTTTATTCCATAGTAATTTGAGTAATCTTGAGGAACTTGAGTGAAGAACTCTTGATATGAATGAAATCTATGCAAATAAAATTTTAATAAATCTCTATATTCTTTATCTATCATGAACCATAAAATCTCTCCAAACAACCTATAGAATGTAAATTTGGCATTAAATTTTATTCTTGAGATATATGTGTGATCATATGAATCTAATAATGGAGGTTAGTAGAGTGTTAGTTCAATTTAAAAAAAATAGTAAAAAAACACTAACACTTACAATCCTAAATCTTAGGGGTGAGCTTAGTTAACAAAACCAAATGAAAAACATAACTAAAATGCAAAAGACATACAATCCTTTACCTTCCTTAGGATCTCCAAATGCATTATTGAGTGGCTTTCTCAATTTATGCTCAAAGAGTCGTTGTCAATGGAGGTTTGTTGGATCCTTATCTCCTTAGCACCATGGCTTGTGATGGCTTGTTTTAGCTTAGCTCAATATTTTGGCATTATAACATTACTGATATCAATCTCATGCAACAAAACTTGCATTATAACTCTAAAATTTCCAATCTTAGAATTCAATAGGAAATTGCTTGTATTTATAGGCTCAATAATTAACCCCAACCCAAGGTGAGTCAAGGTATAGTTAAGGTTTGGAATGGGTTTAAACCTAACTTAGGTGAGTCAAATGTAATCCCATTAGATTTAATAGTTGTCAAGTAATAATGATTTCTAATTAATAGGAATGGGTCTCTAAAATGAGATATTTTAGAATATTTCCAAAGGGATTGACAACTCAAAAGGTAATACTAAAAAGCTAGGATATTTCATATTTTTAAATTTCCTTTTTTATTTATTTATTAAGTGAACATGGATAATTAAACTAGAAATTTAATTTGGTTTAGATTATTAATTAGTTATGATTAGCCATTTACCTCTTTCAATATTTGATTTAAGTTCATGTGCCCCACCTAATAGGTCCATAGGCTAAATTAAATATTTCAATGTCACATAATGATTACTGATGAATATGTGTGAGGTTTTTATTGAATGTGATTGGATACCCTAATTAGGGATGTCACAATGTGATTCTGAGCTTTGACGAAAGATACACAAGAATATTTGGAACGTTCATTGATTCTTATGCTTAATTTTTAATGGTTGATAGGAATCCAGTTGAAGTCTGTTCAAAGGCCAATGGTGGCTAATTTTAGGTGTCTAGAATTTTTTGCTATTTGGGAAGGCATTATAAGTTATAGGCATAATAACATTTTCTCAAATAATGAAAAGGTCATGTTTGCCTATGACTTCAATAATAATGGATGAACTATAGGTACCACCTCAAGGGAGCGATTGGAAAAGGGGTCAATAATTATTTCCTCAAAAGGAGGAAATGTTTGGACCAAAAAAGATGAAATGGAGTGTTAAAGACTAATTTTCCCATATGTGGTTATAATTAGTGACATATGGAGTTACCCAAGTTAGGTAGACAAACAGGATGATTTTTCCACATACGATTACAATCATTGGCATAAGTGGGATAAAAAAGGTAATGATTTACCCAAAGGTGTTTATAATCATCAAAAAAGGGTGAGGGTAACAAGAAAATGATTTTCCCAAAGATAGTTATAATCATCAAAATGGAAAATAATGATTTTCCCACAGGTAGTTATAATCATTGGTAGGATAAAAATATGCCCTAGTTGGGAGGATAGAGATAATGGTTTGCCCAAAAGAGGTTATAAGCATTATCATAATGAAAATGTGCCCCAATTGGGAAAAAGAAAGAGAATGATTTACCCAAAGGTGGTTATAATTAGTATCCTTCAAATAGATGGAAACACAATTATTTGCCTAAAGGTGGTTAGAATCATTGGTAATGCAAGTGGGATGGTATATAATGATTTGCCTAGAGGCAGTTATAAGCATTGTACACTAATAGTGGAAAATATGATATGGAATATGATGGAAAATTGGTATAGAGGAGAAAGATGAATTTGGGAAACCTACGATTAAGGAGATGCTCATTTGAACTAACAAGGAGGAAAATTATTTAATTGTTTAATTACTCTATGTAGGATATGATTTGGATTAGATCAATAATATTGCTAGTGCCAAGGATATATATTGTTGCCTCATTATTGTGTTGACTTCTAGAGCTGATTTTTACTATAGCATGGAATGGTAGGTATCATGATAGTACAACATGATAACTTGGCTAAAATATGCATATGAATAGACACGAGATCCAATACTCAATTGAAAACAATGCACCAATGATAAAAACCACGATGATAATGTTGATGTATGAACATATATGGATTCAATAATAATTTTCAATGAATCACCCAATGAATGCATATAGACTAAATCAAGGCACAATAAGAAAGAAAGCAAATAGGCAAAACAAATAAGCAAACAAAAAGACAAAACAACAAATAACCAAAAGAACATAAAACAAAAACAATGATTAATCACAATGTTAGCACAAACAAAGAACAAAGAATATAAGCCAACAAAACAAACAATCAAAATAGAGGAATAGAATAAAATGAAAGGGGTGTTTGAGTTTTCTCCAAATACACTAGGCAAGTGGATACTACCTACATAGTTCCATAGACATAATATTCAACAAAACTTCAGGCCAAATGTAGTTCTCCTAGGAATTGGGATAGAAGAAAATGATGAGAAGAAAAACATGATGGATGTGATAGAATAAGATGGGATTAGGTGCATAAAATGGTAACATCATTGGATACTAGGCTAATAAGGATGGGGAAACTAAATGACATGTGGTCTCTTGTGAAATAGCTAGGTTTCCCAGAATCATTAAGGCAAATAAGTTGTCAATATTTAGGATTTTTTAAATCTTTTATGAATGTTTTTGGAATTTTATATGTATCTCAACTCATTTTAGAATGATGATATACTAAATGGTTCAAGCTTGAAAAATGGTAAGAGCGTTCAAACTTACAAATGCTCGTAAAATGGTGAGGGCATGGCTTAGGTTGTTCGTAAAATGAAGAGACCATGGAAAATGGTGTTTAAGCTAATCTCAACATGAATCAAGCACTACCTAGATAATCCTAGGAAAGGACCTCAAGTCACTATAGTTATACCTTTCAATGGAGGAATCTAACTTAGTAGCAGCCAATTCAAATAAAATAGGCAAAGTTAGCAAATGGAATAATATGGCATAGGCATGATAAGGTTGTACTTTAAGGCATGATAAATAATTTTTTCCCCTAATTCACCCATAAGTGGTAGTAATTAGTAAACAATTACACTGGTCAATGATACTAATTTTCCCATAGGTGGTTATAATTAGTAGCATGATGATGAAACGCTAATTTTCCCAAAGGAGGTTATACTCAAGAACACTTGGTACAAAATGTGACAAGAAATGAAAGATGTAACTACTAAACCACTATCATATTATATCAAAATATGGATTCTATCTATAATTTTTAAATAACTATTGAAACTTGATCTGAATCTTTGTGTTGAAAGTGGTTATGGAACCAATGGAATGGAACCAAGGTCAAAGGGTTGGGTAAGGATGGTGAAAATAACTTTGTCAATATAAAAGGCATGGTAGAGTAGTATGGTATAATTGTATTGTACAAATAAGGAATTTTATATTATGGTACAATGAAAATGGGCCTCATAGATAATACACTAGGTCTCTTAAGTAAAGTAATACTTAAGGTGTATAATGTTTATTGGCTCATCAAGTTCATCCCCATCTAGTGTAGCAAGCCTATATGCTCTAACACCATAGTTTGAAATAATGATGAAAGGATTATATAATTGGGCTTGAACTTTCCCTTATGTTTCTTCTCAACCATGGTATTCTATTGATTTTATTTAAGGACAAGATCACCAAACTCAAATTATCTTTTTTTTTATGTATTGATTGTAGTGTCCATAGAGACATTTTTGGTATGATTGAATATTATTCACTACGGCCATAAATTTATCATAAATTAACTCTATCTCTTATAGACAAGATACTCGATAGTCTTCATCATCCAATACATGCTTGAAAGAGATGCACAAAGAAGGTAACTCAACCTCAATGGGAAGAATGGACTTGGTGACATAAACAAGTGAATATGGAGTGGCTCATGTTGGAGTATGGTGATTGGTATGGTATACCCAGAGGGAAAACAATATTTATAGGTTTAAATCATGGCCAAAATCATTTAAAATATTTTTAAATATGCTGACAATAGTTTTTTTAGATGCTTCAGATTGATCATTACCTTGTGGGTAATATGTCATGGTAAAATGTTGAGTGATTTTATACTTGGCACATAGTGATTTAACATCCTTGTTATTAAATGATCCACCATTATCATATATGATGTCAGAGGGGATACCATAGTGGAAAATGAGATGGTTGAATATGAATTTGTAAATTTGCTTTCTAGTCATGTAAGTGAAGGGTATAGCACCCACTAGTGAAGTTTTTTATGATAGTAAGGATATGTTTATGGCGATCAAATGAGGTGGGGTTTATTTTCCAAATGATATAAATGCCCCATATAGCAAACATCCATTGGGAAATCATGGGTTTAAGAGTCTTTTTTAGGGTATGAATTAGATTGCCATGCCTTTGACATTTGTCACACTTTTTCACATACATAGTTACCTCTGCATCCATCATTGGCCAATAGTACCTAGTACATAAGATATTTTTGGATAGGATGACCCAAATTATGTGGGATTGACATAAACCTTCATGAAATTCTTGTAATGATAATGTAGATTCTACCAAAGTTAAATAATGAAGTAGAGTTCCATCAAAACTATGATGGTAAAGGATTGGTTTAAGTAAGGTATAACATGCAGTATGGTGGATAAAATCCCTAGATTATTTGAAAGATGGGTATGTTGTAATTATTTTATCATGAATATATGTGTATATGATGGAATACCTTATATATTTGGGACCAATAATATCATATATCATTATGATAGTTGAAGGTTCATGAGTTGGTACTAAAATATTTTCACTAAGAAATTGGTATTCCTTGGCCATATCTATATGTCAAATCAAAGATCAAATGGTGGCCATAGAATATATTATTCTATTATTGGCCTTGGTATATGTTTAAATTACACATCATTAATCTAATATTGAGGGTATCAACCATGGCCTTATATGGTACCAGTTTGTCATCCTTTATCTAAAAATGGTCTGTAACATGGATCATTCAATAACAAGGATGTCAAATCACTATGTGTCGAGTATAAAATCACTCAAAATTTTTTAACATGATTGATGATTAACTAAGAATCACCATAAATATTGATATTTTGTATGTTCCATTGAATTTCCTATCAAATCCTTGTAATGAGTGATTCATATTTCACCATGTTATAAGTACAAAGAAAGATTATTTAGAATGACTTAGGGATTAGATCCCCATGTGGTGTAAGGAATAAAAGGCTTATCCCTGATCCATGTGTGGTGAATGATCCATCAAAATATAGCTTCCAATGCTTCTCCTTAAGAGGTGTTTCAATGATGGTCATAATATATTCATTTAGGAATTAGAATTTTAGTAGCTCTATATTTTCAAGGGGTATTTCATCAATCTAATCTACAAGAATGTGCCCCTTGATGGCTTTCTAGTTGATGTATTTTATCTCAAATTTACTTAATATCATGATCTATTTGTCCATGCAACCTTATAAATATATTTTAGATAGTAGATACTTGAGTGGATATACTTTTGAAATGACCATGGTCTTGTTGATTAAAATGTAATGTCATAGTTTCTGAGTTGTAAAGACCATAGTTAAATAATCTTTTTTAATGGGTGTATAATTGTGCTCATACGTGACTAGTGTATGGCTTAGATAGTACACAACATGATCCTTTCCATTATTATCATGTTGATATATAAGTGCCCCCAGGGATTTATATATGGTATATAGATATAGTAAGAATGGGTTCCATTACAATGGTGGCAATAAGAATGGTGTATTTACTAGATAGTCCTTTAGATATTGAAAAGATTTTTGGAATTTATCATCCCAATGAAATATGACATACTTCTTTAACAAATTTGTAAAATGATGGCACTTGTTGGATAATTGAGATATAAAGCATCTGATAGACTGGATCTTGCCTTTTAAACTATGGATCTAATTTAAATTGGTTAGTGGTGGCATCTGAGTTATGGATTATACTTTGGATGGATCAACTTCAATGCCTCAATGAGACATAATAAATCCAATAAATTTTTTTGAAGTAACTCCAAAAACACACTTCTTAGGATTGATCCTAACTTTGTATTCATGTAGTATTCAAATATCCTTTGTAGTGTTATTGGCTAATCAGCCCTAGTCTTCAATTTCCCAGTATGTCATCAACATAGTCTTCAGTAATGTCATACATTATATCATGAAATATGATTCTCATGGCTCTTTGGTAGGTGGCCCTATAATTTTTAAGACCAAATGGCATAACCTAATAACATAACATTCCCCACAATATGGTTAATTATATTTTATATTGGTCCTCTAGTATAATTCAGATCTAGATGTACCTTAAAAATCCATCCATTAGTGAAAGCATTTCATAACCTGTTATAGAGTCAAATATCATGTCAATGTTTGGTAGAGGAAATTTATCCTCTAGATAGGCCTTGTTTATGTCTCTAAATATAGTATATATTCTAACTCCTTCTGGATTCTTGTTGACTAGTACAACATTTGAGATCTACTTTGAGTAGTTGATTGATTGAATAAATCCTACTTACAAGAGTTTTTCCAACTCTTTCTTCACTAATACATCAATGTGAGGATGCATCTTGCATAATTTTTATTTTATAGGGTTAGCATTAGGATGTATCACAATTTGGTGCATAACTAAGGAGGGGTATAAACTTGGCATGTCAAAATATGCCCATGCAAATATATCAACAAACTCCCTCAATAGAGTGGTAAAGACTTCATATTACTCCTCAGTGAGGGACGTGCCTAATTTGATCCATTTTAGGTCATCTAGAGTCTTGATGTTGAATTTAGTAGTATCTTCCATAAGAAGTGTTGAACCATCATCTAGAATGGTCAAAAAATATGTAAACTAACCTATAATATTAGATTCCTCATATTACACTAGCTCCTCAAGATCTACTAATGATAAGGATGGCCATGTGACAAACATTGTTGGGAATTCTTGGATGATTCAATCAAAATCTTTTTTTTCTTTAAAACTAAACATGGACCTATAGGCAAGTTCATCATTGGTGGTCCTCTGAGCTATGTTTGAAGAAGGTTGAATATCCCTATCTAATGGTGCTTGAAATAAGTTTTCACCACTAGATTGGCCTTTCTCTCTACTATTTCCCTAGTCTAAAAGTGGCTCAAAGAAGTTTTCACTTTGGGACCACAGTGTTTTATTTAATTGGTTGTGGCTAAGGGTGTTCACCCATTCTCTAAAATAGGCTTTAGGATACAACTTGGTTGAGAACCCTTGTTTTTGGTCTCCTAATGGAAAATTTGGTCAGTTTTTCATTATACAACCAAGATTCATCATCTACAATTAGGTCATGTTCTTGGCCAATGGCCAGTATAAAAATGATAGGTGTTGGATTATGTAATTTGCCTTTACCCTTTTTTACCATTCCATGCATGGTGGTTTGGAATTAGGTGTTCCATAAGACTTAGGGTTATATGGAAGCTTAGTAATATGTAATTTATTATGGGTCAAATATTATCCTAGGCCATTAGTTAAGATAGTATAATGATTAGACATTTCAAGAGGTAGCATATGGGATAATTAATTAAGGGTATCTAGGTCAATAAAATTGGCATCTAGGGAATAAACAAGTATTTATTTTCATTTATCCTTGTTAAGAACCAAATTCAAACTAAAATAATATTTATAGCTTTGTTACTCATCCTCCATATGCTTAAAATATTCATATGGATGTAAATCCCCATGGATAGTAACCTCCATATCTAAATGGGAGAACTTGATACACCAGTGCAATCTTGAAGGGATTGAATGAATTTCATGTATCCAATGTCTACACAAAATAATATTATATGATAAATTGAGGTTTAACATATGGTGTAATGTATCATGGGTTAAAATCCCAATGATAATTGGAAAGCTAATGGTGCCTTGTGATTCCCATTATTCATTGTCATAGTCATTGATAGTAATCATTTATGGTTGGAGATTGGTTTTAGTTTACCCAAAAATATTGATGAGCTTTAGAGACACAATATTTAAATTTGATCCATTGTCTATGAGGACACATTTCAATTTGTTCCACATTATGACAAATTTGATGTACTATGGATTATTATGTAATGGATTAAGGGATGACACATCACTTTAGTTGAAGGTTAATTATTGGCCTAGGGATAAATGTCTAACTAAATCTTAAAATTTGTCTAGAGATATGCCATTAAGAAATTGGGATTAGCCAAGGAACTCTATCAAGATATTTTTGTAGATGGTGTATGTATGCAACAAATCCAAAATGGAGATATATACGGGCATATTCTATAATTATTCCATAATATTAAACATCTTTTCTTGAACAATGGTAAATAGCTTATTCCTAGCTAGAATGATGGGTTGGATAGGTGAAGTGGTAAATGGTTATGGGCCTAGGATGGTAATCTTCTACCATAAAATTATGATTACACAATCAAGATAAGATACAGGATAATTTTTTCTATCAAATGATGGTGGTGGGGGACCAAATAAGATAAGTATCAATTATCAGTGCACTTGTGTGTGGTCATGGGGCAAGGATGAGTTATTGGTATGTGTTTTAAAAGTAATAATCCATGTATGCTAGTATGCCTATATGTGGTCCCAAGTCAAGGAAGGATCACCAGCATGGGTTGGTTTATTGTAATCAATTATAAATGGTCTTTTTTTATTATTATTTGGTCTAAGATTGTTGGAAATGGTAGAAATTTGACCTCCCACAATATGGCCTATAACTTTTTTGTAGTCATGTGAAACTGTGTGGTAGGTCTATTAGTTGTTGAAATCATTCTGGCCTTGGTTCCATCTATTCAGTTGACATTATGTTAGAGAGTTTTCAATGATGTCATGAAGGTGTCCTAGTGAGTGGATGAAGTACATTGATAGCCTAAGTGACAATGACAAAGTGTATAATGTGCTTGTCCTAGTGTGCTTAATGTTGGCTTGGTTGATCTTTAGTTTTGGCATGGTTAGAGATGTTCAAGGATGAGTCTAAAGTATTGAGAATTTGAAAGGGTCCTACCAGTGGTTAAAGATGATTGGAGAGCTTTTTTTCATGAGTATAATTCATCTAGTGGTCCATAATTTTCATCTAGATAGTTTGGTTTTAGTGGCAAAAAATTTGAGTAGCCATTTTGCTAACATCACCATTACCATGTGTGGATGATTCAGGGGGAGTTGGTCATATGTTTGTGATAAAATTAATCTCTAGTTATAATGCACTAAATCTTAGGTCATGTGCCTAAGTTCAGTTAAATATATATGGGTGCAAAGTTGGGTTCCCATGTAATTTGACATTGTTTTCCCATACTTAGCCAAATTTACATGAGGCAAGAAAGAGATAAGTAAGTAGTTTATTGATGGTGAATCTTGTACATGTGGAAATTTTAGAATAATATGTTCATATGGGTTTATTTAGTTTTGAGCTTAGTTGATTTTCACTAAATTTTAGTTCATGTGTTGAAGCACATCAAAAGATATGCATGTGCAAAGTTGGCCTTCCAAGTAATTCTTGACATTGTTGGCTTTGTGGTAGAAAATTTTGAGTAAGCATTTTAATGTCATTATATCTCACATGTGTGAGGTTTTTAGGATATGTTTGTCACATTTTTGGATTATCCTATGTAAGGATATCATATGGTCCAAATTTGAGATCATATGAGTGAGCGAGGTAAAACATTGAGGCTAATAGATTGCAATAGTCTCTATACTTAGTCAATTTCACGAGAGTTAAAGTTCAGGACCAAATAGAGATCCAATAGTTCATTATCAATCATACAAATTGATATAATAGTGTGTGTTGAGTTAAAGAGGTCAAAGTGATAGTTTTTTAACACTAACCAAAGGTAAAAGATAAGGATCTAATAGCAAGCAGGTGTTTTTATAGATTGATCAAACAGTGAGCACTATAAGATAAAGACTGAGATAATCCATAGATATTAGTGGTTTGTTTTGACTCAATATTTCAAGATTTCACAAAATGAGGTAAACTATTTGAATTTTAACTATGATCATTTGAATTCAAATATTTGAATTTATCAAAAGAAAAACTAGTGCTCTATATTTTGGTCATATCTTTCGATCTATGAAAAATTTGCTCATGTTTTAAAAATCAAAGTGTTAGAGTAATCCAAGGCACATCTATAAATATGGATTTTAAAATATTTAAGTATGTACAAACAAAGATATTAATCTCCAAAGCTGACTATGTGTTTTTGCATGTTCTACAAGTATCCCAAGAAGGGTATTTAAGATCATTTTGATGTTATTTCAATATCTCATGATTTATTGGATATATGAGATTGTTTTAGACTCCATAAGTATGATTTTTTTATTATGAATGTTTGATCAATTATATGCAGTATAAAAAAAGGTTTACAAGTCGACTATGTATTTGTTCATTGTGATTGTGTGCACAAAATATTGTTTAAGTGATTTGTGCTTAAGCAAAAGGGTAGTGTGATGGATATGGACACTTGATGAGTACCTATAGATCATGTGTCATAGTTTCATGAGTTTTAAAAAAAAAATTGTGTTCTTAATTTTCTCAAAAAAGTATAAAAGCGCTGAATGGGTCTCCATAGGACCTAAAAGTGACTTAGGCCTCTATGAAAAAGCATTATGCTTAAGTGTAACCTATGTAAGATGCCTTAAGGGTGAAGTCATGTATTGTGGCCAATTCATTTGTTGATAATTCATGATATCTATATATATAGAGTGAAATCAAAGATGATTATTTTTTATCTAAAAATCTAAGTTATAAAAACCTTTACAGTCTACTTGGATTAGATTTAAAATAAAATGGAATATTTTAATTTCCAATTTCCCCTTTTAATAAATCCAAAAAAAATATTTATAAAACTTTCATAATTTAATAAAGGAAATTGAAAAAATTTATGTTCATAGAGAGGAAATTAAAAATAAAATATAACACAGAAGATTTATTTATGGGGTTCACCAAATGGATACATCCCTAGGTCCACTCTATGAGTGTTTCACTCTTATTAAAACTCTTTGAGAATGATTACAAAAAATCTCTCTAAGTAAATAATTATTTCCATACTAGATATCTATATGTGCAACAAAATAAACCTCTCCGAGGTTATGTTACCTTTGTATCTAGATATCTTTATCTACAATTTCCTCTATGCAAATCCATTATTTCTATGTCAAAATCATGTTACTACAGATATCTTTGTCTATAATTTCCTTTGTGTAAATCCATTATTTATCTATCAAAATCTTGTTACTACCTCTGTAAAATAACTTGGAGTTATATATTTCTCAATGTTACTTGGCATTGGCTTGGAAATAACAAATTTTATTAGGATACTAAAAATTCCCCCAAATTGGGGTTTTTCCCATTTTGACAACATGGCATTGGCTCTCTGAGATTTCCTATTACCTATATCTGATTTTGCTTTACAACCGATCAAAACCCAAAATCTCAAAATGGAGTTTTCCCCATTTTTGGGTTGACGTTCCATTAAAAATGGGCCTAACAACAATTTTTTAATTAAATCAATTTTTGAATAGGATTTAATAGCATTACCATGTAGCAATTCATTACAAATTATTAGAAAATAACCCAAAAAATAGGTTATAAATAAACCATTCAAAATTATCAATACCCAATGCATTGGTTATATATATGTATATCCTGATAAATAACACTAGAATTATCTTCCATGCCATGTATAGATTGGTGTGATTAACATGAAACAATAATTGTATTAGCTCCAAGATCAAGAACAAGATTCCAACATCTATCAAAAATTTGAGTTTAGTTTTTAACATGCAACGCTTTGTGGTTGCCACACCATGTCACTTTTGGAGTCCATATTGTATTAAAACATACATCTATAGGAAAATAATTTAATAAATATTTAATCCATGTAGTTTTGAAATTCCATGCCACCTTTTCTTGGAATCTCATGCCTTTTAAGATTGGTGCCACAATAGGAATCAATGCCACACATAGTTACATGTGTCATGAAGATCCTTTAATTAATATGCATGCCAACCTTGAAATAAAAAGGCAAGGAATGTATAGATTATTTTTTAACTAAATATTTAAATATACATGTCACCTTTCTTTGAAACCTCATGCCTTTATAATGGCATGTGTCACATAAAACCCTTTTCTTTTAAATATTACTATGCATAAAATCTTTATGAAATGGTACATATTTTTATTTTATTTTATGGAATAAATATTTAATTAAAAAACATATTAAAATATATTTATTAATTTTTAATAAACATATTAAAATATTTAAATATTTTAATAAAAATATATTCATTATTAAATATAAATATATTAAAATATATTTTATTGGTAGCAATTTTTTAAAAATTAATTATAAATGTTATGGGTGGAGGTGTGGTATTATTGACCAGATAATGCCCCACCTACATTCATAATAATAATTAAATATTTTCATTATTTATTGAAATCATGGGGTGGAAATCCCCTAGATCAATTTCTAGACTTTTGAAGAAGACTTGTGCAAGGTGTGCATGTGAGAGTTGTGGAGAAAAGGAGAAGTAGATGTGTCTAGTGGATGGGTTGATAAGAAGAGCAAATTGTTAATTGTGTATGATTTATAGGTCATATTTCTGATGTTAGAAAAGTCTTCTTATAGTTTAGGATATGCAAAGAGGTCTAAATGTGTATATGAGGATAGTTTGAGTGAATAAGGAGAGACATTGTGGTATGCCTATGTGAGAGGCCTATACGAAAAAGATAGAGAGTTTGTGCAGAGGTTAGAAAATAGAGATCCATCATCAGGTGTTAAAGACATTAGTTCTAAGGTGGAGGTTTTCAAAGGAGCATCTAAAGTACTTAATCTTCCTTAGGGGTAGTTTATCCTTATGAAATAGGTGTTTCATTAAAGGCCTTTGGTCAGGAGGATGTGATCTAGGCTTGTTGGTCTAAAGGAGTTGATCAGTCTCTTGTTTGTAATTTCTTTTAGGATAGTAGTCTATGTGTTTCATACTTAAGATTGGGTTTTATTCCCTATTAGGGATTCCCATAGTAATTTTGTGTTATGTTTTTGATATTATGTATGCATTGAATGAATGAGATATCTTGTTAATGTTGGTTGATCAAGTTGATATATGTTGATTGTTTAATAGTTTGAAAGGATTACAATTGAAAATTTAAATATCTAGGCTCACTGATTCACCCCCCTCTTAGTGATTATACCTCTAACACATTGTCTCTATTAATTGATTTGTTGTTGTCTTGGGTTTTGATACTATTGTTATTATTTTTAAGGCCTTTATTGCTGCCATTTGTGGTTATTATGTTGTGGAAAGGGATTTTGATAAATTCCCATATTCTGATTAAACATATCCAATGTTATCTCTCTATTTTTAAACATATTCTCAATAAAAAATTTAATTTACATATAACAATGCAAATTATGACCATTAACTCAATGATACTTGTATAATTCATTTTGTTGGTACCAATCTAGATAAGGAATGCCCTCAAGATAGTGTTTTAGAATATGTTAGTTAATCAGATTAGTGACGATGAGCTTATAAAACACAAATTCAATGTGTTTTCTTAGATTAATAAAGATGCAATGAGTAGGCATAGTTCTCCTTAGATGAGGGGTTTGCAAAGGGAAATGTTGCATTTTCTACATTTGATGAAGAGGTTCTTGGTTAGGAGTAATTTGCATATGAGGTGTAGGCTGAGAAAAAGTGTTTGCACCATTTAGACATGTCATGACTCAGTTACTCCGTTTCTAACAACATTGTTGTTGTGATTGAATGGCTTGGAATTTTCATAATTGTTGGCTTGTAATGGTTGTGATACTTATTCTTAGACTTGGTTCTGGTTTTGGTTTTGGCCATTTCCTTAGTTCATGGTTTGTTTCTAATTTTTTGAGGTAATTTTGATGACTCCTTTATTAATAAGGGATATTTTTATCAACAAACCTTTGTTAATTATTTCCTTGAAAGTGTGTTCACACTATAGTTCTAGATGGTAAGATATCTCATTATGCAAATTCTTAGGAAACATAATAGTTAATTACTTGTCTAGTAAACTATGGGATAATCAGATTATAAGTTCTCTACATCATTACAGATAACTTTTAAATATTTCATCGGCCTTTTATTTGGCTTGCATCAAATTGACCAAAAAAATATCATGTTTGATATTATATAAGTGTTGCACAAAATTGTCTTAAAGATCATTATAATCAAAGACTAAATTATTGGGCAATTTTTGAAACCATTCCAAATCTTATCCTACTAGACTCATTGGGAATAATAATGGGAGGTATGTGTCATTAGAGGCCACTAGTTAACAAGAAATAAATAATTCATTTAAGTGGGCCTTGAGGTCTCCTTTCCCCTTATATTTATCAAATTTTGGTGGTTCATACCCTAGAGGAAATGGTATTCACAAATAATCCATGTTGAAAGGGTAAGAAAACATAATGTCCAACTTAAAATTTTTGTTCTTTTTCCTAACTTATATGTTATAAATTGCATCCTTAATTTATTGTAGTTATTGGGCTAGGAAACTAGAGGGAAAATTGGCCTAAGGTGGAGGCTATGCAATCAAAAGTAGGTTACTTTGATTGGGGTATAATTGAGGCATAATTTGCTATGGAAGGTTGGTTTGGTTTAGGAATTGACCAAGAATATGTGTACATGAATTAGGATGTAACTATTGTAATTGCACGTATTGAGGTGTGATATTCTGGTTAGGATTGGGTATATAGGTCTGGTTTTGGGGAAATTATAACTAATATGGAAGGATATGGATGGAGTTAAGTACTATGCCTATTGAGATTGATTAGGGACTTACTAAAAACTATTAAAACCTTGTTTATTAATTATAACTTGTGAACCAAATCCCTATCATTAATTTTATGGTACATTAGTAACAAAAGGCAATTATTGCCTAATCAGTACTTGTGAAAAATTAGAACCTCTTAGTTGCATGAATCCTTATTGGGAAGTAGATGAATGTTGAAGGTTTAGTATTTATCACTGACTAATACTCATATGTTGTTCATCAGACATCATTTGTTATTTTAATGGAATATTATTCTATGACTAAAGAAGTATGCTCATTACTACCTAAAACGGTGGAACATTGGTTGTCTCATATTGAGGTGGTAGAATATTTTTCCTCAAATGCATTGTCATGTTGGATTGTACCTATTATTATGGAATATTAGTCATCACTTAATGAGGTGGAGTAATATTCATCACATTTTTTAAGGCATGGCATTGGTTATGGTTTGGCTACTTAATCCTTATGGTAGTGTGCTAAAAGAAGTAGTTGGTTAAGGATTAGAGGTAGTTATTTGTAGTTGGGAGGTAAAATTTCCTACCCCCTACATATTTAAACCACTCATGGTTTTAATTAAAGGCACATTTTATTTTTTACTATTTTTTCATGTAGTTACACCACTTTTTTCTAAATTAGATGTTACTTGTGTGTTGTCCACTATGTTTGGATCACTATTCTATGTAGAAGTAGAAGACATTTCTTCGATATCTATGGAATTGAACATGTCTCCAACTAAATTTATTCACATGAATGGTTTTATACCCTAATTTTCTTAGTTGATAAATTTTATTAAGACTCTTGTTGAAGGAGATACCTCAATAAGAGGAGCATTTGACATGTTCATGTTGTTGAAATTATGCACTAAGTTTAGATAAGTTTGGTATGTTGTTTGCATCTATATGAAGTGGTCCTCTATGAGGCCTTTTCTTGCGACAATCATATAATGGTCTTGGTATAGCATTAGCACTAGATTTTGAGGATTTTTAGAAGAGGAATGTTTAATAGTTTGATTATAAGGCATGTTGTAAGGTGTTCTTACTAAACTTGGCAAATTTCATGGGGGAATTCTACTAAAAACTTAACCCCTACCTCTGAAACTTTGATTAAGAATTTTTCCTTATTTGAAATAAAGTGGTGATCAAAAAAATAAGGGTAATAAGATGATATCATTGTAATGTATTACAATTTCTGTTGGACATGTGAAATTGAAGGTACACTAGCTAGGTATTATACCATTTGCTCTTGGTCCTACTCTAAGTATGGAGTCATGTTGCCCAAATAGTGGGCCAAAGGATCTTGGATTTGTTCACCTAATTAAGTGTGTAAATTGGATAATGATCCATCTCATAAATTACATCATCTCCATAGGGGTCTTGAATAATGTCTTCTTATGTGACCACATTACTATGCCCTAGATTGTACATTATGTCACTATGAGAATAGTGAGACATGTTCGAATCAATGATGAATTTTTCATGACAAAAGGGGTTAGACTTCTAAAAACTACGAAAATTAATATCTAGAAATACTTAGTTTTAACTCAATCTAACTTGGTCAAACGGATGGATTTGTATCTCCAAAAAGGGTTTATGTTAAAACTTGGTACAAAACAAACTAACATCAAATGTCTAACATTAAATGTCTTAGCCAAAAATTTCAAGTGGATGAATTAAAATTGGAAGGCCAAAATATAGGTTAAAAGTGTTCTAGACAATTCTAATCTAGGAAAATAAATATTTCTATGTCTTTTGGCCAAATATGGCTTTAAAAGATAGGCTCAATCAAAAGGGGTATGATTTAATCTAAAGAATATAAAACACATTAACATAGACTAGGACTCAAATTTAGACATGAAATTTGACCAAATTAGCATAAGGCATGAAACAAAAGGCAGTTTGTGATAGACTATTTTCTCCCAAATAAAGGCACAAAGAATAATTTTCAAAGTGGGTAAATAATTAACCTAAGTTACACAACCCAAAAGAGAAAGATTAGTGTTTAGGCCCAAATTAGACAAGGTATAAATAGAAATCAATCAATGTTTGGATTTGAAGTTGTCAAGGTAAATTAAAAAATCAAATTAGGAAAAATAGGCTTCCTTTGATCAATAAGCTAGATAAAGGTGAATGACATAATGACACTAGATAAATACCTACAAAGGCACACGTGAATTTATTTTAAATAAAAAAATTGAAAACAAAGAAAAATGAGTCTATAAAATAATTCAAATAGTGTAATGGAATTATTTTTCTCTAAATGTATGATTGATGGTTTGTTTCAAGACTCTAAGGCATAAAACTTGAAATGGATTGGGTATCATAATGTTACCCTTTCTAATCAAGTGACACATACAAAAAGATTTATCAAAAGACTAAGGCAAAGGTATGGTGTCAAATAGATGGTTTAATGACTTTAAATGTTATGTTTAGATCACCCAAACCATATGAGTTTTGGGGAGGTCCTTAACAACATTCTTTTCATGCCTTAGATAAAGGAACAATTGCAAAGAAATGGTGATTTTGGTCACCCAAGTTCCCTAAAGGGGATGGGGAGAGATCATAAATGCCTCTTTCATTTGTAAAAAACAAACAAGCATAAAATATCTAGCATAAAACACAACACTCTTTAATAATTTACAATTTAATCAAATGTTTATTTTATGCACCAAATTAAAGTGTTTGTGAAATTATTTTGGGCCCCTTGTCCTTAGTTGAAATTTTGTAAAATTTTCACAAAATAACTAATTAAAAACACCTAAATTACTTTTAAGCACTAAATGAAGGTATTTAAGACTTAATTATGATAAAATTTGTGATTTATTTCCCATTTTGGTCCTAAATATTTAGAGGGTTTTGGCTTACCTTGTAGTACTTCTATGAATGAGAAAATAATATTTGGAAACAAGCTCCTAGGTTTCTTTATTTTTGTTACACAGAGACCGATGTCGGTCCATAAAAACCAATGTTAATTACAAGAGAACCGATGTTGATTGTAATAAAACCAATGCCAATCAACTTAAAACTAATTTTAGTTACCTATAAACCTATAGGCAAAATTGGATGATTTTTTTAAAAAAAAATTATTAGAATTAAATAAGCATAACAATGAAATAAATCCCTAGATTTTTCAAGAAAATAACCAAACAGAGACTTTGCAAGTTCTAAAATGAAGAATGAAAACCTACAACTTTAAAATAATATCAAACACCAAGTTTTTATATCATGTTCTACCCTAGATAAGGACTGATACCGGTTAGGATAGGATTGAGGCTAGTTAGTATAGGACTGATGCCAATTAGGAAAAACCATTGTCAGTCTTTGTGTAAATTTATGTGACACTAAAAAATAGAATACGGAAAAAAAAGTAAAACTCAAATTTTTAAGATGATCAAGCATTCAGTTAAAAACTAAGATTTTTAATTTAGTATCCTTGATATTTGAGATGCTTTAGGTCCCATCGGGCATGCTATTTGTGATTATAATAATCCAAAAAGGGAGGTTAGTATAGTGTTAGTTCAAGTAACAAAAACTTAATAAAAACACACTAACACTAAAACTTACAATCCTACATCTTAGGTGTGAGATTAGTTAACAAAACCAAATGAAAATCACAACTAAAATGAAAAATACATACAATCCTTTACCTTCCTTATGATATCCAAATGCATTGTTGAGTGGCTTTCTTTGTTTATGCACAAAGAGTGTTTAACAATGAAGGTTTGTTTGCTCCTTCTCTCCTTGGCAGCATGGCTTATGTTGGCTTGATGTAGCTTGGCTCAATATTTTGACATTATAACATTATTTATATGAATCTCATGAAAAAAAACCTATATTATAACTCTACAACTTCCAAATTTAGAATTCAATAGGCAATGGCTCGTATTTATAGGATTAGGAACTAACCCCAACACAAATGAGTCAAGGTGTAGTTAAGTCTTGGAATGGGTTCAAACCTAACCTACGTGAGTCAAATGTAACCCCAGTTGAGTTAATAATTATCAATTAATAAATATTTTCAATAAATAGGCATGGGTCTCCAAAATGAGATATTTTAAGATATTTCCAAAGGGTTTGACAATTATAAAGGTAATCATGAAAATCTAGAATATTTCATATTTTTGAATTTCCTTTCCTATTTATTCATTAATTTCACATGGATAATTCAAATAGGAATTTAATCTAGTTTATCTTATTAATTAATTATGATTGGCCATTTATTTCTTTCAAGATTTTATTTAAGTTCATGTGCCCCACTTAATAGGTCCATAGGCCAAATTGATTATTATGATACCACAAGATGATTAGGGATGAATCTATGAGAGGTTTTATTTAATACAATAAGATACCCCAATTATTTATGCCTCAATTTTATTTTTATCTTTGATGGATGATGCATAATAAAATTTATGACATTCATTTATTCTTAAGATTAATTTGCAATAGATGGTAGGAATCTGTCTGAAATCCATTCAAAGGTGAGTGATGGCTAGTTTTAGGTGTCTACACCATGTAACCTCAAACATGTGGAAAAAATATGAATAATGTCATGTAAATGTGTTTCATACTCCTGAGAATCTCCACAAACTTTCATTTTTATATCATGATGTTCAGAAGAGGACAAAACTTAGAAAATTGATGCCTGCATGAAAGAAAGATCCATAGTGAGTACCTTAACTTGTAAAATATTGTTCATAAAGGATAAATAGCCAATTTTAACCAATTTCAAAATATGGAATATCTTGTAGACCCATTCCTTTGCCCAAAATTCTAGATCTTGATTTTCTCTCTCATGGTCGTACCATCTGAAAACTTGAAGGGATCACTCTCTTTAAAAAAAACTAGGTGGTTTTTGGGAATAAATTTTGAGCCTATATTATATCCTTTTATCATGACTGCAAATTAAATCTCATTATTTATTCTATATAGAAAATTCCATATAAATATATACTTCTTCATGAAAACACATGAAAATGGCCTTTTTTTTCATTTTCTTCACACTTCAAGTTTGGAACCACCAATATAGGGCCACACAAGGAATAATATGAGTATTTTAGCATATTAAAATAATAAATAAATCTTTTTTAGAGTATAATGTGGTATTTTGGCATGTGGTAACTCTTTTAGACCCAAACTACACTTTAGAGTTGCATGAAAAGATACTTCCAAAGCATAAGACTTTTGAATTAAGGTAATTTCATGAATATGAAAGTGTTTAGAGATATTATGAATGATTTAGTGGTTTTTTAACTCCAAATATATCGTTTAATACCCAAAACCTCTCTTTTAAGGCCACATACACATAGCTTTACAAAGGATATGTGTCACTAAGTACCATGAAGAATACCTTTTAGACTTTTTAAAAGGCTTGAATGAGGCTTTTATGTATTTTGATCACACTTCAAAGCTTATAGTTATCCCCATAACTTTAATATACCAAATATACCATGATGAAACTCGTCATAAGTTATAATTGGGACATGACCATGACAATACATTGAAACCAAATCCTTTGACGTGATAGGCAATAAACACTATGATAATCAAGTACATCACATAAGTACTAGGCCAATTAGGAAATGAAAATTGTTTAGTGGTATGGGTTGTCATTTAGCCTTGATAGGCCAAATTTCCAATATCAAATTCCTATTAATTTTAACCTAGATTAATAATGACAATTTTGGCTCAATAATGTGTTGTGGGTATAGATCCTCTTTATCAAAATAAATATTATTATCAATGTCTTTGAAGGTGCTCATAATAAAATAACATTTAATTTGGTTTTGTGTCCAAAATAATAGTAGTATCTCTCAAAATAGCATAGATAATATATTTATAGGTAAGTGCCTTTTGAAATAAATTTAGAATGGAAATATTGGTCAGTGTAGTACATAATTTATCAATGAGATTGTACCCTTTAGGTTATAAATATTGACATGAATTTTGGATAGGGGTGGAGGAATATTTAAAATAGGTGTTTGATGTTGAGAAGCTAAGGGGGGTCATCTACATCTAGTTTTAATGACTTGGACTTGATATTCTAAACTAATTTGTGGATGAATAAGAGGTATAGAAGAGGATTTGATAAGATTAGGTTGAAGGCAAGTAGAAAGAGGTACAAAGGTGTTGGCTGGAAAAAATTTTAGGGGAAGAATTGAGGAATTTAAATCAACAACATGGGGAAAAATTATCTCTCCTATTAATAGTTATAGATACCTTTATTGAAAATAAAAAGGGATGTAGGAAATAAAACTATTTACAGCAAAGATGTTTTTTGTGGAGGGTTTGTACTTTAAACCAAAAAGTACATAAAATTGATAGAAATGAGAAATGAATGGAAATAATGGAAAGGGTTAAAAAGAGAGAGAATGATATAATACTATATAGTTAAACACATAAATTTATTTTAATAATCTTGAGAAAATTTTGATAAATCTACGTACCTAAACACAAAAACTCATTAGAATAATCTAAGAGTTGAGATTGTAACATAGGAAACCTTTATCATAAAAATGAGATGGAAAAGACATATTCTAAATATATGAACAAGATACATACACCAATGAGATTGGATATAATTATAAATAAATATATACATCAACCTTGTATTTCCCAATAAAAATAGACATAATTTTTTTTTTAAATCTTACCAAGGTTTCACAATGGCAAAAATTCTTAATGTAGAGTCAAAAGAGCTTTTACACTAAATTATTTTCATTCATTTATTATCTAAAAATATTATTTTATAAAATTTAAATAAGAATAATCAAAATTAAATAACATCCTAATGTACATCATTCATTTAGAAAAATTCATGGCATAAAGTCCTATAAATAAATTTTGTATTGATCATTTGTGAGTCTGTACATACAGAATCTTTCCTTTCATCTTACCAAAAGTTCTCATACAATAAAAAATCCAACCCTTTGAATGGGATCCAAACTCCCATTTATAATTTAAAATGGGCGGTTACACTATGTAACCACAATTTTTACAATTTTAGGGGCTTACAAAAACACGTTAGAAAAAATGCACAACTTCAAACTTTTAAAAACATGTTGATCAGGTTGCACAACTTTCAAAAGTACAATGACAAATTTGCATGAATATAAAAATTGTGTTGGTGTTTTTTCATGACTTTAAAAATTAAATTATCAAATTTTCATGACTCAAAACTTACAAAAGATGACATATTCGCACAACTTGTAAAAGTGTGTTGACATATTTGCACAACTTATAAAAGTTTGTTAACAAATTCACACAACATGAAAAATTGGGTTGGAAATTTTACATGAATTAAAACTTAAAAAATGCATTGACAAATTTTTACAACTTTTCAGAGTGACTTGATAGTATTGCATAACTTGAAACTTGTAAAAGGGATTTAGAAAATTTATACAACTTGAAAATTGGGAACTTTGCCTTCTTCAGATTTATGGGAACTGTTGACTAATTTAACCAAAATTCAAATTAAGTCAACCCTCTATATATTAAAACTTTATATAGGGGTCCTCTAGGGTGTAAAATGTGTACCATGGTCTTATGAGGACATTTAAAATGTGTTTTAGCTTGGTCATTAGTCATATCATGTCATTTAAGGTCACTTTTAAATCATTAAATGAGCTTGTATGGTTTTCCATAGGGTATAAGTGTTCTAAAGTGTAATTTAATGTCCTACATGTCAAATTATTGTTATAGGTGGTAGTCATGGATTGAAAAATATAGGTGCAATGTCAAATCAAGAAGATTAGTGGGAAAAGTGGTAGTTTCATGTAGTTTTAGGTAGTTGTATGGCTTGTGTAGTGGTTGTGACATGTGTGGATGTTTAAAAAGTATCCCTTTAGGGACTTTAAACTAAATTCCATGTCAGCCTTTAAAATCTAGAAAATGGCAAAAACCATCATATTTCTTTTATTGCTCTCCTTTGCATACAAAAATGATCAACTAATTTTAGTTTGGTACAGATAGTAGGAGGTGAGTTAGATCAAGTGACTTTGATGGATGATAAAAATCCTTGTATAATTCCAATCCATGGAAAGAATTAGAGGATTGAATACTTTTTCCCTATGACCCATTGCTAAGAAGGTATGTTCCTTTTCTGCCTGTTAATCCCTAATACTTCATATTTTCTTCTCTATTTTCATGATTCTATATAATTCAAGTTATGTACATGATCTTGGGAGACATTATCACCCTTATCACATGTTTTTTTGTCATGTTAGAATTCATGGCCATGAGAGACAAGAAAATCACTCCTTTTTTTTTAAGTAGCAAGCATGGTGTAGGTTGTAAACAATGTTTTGTTGATTGCAAAATTTCTCTCTTGAGGGTGGTTTCAGATCAAAGTGACATACTTATTTTTGAATTCACAAATAATTATTTATCATATCATTAATTAAAGGTGGTTTTGAGGAGGATTATGGATAAAGGGATGATGATAGTTTCATCCTAGTTCACAGTCTTGTATCCATTAACACTTGCAGTCAGTCTCAAAAGGGGTCTAAGGTCAATACAAGAGAAGCATAATAGTGTTGAAAATACCTTAGAGAGGTATAAATTCAATTAGTATGAATAAATATAATAATTTAAGTGGAGTAAGACCACTCTTCATAGTGAACCTAGATGGATAACCATAGGAAAGAGAAAGTCACACAAACCTAAGACATTAAGAAAAGTTGGAAGGTTTCAGGAATGGAGACAACTGGATCTAGCCACAAGTTTATTGAAATAGTTGAGCACCCTTAGACCCTAAGTTGAGATAAATCACTTTTCTTCAATGTGCATAATTTAATAATGTTTCAAAAGGGAAGTCTTACCTTAACTTATTTGAAAGGAGGTTTTGCCCACACATAGTACCTTATGATGTTGGAAATATATGAGGTATAGCTCAATCTAATGGATCCTATATGGCACTCTACAACTAAATGTCACATTCCAACATCATGATAAGTAATTTTTTTAAATATGGATGATGGATGGATGATGATTCAATCCAAGAAAGTGTTGACTATAAACACTCAACATACACAGTGTTTCTTAGTCCAAAACTAACGTTGAGGCAATTTACAAATGGCACCAAGTGTATGGATGATGGTGAGAAGTGAGACAAGTATCCCAAGATAGAATAGATATATCTCATATCCAAATAACCTTAGATCAAAAAAAAAGGTGAAATACAATACTCAAGCATATGTGACCACCTACAAAGGTCTCCAAGATAAGAGTGACTTACATCCATATTTAAGAATCCTGAAGACCGGCTAGGTAAGAGATGATGATATGGTTCCAAAGCATGAAATGAAGGCATCCAAGCTGAGTATTTCTAAGGGATTATAATAGATCAATATTATTAAGTACAAGGTTCAAGTATATTATCACCTACAGGAGTCTTTCCTTTCCCTAAATTGCCACCTACAGCCAGTATATATGGCAAACTAGTTTTTGGTAGGAGTAAGAACATGACTTATGGGCAAAGATGAACATTTTAAAGTATATAATGACTTAAGTGAAATTAGTAAAGATCAATATCATAATTTATGGTTTTAAAATACCTATCACTACCTATAGTAAACCTCCAAACTCCAACCAAATAGGCACCTATAGTTTGGTCTACAAACTGGTTCTAGCAAATGGGAGATGTAAGCTCATAAAGGTGGAATAAGTATAAATGGTTGAATATGTGATGACCATTATCAAAATGGTAGTAATTTAGTGAACTATTGGTGTGATATATATTTTAAATTTCATGTATAAGGTCCTCATCACCTAATATAACCTCTCATAGCTTCAAAATGGCAAGACAAACAAGGGAGATGCCCTCTATTTTATCTCAAATAGAGGGCACTCCCAAATAATCTAAATTGTAGGTTTACCATGTGAATGAGAGAAAGGGGTGACCTAAAATTCTTAAATTAATTTAATGATGATGATTGATGTTTTTTTTAACATGAAAAAAAGAGAGGAAGTTTTACATTCCTGAGAAAATCACATAGAGTGGTCATGAACCTAAATACATAGTAAGGTCTTTTAGACCTAAAGCTAGACATAAGCCCTACAAGAGTCTAGCCATAACTTTTAAGAAAATATGATAATTATATTCCACTTCAAAGGATTCAATTGGATTTATAAGTTTGTTTAAATCCATTAGTTTATAGGGGAACTATACAAGTTGGTCAAATTTGGCATATTTCATCTTAGACCTACTCAGAATGCACTCAAAAGCTTGATAGGCCAGTTTCATCCACTCATATATATATAAAAACCAATAATGGGACATAAATTATATAATTTATATTGGGAAGGTTCCCATACTTAATATATGTGTAACTTTTTGGGAGGTTAGACATTGAGATTTTATAAACAATCCTTAACAGTTTAAACCCTCTGAAACCCTCCTAAATCCTTGGTTTTGATAGAATTAAGGAAATACCAATGGAGATGAACTTAGAGGGATTATTTTGATATAGAAAGTTATTTTAAATTGTATAATAATCTCTCTTGATCCTCCCCACCTAATTGGTATGTATCTTATTTATACAATTAGAGTACAAAATAGGGTTTTTTACAATATTATGATTATTTTATAGGAATAGAAGAATATGAACATGTGAGAATAAATTGTAAAGGTAAGTTGGGAACTATTATAACTCTCTATATCCATTTATCACCTCATATTGACAAGGAAAAATCTCTATAATTCCATTCATCTTAGGTAGTCTTTGATAGATAGTGAAAATGAAGAGTGACTACCAAGTGAGAGAATGAGAAGTCTAGTTTTGAGATATTTTAAGGTATAAATCATGGAATGGAAATTAGAGGGACTTTATATGGGTGTCTTAACACCCATTCCATGTATAATGTTGAGCAACTAAAGGCCACTTTGATGACAAATGTGAAGAGTGAGGCTTAGAAAACTAATGAATGACTGTAGATGGTGAAAACAAGTGTCCAAAAGAAGGCTATGAGTTACAAATGCATCCGATGAATTTTATGGCATGTTTTTAACCCAAAAAATATATTTCACATGTGTAAAATATACCTATTTAATTTTTTATCAGTCAACTGATGCCTCATCATGAAGGTAATTTTCAAGAAGGCCATTTGAAAACCCTATGCCAATTTTGGAGAGTTTTATGCTTCAAATGGACACTTATCCAAGAATACCTTCTAGACCCATGTTATTCACTTAATTATTATTTAATTTAACTATTTTAATGCCTTTACATGTGGCATTATTTCCCTTGAACTTCCCTTATTCTCTCTCTTCTCACACATTCTATAAATTTAAGCTATTTTGGCTCTTGTAATCTAATTCCACACCTGGTATGGAGAAGCCCTACTAGTTTTATATTATACTTTGACTTTGAAATAAAGTTATAAATATGTTTTTTATCTCATAAATATATTTTATAAATGTTTGAAGTGCTGTGTAGTGAAAATTCAAGTGATTAGTATATATCTTTGCTCTTATATGTTTGATGCAAGTTGTTCTCACTCTAACAATTCACATGAAGTGTTTTCAAGTAAATTGGCCTATCTTAAAGTGTAAGGAGTAGCCTTATTTTATAAAAATTATCTATATTTAAATCACATTGATCATTTCCATGCATATCACCTCCATTTTTGAAATACTAATGTTAGAGCAATTCAGGATTTTGAGACTAGTGTTGTAAGTTGTGTTTTATAGTGCACCTAGTATATCACCCCTTATAGTATATTAATTTCATTTCACTTCTATCTATTTTCACACAAGAAAATAATTAGTGTAGGTTATAATCATTCAAATATCAATCTAAGGAGCTATCCCTAAAAATTAGAGGTCTACCTCTACTATAGGTAACCCATAGGCCTAGATGTATTCCAATGTTTCCCAAATCTTAGAGTAGGCTTGAACAACTAACTATAGGGTGAAAAATTTGGTGAAAATATTTTTGGCACACCCAATGGGACCATTGTCTTAAAGACATCTTGTCAAGGTGAATATTGGTCTTGACAACATCATAGTTGCATATGGTGTTTTACTCAACATTTAGTGTCTCCATTCAAGGTAATATTTGGTTGTAGGCCATTATTTTATAAGTTATTATGTTCATACTTCATGGTCCTTACTAGGTCATGTTATAATAGATTTTTCAATCCCATAAACCCACTTATTTAACCTAAACTTCCTTGTGAATTTCTACATCCTTGCCCTATCTTGACCTTTAAAGAACAAGAGGACTTTGCAAGCCAAGAAGATCAAGAAAGTTAAGAAGAACTTGAGGAAAATATGGCTGGGTAGCATGCCTTCCTAGCCTTTAACACTAAAATCCTATCTATCTCAATGCATATGATGACATGTCTCTTAATTCTACTAAGAGTTTTCTCATATTTAATGGGGAAGGTCATGTTACCCTAGTGAGCGTATTAGGGATATCTCAAACTTATATAGTTTTCAAAATGTCACTAAAGTCAATATTTCCATTAGACTACTTTTCATTTCCCTTAGAGGGAAATCACTTGATTGGTATATGACATTTCCTAGAGGTTGTATCACAACTTGGGATGATTTTGGAGAGCTATTGACATCAAGGTTTGAAGACAAAAATGATCACACATCACTTATCTACCAGATGAATGTAATTCAAAGATCCCTTAAGGAGACTATGCATGAATTTAATGAGTGATTACAAAGGACTTGCCATAGGATTCCTCCTCCCATGATACCACCTATAAGTTTTGTTTCCCACATATTTAAGGTCTATTGGTACTAACATAGCCATAATGTTTTATTCCATGGGTGGTTACACCTTACCTAAAGCATATGACCTTGTCATTAGAGCTGAGAATGGCTTAATACAAGGTAGAAAGTTACCCCCAAAATTATCCATGCCTCTACTTATAAACATGTCTATTTCTATTCCAAGTGTTTCTAAAGTCCCTAATGTAAATACTAAATCTAGAAATACCCCTAAGAAGGTATAATATACTATTGATTGGGAGGCAAGGCCTAAGGCCTTAGAGGCTCAAGTTAGGCAACTCAGTATGAAATATGGAGTTAATAAAAACCCATACCCATATCTTCCACAAGGTAATAGGCTCCCACCTCAACAATATGGTCAATAGATAGGTCAAGGATAGCCTAACTTCAATAGGTCTACCAATGCATACAATCCAACTTCTACCTTCAATACAAGAGCCATGGTACCAGTGTATAGTAATTTGGTCCAAGGGAAGAATAGAGGAAGTGACAAGTCATGGATGTAAATTAAGGTGGAGATAAATATTTGGTTACTAAAGGAGGAGTTACTCCCCAAATTTTAGTAGAAGATGAATTTCTCATGCAAACAAATGAAGGATGGTATCCCTGAAAGGTGAACCTTGCAAACTTTCTAGTTGAAGATACATATGTCCTCAATCAAAATTCTTCCATTCCAGTTAATACTAGATCTAAGAGGAAGGATCTATGGGATTCCAATGGTGTTCATACAAGTTCAATTAGCCCTCTTTCAATCATGTCAGTCCTTACTACTTTTGTACCTTCTTTAAATCAAAATGTTGGAAGGGATACTCAAAGTGTTCCAACACATCAATCTCAAGGCACTTAATTTCCCTCAAGGACACAAGAAAAGGTAAATGTTCCTATTTTAAATATTTTATATCCTTTTAAGGGTGATAAATCATCTATGTCTCTTTGGGAAATGTTTCACTTGCCTACTCAAAAAGAGCTCCTTCAAGAGTAACTATCTCAAATCCACCTCAGCCCTCAACCACCAAGTCATGGTAATTTTTCTCTCACAAATGATCCCAATCACATTGTAGAGTCATCTTATAAATCTAAAAATCCTCCACCCTTATACCTAAAACTCATTTTGGGAGACAAACTTATTCACAACTACATAGTAGATAGTGGAGCTAGTACTTCAGTGATGCCTAAGGTTATAGCTAATAAGTTGGGCTTGAAATATGAACCATATAGTAAGGAATTGATTCAAATTTATGGGACACCAACTAATTCAATGGAACTTATTAAAGGTTTGATGTTTTTCCTTCATGATTTTCCTAGCTTCCCCATCCTTCAAGACATTGTGGTTATTGAGTTACCTACTCATTTTTCTATCTGCCTCTCAAGGGATTTCACATTTAAGATAGGAGACTATCTCTTAGATGATTGGTCCTTCTTAGCATTCAAGATAAGATATGAAGGAAATTTAACCATTAAAACTCAACCACTAGCTAAGTTACATATTAATCCCTGTGTAGAAGCAAGTTCTAACCTCAATTGCATAATTAATGATCAAGAGGACTATCTTGTGGATGATGGAGCATTATCTAAGATTTAGGGTATATCTAATTTTTTTCTAGATGAGTATAGTGTAGACACTTATGGACATCATCCATACACTTACTTTGATCAAATTGATCTTGGAACATACATCATCCATGAGGTAGCATACAAGAACTCTAAGGTAAGCATTGAACATTCTTTTCCATAAGTTATTGGGGATTATTACCTTATTCATATGTATGATAATGATAGTTTGAAAAGCATGATAGATAAATATGATGAAGATAAAAATGACATTATTAATTCAAAATATGGAGAGTCCATGAACATGAAGAATAAAATTACCTATGACAAAGATTTCATGCCATAAGTTAAGAATTTGAGCATTTGAGTAAGTCTACTTCTTCTCCTAAGAAGTGTGTATCTGATGACAAGTGTAAGAAAATTACTTAGATGATTATTAGATCTAATGATAAGTGTGTATCTGATTATGTGTATCTTCCACACCATGACCATTCAGGAGAAATATTCACTTTGGCTATGTCAGATGATTCCTACCTCCAACATCTCTTGTACCATCTTTTCAATTTCACTCTTTTGGGCATAGGGATACTTATAGGGTCTGATATTGGGTGGTGTACTTCCTCAAATGATTTTTATGGAATGATCATGTGCATGACTTGGAGGAAGTCCTTTTGTCATGTCCTCAAAAATAATAGAATGGTCATTCAACACCTTTTGTAAATTAGGATTTGTAGACTACTTGGTTGGTTGAACCTCCATGGAAAATAAATGTGCAACAAAACCTTCTATACCTTTCTAAGAATCTTTATCATTTGGTGGGAATTAACCAATTATGGATATTTAGTGTGTAATCCATATATTTAAAAAGTCTTTCCTTTTGAATGGAACCTCATGAATAATTCATGGAAATTCATCTCAAAAGTGCCCAAAGTGGTGAGCCATTGCACTCCCAAAATAATGTCATCTCCTCCTATGAGAACAAAAAACATAGGGGAATATAACAAATAGTCTCCCATAGAAAGCTTAATAGTATGACATTTTCTAGAATAGTTTATCATACCACCATCTATAATCATGAAAAAAAAATTGGAGTTAGGTAAATGAAATAATTCAAATGAGTAGCCAACTTTATTATTGATGAAGTTATGTGTACTCCTAGAGTCAATTAACACATTCACCTTCTATTTATTCAGGAACCCCACCACCTTATGAGTTTGAGGAGTAATAAATTATGAAAGTGCATGATAGGAAATAGTAGGTTGAGAATATTTAGATTCATACTTGGGTTCTTCTAACTCTTCCCATGAAGCCTCCTCATCTTCTTCCTCCTCATTGGCACTGTCAATGTAAAACAACTTCTTTTTATCACATCGATGCCCTTTGATCTATTTTCTATTACAACCAAAACATAAACCTTTTACATTCTTTTCTTCCATTTGTTAAGGTGTCAATCTAGTAGGCTGATGAAATGATGGTGTTGGAAAGGTGCATTCGCAAACATTGGTGAAAGGTCTTCATTTTATTATCTCTTTTTCCTCAACCATGTGTACTTTTTGTAGAAACCCCTGTTTCCCTTAAATTTTGGAACTGTATGTTTTGGATTTTTTTTGTGTATTCTGATGTTTTTTATGTTTTGCAGGAATAAAGATGTGATTTTGCAAGATAAATTCAAATAACTGAATAAATAAATGAATAGAAGTATAATCTCTTAACTGTCTAAATTTTGATCTTCTTATTCACTTCAGATGATTACAATAAAGATCTCTTGCACACATACAGAATAATATAAAATATTGTCTTAAAAAAACCTGATTTTTGCTGCAAATCTGAAAATAACTCTCAATCTGGTATGACGTGGGTTTTTGTGTCAAAACACAGTCACCGACGTCAGTTATTCTAGCGTCATCGGTCGATATACTACCGATGTCGGTCTCTGTCGATCGATCTATTATGCCGACGTCGGTACTCAGTCAGCCAAAGTTGGTCTCTAGGATGCCGATGTTGGTCTCTGCACTCCTTGCGGCATTGTCTAGCCTGATATAGAATGGTATGGATTTGTATGGATTCTGTACAGTAGAAAATAAAAATATAGTGCGGCCTGTATGTTGGACTCCTGTAAATCTCTATGATAACTTATGTATGAAGTTATCTCTCAAATTGGCAATAGATCGGCTGATATCTCACAACCTCTGAATCACACACACTGAAGATTGGACGTTCTCCAATGTAAATGGAATACTGGAACCCTTGGCTCAGTCTTCTCAAAAAATACTTAGCAAAAATTTGTCTTCAACAATAATCAATAATCAATAATATTATGACTCTCCCTCCTATGAGAAACCCTTATATCCTCAAAAAGGTGTGCTTACCCTAATTAGGGTTTCATAATTAGGAATTAGGGTTTCATAATTAAAAATTGGCTAAATAATTAATATTTAATTAAATCAATCAAATATTAATATCTCCCTCAATACATGTCCGATTCTCGATCCGTCTAAAGTTGGTGAACTAGGGAGTGATTCCGATTATGACCATACCCAAATAGGGGTGCTCTACTGCATGTCAAATATCCCTAAAAAATAAGAACCCATGCAAACGGTGTCTGAAAGAGCCCGAACAAAAGCCAACTCAAAAAATTTTGCTAGTCGAAGCCAAGCCAAGCTCCATCATGACCCTCTATCCATCTTATCAGCCTACGAAGGTCGCATAATAGGCTAATCATCATAAAACAAGATCATGCTAAAAAGGGGACATTACACTTTTGGTATGGCCTTAGATACACTATTAAGATGAAACATGTGAACCTATAATTGGATACTATCTTTGAGGCCACCCAAAAAAAGGTTAGTCATATTTTCCTTAGTGATGTATATCACACATAAAGTGAGATTTTGAAATTGATGAATGTAGTCCTTGACAGTCTTGATTTGGCATAACTTGTCTAGTTAAATGAAGTAATTTTTAGAGACATTATTTTGATATTGGAGCTACAACTCATCAAAAAATACTACCATAAAATTGAGACACCCTTCTTTTTCTTTTGATCACTCAACTAATGATACCAAATGAATGGTTCAGTTTCTAGATATAAAAAGGTTGTAACCAATTTTTAAGAACATGGAGTCTGATGTAGATCAAATAATTTTTCAATTTGAGTGAGCTAAGTGAGTGGATAATTACCATCAAACTTACGTAGGTCCACTTTTGGAAACATTGGCTTAGGGCCAGTATTAGTGTTGGTATTATTTGGAGTAGGAGAACCAAACTAAAGCGGTGGAGGATTATTTTACAGTGGCTAAGCTAAAAATTTGGCCAATTACCTAGATATTTATTGTAACTGATCCTTCATGTTATCCAATTCCCCTCTTAAACCTATAATGTCCCCTTATACTGTATCAAAATCATATTTTTTCACTATGCCCTATAGCTCTAACTTAAGTTGTTGAACTACCTCTAAAATAGATGGATCAAAAGTTTCAAATTCCATGTCATCCTTGTGAGGAGTTTTCGGAGTTTCTTTCCCTTTCATTCATTTTTGAGTGTTTGGACCAGCCATGCACAAACCCTAAGAGTATTTTATCCCCAAAAAAATGTATCAGTGAAATACACCATTGTGATCATCTCACCAAGACAAATTCAACTACTACTATTGTGCACAAAGGTGAAATTTTTTTACCCAAAAAGTGTACTAGTGGAATACACCATTACAATAATATCACAAAGATGAATCCAATGATTTTTAATTTTAAAAAGGTAAAAAAAATTACCATACTTTTTTTAACCCAAAAAAAAATATACTTTTTTTGTAAAAAAAACTCATGAACAAAACTGTGGTGACTAAAAAAATCAAATCCTTCCAAATTACAAGTTATATTTTTTTGGTCTTCTAGTGCTTAGGATGCTAGATATAGGAAATAATGTGCCATAAAAACTTGCCCAAATCAATGCTATGATACCAATTGTAATAAAATTACTTAGATGATTTGTAATAATATAATTATATTGGGTAGAATTAAAAGCAGAATAAGTTGATACACATCAACAATTAGGAAAAGAGTAGAATACTTGAATATTATGGCTAAGCCACTTTGAGGGGGCAACGTCCACAATAATGTAATAAGAATAAAAATCACAATATAATGATAAAATACTAATTACTACATCCTATATATACTCTACTTATCTATGGTTATTCCATAGGTTGACCATATTAAGAACATCAAGAAATGCAACAAGCTAATATGAAGATGTGTAAGCCACAAGTCAGGGACACAAATCCCTAGATGAACTATAGGTTAAGGGCATATCAATAAGGTTATTTATGATCCTAACAAGTAGGTTATTGAGTGTCTTATCAAGCATGAAGAATAATGTTTTGTTGAGCATGAGGGTGAGTATATAACCATTGTCCAAGTAGTTATAGTCATGGAGAAGTCAAATGAACACAAGGTAGAGATGTATGTACTCAAAGAAAATTCAATACCTTAACCTAAGGTTGAACCATTTTTAGATGATTTGGAATAGAAAGAGGATAATTTTTATGTTTTTATACATCAAGAATGTCAAATCCAAGAAGATGGTAAAGTTGAATCAACTTTGACAACTTCCAAGTTATAGTTTGAGGAGTGTCATTTGGACATGAAAAAATTCAAGCAAGTTTTAGGTTCAAAAAATATCCTTTAAATAAAAAATGGAACATCCTTGAGAGGTCCAAATAACACACTTTTAGACAGAATAAGAGCTAAGTAAGTTAAGTCTTTTGACCATGTACATAAGAAAGTGTTTGTTGACAAGCATGCTTCACATGATGGATTGATTTTATGGAGCAGTACAGATGCAAGAGGAACCATCTTTGACCCTGGTTGAATCATGGTGAGCTTGTCTTTCACATCAAGATTTTGAGATCTTTTATATACTAGGATAGGTGTGTTTTGCTAATGTTGTGTGTGTTTTCATAAGTGTTCTTGAGAACACATGTTGTTAGAATAAATTAATTCACCTATGTTTGTAATAAGTGGTTTGTTGTTATATACAAAAACCACATAGCATATAGGTTAGTAGATTATAATTTTTTCTATATTGTTATATTTTTACACCCTTAATCTCTATTCTAGGTTTATTGGTTGTGTAACATCTTATTTTATATGATATTATTTTGCTAACTTTTTGGCTATTTAATAGCCCATGTAATTCAATGATCTAAGCTTAATGAAATACTATTTCTTTTACATTATTTATTTTCTTAGATATGGTATCAAAGTGGATTATTATCAAATCCAATATTTGATAAATTGATCATTTTTCAAGTTAGATTGCACTTGTGTCAATAGTGGAGAAATTGGGAGCTTAGAAACTCACCTTGCCATATGATTTTTCATTCATATCTGACCATACATTCTCCAAAGGCACATGAAAACTTGATCAGTACCTAAAATTTTAACCAAACATCTTTGACTCCTTCCTACACATTCTTGACCTAGGCTGTATTGAATTTTAGTATGATATACCATGTTTTGGAAACTTGCAAGTCAGTAGATCATATAGTGAAGCAGTTATATGATTTTTTGCATTTCTAGGCCATACGATCAAAAAAAATTAATATGATTTTTGCACATGGTTCATGACACAGTGATAGAATTTTTTTATTTTTTTCCAACATGAGGGAAGGATACTATATATTAATTTTGGGTGTTCCAAATTAGCATGTTGAATGGCATTTTCATGTGGAGCTTAGGTGGAGAGATTTCTTCAATTTTTTGCCTGACAACTTCATTTTGCATAGAGAGATAAATTTTATAAGGTCTGATGTTTTATTTTTTTGCCCAATTTTTTATATTTATATTCACATTAATTGAATTAAAAATCATAAACTCTCCATATCTTAAGTGGCAAAGTTACTTTTTTAGGCAAAATAGGTGCAAAGGTCAAATCTCACTTCTAGCAAAAAGACAAATTTTTAAAGAAGGGGTTTTTTTTTTTTGACTAATGGATTACTTTTTCCATTTATTGTACCTCATAAACTAAAAATTATTTTTTTTTAAATTACAAATCATGAGTTTCTTTTTAAAAACTCAATCACAGTGTTTGGTCCAAGCGATGCCTCTAACTCGTGTTTATGGGTAAAGCCATCGTGCTTGAGTTAATGCATCCATAGCCTAACGTAGCTAAAATAACAACATCTAAGCATCATCCCTTTAAATCATCAAGGATAAATAAGGGAATACACACTCATATCCATCCCCTCATTTACCCATTCATTTCATTCCAAAGGCATAAATCTTGACTAGCGGTATTTCTAAGTATATAGAGAAGTTACACGCGCGTATGTGGAAATCTATCTAAGTAGGTGCTAGTGATTGAATGAACCCTTTTTAATACTATCTAAGTACCATGTACTAGACTCTTTAATTTATGTTTATGCTTCTTTCACATATAATTAGGTATAAATAAAGGGTGAACTTCTTCCACATACAATTAGGTATAAAGGAAGGGTGTGTATAAAGAAATGTCTTATATAATAGATTGAAGATATATAGAAAAGGAAACCTTGAAAATTGGAGTGATAAGGAATGATCCATCACCCTTATTTAGTTTGGTCAAATTTTCAATCATGGTTGGAAATGTACCATGTTTTGTTCTACTTGACAATCAGCTTCTTCAAGGAGATAACTATGTCATATGGAAAACTAAGGTTAAAACACACTTGGAATTTGAAGACATATGGATAGTAGTTAATGGCTCATAGACCTAACATGTAACTAACATTGATCAACAATGAAAGTTTGACAAAGCCAATTAGAAGGCTAAGCTCATAATCATGTTCAAAGTCTTGAATGAGGTACAACCCCATATCTATAATGCCACTACCACTAAGGATGCCTAAAATAAGCTTCAAATTATGTATGAAACAAAGAATCAAAATCAGATTCTTCATCTCCAAAGCTAGCTCCATGCTCTCAAGTTGAAACCAGAAGAAAAATTTGAGGCTTTTCTTTGTAGAGTTACAACTTTAAGATCTTCACTTGAATCATTAGGTGAAATAATATCATATGAATCTTTGATCCCCATTATCCTATGAGCACTACACCCTACTTAAGAAAATTTTGTGACCACATTAAATGTCATAGGTTAGAAACTAACCTTTTTCTCATTGGTTAACATGTTTTAGTAGGAGGAAGCCATATAGATAGTAGAGAAACCTAATGAAGAGGATGCACTTGCCTTTTCTCAAAAAGGAAAGAAACCAATGAATGGATCCAAACCAAATCCTCAGTAGAACAAACAAAAAAATCAATAGGGGAAGAAACCCCATTCATAGAAGGTATGTCTTATTTTTGTAAAGATAGGAAATGACCTAAAACATTTTTGGTATAATACATTCCCATAGGGATCCTCCAAAAATAAACCCACTTCACAGAATTCACTCAATCATCGAATATAAAACCTCATTCCAAAAATAATTGGAAGAAGAAACAACATGGGAATATTACAAAGGATGATCATTCTTCTAAAGATGATCACATCTTTACTACCTAGACAAATGAAGAACCTTATTCTTCAAATTCTATCTGATATGTTGATTCTAGTACCACTAAGCACATGATAAGATAAAAGGAATGGTTTCCCACTTTACACCAATCAAGATCTCAGGCAAATGTCTCACTTGGTGATGACTCATCATATAGTGTTCAGGGAAGAGGTGATGTTTCTTTACAACTTGGTCATAAGACTACCAAAATCATAGATGTCTTGTATGTCCAAAGAGTCACTAAAAAATTGTTGTCTATAAATTAACTTCTTGATCATAATCTCAAAGTTGAATATAATCACAAAGATGGTAAAAAGTTGTCTTATAAATAACAATTCATGAGGCTCCAAAACCATTGCACAAGCTTCCAATATAGATAAATTTTTTCAACTTGATTTTGTAAATAAAGATCATCAAGCACTTATTATGAACTGTACAAATAAATCTTAGATATGGCACAAAATATATGGTTATTTGATTCATGGTAATTTGCTTGCATTGAGTAAACACAATATGGTTAGAGATTTTCCCACACTCAAACAGTCTTCTGATATTTGTCCTAGTTGATTAGCTGGTAAACAATGAAGATATCATTTTGTCAAAAGTGAATATCAGTCTCCACATCCACTTGATCTAATGCACACTGATCTATGTGGACCTATGACTGCTAGCCATAATAGATATAAGTGTTTTCAACTCATTGTTGATGATCACTCCCACAAGATGTGGGTTACATTGTTAAAGTCTAAAGATAAGGATTTTTAAGCCCTTAAGGAATTCAAGGCCTCTATTAAAAATGAAACTGGTCTCAAAATCAAATCCATCCACTTAGATCATGGGGTAGAATATACTAGTAAAAAATTTAATACATACCTTATAAAACATGGAATACATCATCAATACACTACTCTTTACACACCCCAACAAAATGGCATTGTAGAAAGGTGTAATCATGTTACTATAGAGATGTTTTGAAGAATGGTTGAGGATGCACAACTACCTCATTCATACTGGGTAGAATCATGTCTAATAGCTATGTACTTTTTGAATTGGTCACTCACCAAAGCTCTTGATGGGATAAGACCATAGGAAGCATGGACTAGGAAAAATCCAAAAGTATCTCATCTTTGAGTTTTTGGTTACAAAGCATACATGCATATTGCAAATAAGAAAAGAAATAAATTAAATAACAAAACTAAGGAATGTATTATTATGGGGGACAGTAAAGATTCAAAATCCTATTGGCTCTTTGATCTAAAAACTATGAAGATTCTTATTAATAGGAATGTAGTATTTGATGAGAAAGGTGAAATCAATTCAACTTCCACACATAAATCTATTATAGGCACTAGACCTAAAATATTTCTAGATGAAAATAGTGTTGAATATCAATTAGAAGATCCAACACCACCTACAACTATTCAATGTATGCCTAAATGGTATATGAGTATAATTCAAGATGTAAAACTGGATGGACCTCTAGACACTTCATCTATAGGACTAAGGACTCATAACATGGCTTGTCAAGAGTTAAATTTGGCCATAGTGAGCATAGTTTTAGAAACATTTGATCCTTCCATAGTGCATGAAGCCCTAGATTCCAAACCTTGGAAAGATGTCGTGAATGAATAATATAAGTCTCTCATGAAGAATGACACATGGAAGTTTGTTGATCTTCCACCAGGGAAGAAAACTATTAGTTACAAATGGCTCTTTAAGACCAAGTACAAAGTATATGGTAGTATAGACAAGCACAAGGCAAGACTCATTGTAAAGGGTTATGCATAGAAAGAAGGTATAGACTACAAGGAAGCTTTTTCTCCTATCACTAAGATAAATATAATCAGAATGATCTTTGCAATGGCTGCATAGTTTGGTTGGAACATTCATTAGATGGACATCAAAAGTTCCTTCTTAAATGGAGATCTATAGGAAGAAGTCTATATGACTCAACCAGAGGGTTATGTCACACTAGGGCAAGAGCAAAAAGTGTGTAAACTCATAAAATCTATGTATGGCCTCAAACAAGATCCTAGAGCCTAGTATATCAAAATGATGATCATCTCATGAAGCATGGATTTTAGATGAATCCATATGATCATAATCTCTACCTTAAAAATTAAGGAGAAAAGATTGTTGTTTATGTCAAAAATATAATCATCATTGGTAGCTTAGTAAAGATGATTGATGCAATTAATAAAAATATTAATTGATCATTTGACATGATAGATCTCAGGCTACTACACTACTATCTTGGATTATAATTATGGAAAAAATGGCACCACATATTCATGTCTCAGATGAAGTACACCAAGACATTGCTTGAGAGGTTTTGGATGATGGATTATAAGCAAATAGATACACCCATGGAGATAAGACTTTAACTATCATGCTTAGATCCATCACCACCAATAAATGCTAATCTTTATCACCAATTGATTGGGAGTCTCATCTAACTCACATATACTAGGCCAAATATCAGCTATGTTGTGAGCTATCTTTCTAGGTTCATGCAATATCCAATAGTATATCATTGGAAAGTAGCTAAGTAGTTATTGAGATATCTTTGAGGAAAAATGTAATATGGCTTAGCATATAAGGAGAATGATAAGTTCTCAATAAGATACATAGATGTAGATCATGTAGGTTCAATTGATGATAGAAAACCCACTTCTAGGTTTATATTCTTTCTTGGATCTGGTCTAATCTCATGGGAGATCAAGAAGCAAAACTTTGTTTCTCATTCTTCTACTAAGGTATAATATCACGTTTTAAGAGGATCTATCTACAAGGTGATATGGTTACATCACATACTAGAAGGATTGGGATTTCCATGGACTCAACCAACAATTCTAAACTATGATAATGAGGATGTTCTTAAACTTGTTTGTAATTTAGTGTTTTATGAATGCATGAATCACATTAAAGTTCAAGTCCATTTCATATGTGAACATGTTTAATAACATATTATACAACTCCAATATTTCCCCACTCAAGATTAGTGTGCAGATGTCTTCATGAAGTAACTTACATGTGATAATTTTGAGGCATTTAGAAGTACTCTCTATTGTACTCTCTAAACTATGATGAATTAAGGGGGAGAATGTTAGAATAAATTAATTCACCTATGTTTGTAATAAGTGGTTTGTTGTTATATACAACAACCATGTAGCATATAGGTTAGTAGATTATGAATTTTATACAATAATCTCTATTCTAGGTTTATTGGTTGTGTAACATCCTATTTTTTAGGATATTGTTTTTCTAAGTTTTTATCTATTTAATAGCCCATATAATTCAATGATCTAAGCTTAATGAATTATTATTTCTTTCTCATTATTTATTTGCTCAAACATGTGTGTCTACTTTAGTTTTTTATCTTGTGTGTATTTTTTTCTATTGTTTGATGTGGTTTTAGAGGAAATATAATGTCCATATAGTGTATAGGTGACTCCATATGCCAATGGATAGGATTAGGCTATAGGTCTTTGGCATAGCTAGCTTTCTACCCATAGAAAATTGCCAAAATGTTGACTAATTTGACCACAATTCAAATTAGGTCATATATAGTCAAACTTGATAGAAGGGTCCCCTAGGGTGTAAAATGTGTACCATGGTCTTATAAGGACATTTATAATGTGTTTTATCTTAGTCATTAATCCTTTATGTCATTTAAGGTCACTTTTAAGTCATTAAATGAGCTTGTATGATTTTACATAGAGTACAAGTGTTCCAAAGTGTAATTTAATGTCCTACATGTTATATTATTATCAAAGGTGGTAGTCTGAGACTAAAAAATATAGGTACAATGTCATAACAAGAAGATCAATGGGAAAAGTGGTAGTTTCATGTGGTTTTGAGTAGTTGTACAACTTTTGTAGTGGTTGTGGCACATGTGAATGTTTCAACAATTTCCATTTAGGTCCCTTGAACTCACTTCCATGCTTGGGTAGCCTTAAAAATCTCAAAAATGGCAAAAACCATCCTATTTATTCTATCACTTTCCCTTGCATGTAACAATGGTCAACCAGTTTTAGTCTGGTATGGACAATAGGAGGTGATTTGGATCAAGTTCCTTTGGTGGATGATAAAACTCCTTGTCTAATTCAAATCCATGTAAATATTTAGAGGATTGGTTGCTTTTTCTCTATGAACGATTGCTAAAAATGTTTGTTATTTTTTTTGCCTACTCATCCCCATCACTTCAAAGTTTATTCTTTGTTTGCATGGTTCTATGTAATTTAACTTGTGTACATGCTCTTGAGAGACATGATAACCCTCCTCAAATTTTTTCTAGTCTTTTTGTCATGTGTGGCCATGAGAAACAAGAAAATCACACCTTTGTATTTGAATTAGCAAGCATGGTGATGGTTGTAAATTGTAGAGTTTTTCTCTTGAGGGTGGTTTTAGATCAAGGTGACATACTTGTTTCTAACTTAAAAAATCATGATTGATCATATCCTTCATTAAATTTGGTGTTGAGGAGGATTATGGCTAAAGGGATGATGATAGTTTCATCTTAGTTTGTAGTCTTGTATCCATTAACACCTACATGCAGTCTCAAAAGGGGTCTAAGTTCAATACAAGAGAAGCATAATAGTGTTGAAAATACCTTAGATAGGTTTTAATTAAATTGATACTTTCATACAATAATGATATTATGAATATATATCATAATGTAAGTGGAGTAAGACCACTCCTCACAGTGAACCTAGATGGACAACTATAGGAAAGAGAAAGTCACACAAACCTAAGACATTAAGAAAATTGGGAAGGTTTCAAGAATGAACACCCCTAGATCTAGCCACAAGTTTTTTGAAATGTTAGATCAACCTCAAACCCTAAGTTTTGATCAAGATCTTGGATTAAATGTGTCTAAGTGAATAAAGTTTCAAAAGGAAAGTCTTACCTTAACTTATCTGAAAGGAGGTTTTGCCCACACATAGTACCTTATGATGTTGGAGATATATGAGTTCTATGTCAATATAATGGATCCTCTATGGTAGTCTAAAACTAGGGTCACATTACAACACAATAATAATTCATTTGCTTGAGCAGGGATGATGGATGGATGATAATTCAATCCAAGCAAGTGTTTATTGGAAAAACTCAGTATACAAAGTGTTTCTTAGTCCAAAACCAATCTTGAGGCCATTTAAAAATGGCACCGAGTGTATGGATGATAGTGAGAAGTGAGTAAAGTGTCTCAATATATATATGTGTGTGTGTGTGTGTGTGTGTGTGTGTGTGTGTGTGTGTGTGTGTGTGTGTGTGTGTGTGTGTGTGTGTGTGTGTGTGTGTGTGTGTGTGTGTGTGTGTGTGTGTGTGTATGTATATGTATATATATGTATATGTATATATACACACCATAATGTAATAACCTCAGATCAAAACAAATAATTGAAATACATTACTCAATCATAGATGACCACCTACAGAGGTTTCCAGGTTAAGAGTGACCTACAACCATACTTAAGAATCTTGAAGATTGACTAGGTAAGAGATGAAGATATGGTTCCAAAGCATGAAATTAAGGCATCCAAGTTGAGTAATTCTAACGGATTCAAATATATCGATATTGTGAATTAAAAGGTTTAAGTATATCATCACCTACAAGAGTCTTTCCTCTCCCTAAATTTCCACCTACAACTAGTATATATGGAAGATTGATTTTTGGTAGTAGTAAGAACATGACATATGGGTAGAGATGAACACTTTCTAGTGTATAATGACATAAATTACATAGGAGATATCAATAACATATGTTATGGTGTTAAAACACATATCACTACCTATAAGAAACTTCCAATCTCCAACCAAATAGGCACCTATAGTCTAGTCTGCAAACTGGTTCTAGCAAATGGGAGATGTAAGCTAAGAAAGGTGGCATAAGTATAAATGGATGAATATGTGATGACCATTATCAAAATGGTAGTAACACATATCATTTTATTCTCAAATAAAGTAAAAATGGGACAGACTGAGTTCCAAATATTCAATGTACAGGCGGTCTTAGACCCTGCATAGTCACATAGTCTTGAAAGCTAGTTTGAGAGATTAGAAGAGCTGAGTGATCTATGGGTGTGATCCAAATTTTTAATTTGGTGTATAAGGTCCTCATAACCTAATAAAACCTCTCACAACTTCAAAATGTCAGGATAAACAAGGGAGATGCCCTCTATTTTGTCTTAGATAGAGGGCACTCCCAGACAATCTAGACTACAAGTTTACCATGTTAATGAGATAAATGGGTGACATGAGAGTATTAAATGAATTGAATGATGATTATTAATATATTTTTTAACATAAAAAATGGTGAGGAAGTCCTAAATTCCTAAGAAAATCACATAGAGTGGTCATGAATCTAAATACATAATCAGGTCTTTTAGGCATAGAGCTAAACCTAAGCCCTACAAGGGTCTAGCCATCACTTTTAAAACCATATGATCATTTCATTCCACTTATGAGCCTTAAGTGCTAGATATAAGGTTTTTTAAAACCATTTTATTGTAGGTGAACCACACAAGTTGGTCAAATTTGTTCTATTTCACCTTGGACCTATTTAGAATGCACTCAAAAGCTCGATAGGCCAGTTTCATCCACTCATATCTATAAGGAAAAAAAGCATGGGACCTTAAGATGCTAATGGTAATTGGTGAGGTTACCATACTCAATATTTATGAAATTTCTTGGAGGTTGGACATCAAGATTTTATGAACAATCTTTAACATTCTAAACCCTCTAAAACCCTCATAAACCCTTGGTTTTATCTTGATGAAGAACATACCAATGGAGATGCACTCATATGGAGTATTTTGACCTAGAATGTGTTTTTAACTTGTATAAAACTCTCCTATGCTCTTTCCCACCTAATTGGTTTGTATCCTATTTGTATGGACAAGGTACAAAATAAGGGTTTTTTCAAGATTGTGATTATTTTACAGGAATAGAAGAAGATGAACAGGTGAGAATCATTTTGAGAGTTAGATTGGGACATATTATAATTATCCATATCTATTTATCACCTCAAATGGAAATGGAAACATCTCTTCTACACCATTTATCTTAGGCAATCTTTGACAAATAGTTAAAATGAAGAGTGACTGTCAAGTGAGACAATGAGAAGTCTATTTTTAGGACCTTTTAAGGTCTAATTCATGGAATGGAAGGTAGAGGGACTCTATATAGGTGTCTTAACACCTATTACATGTATTTTGTTGAGAAAATAAAGGCCACTTGGGTGAAAAATGTGAAGAGTGAGACCATGAAGACTAATGAATGACTACATATGGTGAGAACAAGTGTCCAGAAGAAGGATATGAGTTAGAGACACATTTGATGATTGTTATGGCATGTTTATAACCCCCTTAAGATAGTGAACATGTGTCAACTCTCCTTAGTGTATTTTTGAGAAATCAATAAATGCCTCATCATGAAGGTACTTTTCAAGAAGGCCTTTTGAAGACCCTATGCTAGTTTTGGAGAGTTTTATGCTTCAGATGGACACTTTTCAAAGAATATCTTCCATAACCCTATTATTCACTTCATTATTCTTAAATTTAACTAGTTTTCATGTCTTGACATGTGGCATTATGCCCCTTTAACTTCCCTTCTCTCTCTTATCACACATTCTATAAATGGAAGCCATTTTAGCTCTTTTAATCTAATTCCACACCTGGTATGGCAAAGCCCTACTAGTTTGATATTATAATTTACCTTTGAAATATTTTTTCAGTCTACTTTTTATCTCATAAACATCTTGTATAAGTGTGTGAAGTGGTGTGTAGTGAAAATTCAGGTGATTAGTATCTATCCTTGCTTTCTCTTTGCTCTTCCATGTTTGATATAAGTTGTTCTCACTCTAGCAGGTCACATGAAGTGTTATCAAGTGCATTGGCATATATTAAAGTGTAAGTATTAGCTTTAGTGTCTACAAATGTCCTCTAGTTCAATCACCTTGAGTAGTTACATGCATATCACCTCCATGTTTGAATACTAATGTTAGAGCAATTTAAGATTTGGAGACTAGTGTTGTAAGTTGTGTTTCATAGTGCACTTGTATGGTAGTCTAGTGGAGATATTTTTGGTGTATTAACCCTTAGATTGTCTTAATTTCATTTCACTTTTATCTCTTTTCACATAAGCAAATAGTTAGTTTAGGTGATAATCATTCAAGTATCAATCTAGGGAGCTATACCTTAAACCTAGAGGTTTACCTCTATTATAGGCAACCCACAAGCCTACATGTATTCTAATGTTTCCCAAATATTAGAGTAAGCTTGAACAACCAACTATATGGTGAAATATTTAGTGAAAACATCAAATTTTCCCTATTTTTGTAATTTTGATTTCACCCCTAGTTTTTTGTAATTCAAGGTGAAATTTTTATACTAAGTGTCTATAGTCAAAATTCATATCTCAAGTTTTATCTTCACATTGGGACAAAAATCAAGAGCTTTATGATAGGTTTGATTTTGACTTAAATTTTCAATCTAGTGTTGACAAGGTCAAATGAGTGCTAATTGAAATTTTCAAATTTTATTTAACTCCTTTTTTAGTAGATTTGCTAAGATGTACCTTAAATATCTTATAATCAATGGAACTAACATTGTATTTATATTTCTCTAGAGGAAGAATTGTCACCTAAAAATATCTTTCTCCTTTATAGTCATAATACTACACCATTTTTAGGACTAACTCTAGACACTTTACCAAATTTGGAAAGGTTTTTTGATGTAGTTCTATTATCATGAATGCTCTAACCATAGTCTAATGTATGGATTCTATTGGTCTTGTTCAATAAATCATCCATGTTAACATGACTTAGATAATTATATGACATGTTGTCAATACTAAAATCTAAGTATGAGGGGAAACCATCTTTTGGAACTATCATCATATATTTTTGCCTTCGTTTGTCATGGGTGCCTTTATTTCGAGTCCCTAAAGTTTACATCACATTATCTAAATTCCTATGTAGAGAATGAAATAATTTAGTTAATTTTGTGAAATGGTAGAGTTTAGGATGTGTTTAGACAGTAGGAGGATGGTGAAGGGGTGTTTAATAGGAGGTAAATTTCTATAATATGTCAGATAGAGGTTATAATATTGAGGTTTGTTTGATAGGGTCTTGAGTTCTTATGGGTGATTAAACATGGGACAAGTTCAAAAATGATCATGAATAGAAATCATGATCTATGGTCCTACTTGATAGTGTGTTAGGTTCTAAGGGATGCATGGATAAAGATAAAAATCCACATGTGTGTTTGTTAAGAGGTTGGGATCTATAGTTGGTTCAAACATGGGGTGGATTATGGCATGTGCCTAAACAAACATTAGGTTCCATGATGTGTTTAAACACATAATGGGTTCTAATAATATGGCAGGCACATGTCAAAATTATATTGTGTCTAATAGGGTACCAAAACCTAGGAAAACTAGACTTAGGCAAATTTTGGCTTATTTCTTGATTTTTTAACCTATATGTTCTTGTATTACTTTTAAAATTATTCTGCACACATAGGGGTCAAAAAAAATTGAACCACCATCTTTATAAGGTTTTTGAATCAATTTATGGCACCATCCCCAATTACTCCATAGCTCAACATAAAGAAAATAGATAAGACTGTAAATGTCTTCTAGTTTGTTCTAAATAGGAGTTCCTGTTGTCATCAAATTGTGCACTTTAGGACACTCTATCAAACACCTTAAATTTGATGCAATATTTAATCATCTCTTAAGTTTGTGGGAACTTTTAAGAGAAATAATCTCTAGATTATGAGGGCTAGCTCCCTAGATTCATCTTTAAAAGATTATCACCTAATATAATGCTTGTTTATGGGAAAAGGGTTATTAGTTTGAATGAAAAGGAAACTACATTAAAGAGTTGATACACCAAGACATATCCCATAGACTATCACACTCCTACTAAATAACAAGGCTTTCCAAGACCGATTCTATGCATTGAAGGATCCTAACATAGTTTTTAAATGTGAAGGTATGCATAAATAGGATAATAAAAAAGATAACTAATTTAGGAGAATATTTCACACCATATAAACAATTACATGATTTAAAAGGAGACTAGTGCATTCATACACTTCACATGACCTATTAAAATCAGAACTCTTGCTTAAACATGAAGGATAAAGAGGAGTAAGGATGACACCATCACTTAGATCCACTATACATCACTCACACACTTAGACAAAATGTTATTAGCTCTTAATCAGACTTATATTCAATTTTAAAAGATAAACATTCAATTTCATACCAGCATGGCTACACCATACTATCTATTATCTCCTTTACAGTAGCCAAGATGGCTCATACTTATAGAATTTTAAAGAAGAGAGAGAGAGAGAGAGAGAGAGAGAGAGAGAGAGAGAGAGAGAGAGAGAGAGAAGAGGCACAAGGACAAGTGTCCAAACATGAGGATTAGTAGAGAGAGAGAGAGAAGAGAAGTTGAAGAGGCACAAGGACAAGTGTCCAAACATAAGGATCAGTTAAAAATAATATAAATGAGGTGTAAAATTATTTATGAAACTGATTTAAACATCATCATATCCCAGATAATCCTCTTCTCCAAATGTGGTGTAGCAATCTCCTTAATCATTCTCTCTTATGAAACTGCCTTCATGATGGGCTTTTAAGAACACTTAAAAGTAGGTTAGGGACAATTTTTTAATGTAAATGAGGTGGAGGATAGATCAATTAACTGATGTGTAAATGTTTCCATCCCAAATTAAGAACCTTCCTTGATGTGGCACTGAAACTCTTTCACAAGCATCTTTGAGCATTGAAACTCCTTCTTGACAAATGGCAAAAGGCAAGAGTTTGGTCATGAGATCTCTTAGATAGTTACATTTTCATCCCAAGGACACTTTTAAATCATCTTGAATCATCTCAATCAGTTACATCACTTACAATCATCAATTCCTCTCTTAGGTGTCACAAGGCCTCCTTGTCTCACTAGGCCCAATTTGGCCAAAATAGCTAAAATTTGGATTTAGGTCAATTTGTGAAATATTTATTCATGGAAGTCATATTTTCATCATATTTTACTCAAAAAAATCTATTTGGAATCATCAATATTTCACTAAAATCCCATTTTTCCTATAGAGCCTTCACTAGGCCTTATCTTCTTGTAGCCCTATTTTTGAACAAATCCAGTTAGGAGAATTAAAAAAATTAAAGGACTAAGTGTGAAACATTTTGAGTACCCTTTTCCCTAATTTTTATGTGTACCAATTTTCATGTTTCAACACCTAATTCAAGTGTGTTTTTTGATCAATTAGTCCTCCCAATTAGGCCTATCTAGGCCTCTTTAGCCTAAAAGACCAAAAATTCTAAAAAATGGATCCTACACATGTGAAATATCCTAAAAATGTTTGATTCAATTTCACATGACCAATACCATGTTTCATATCAAATTTTAACTTTTGGTTCATTATGTAAGTATGAAAACTTTGAAATGACCAAAAGACTAGTCTAGGTCTTTTTGCATGCTAGATAAGGAAAATAGATGTTGGGTGAGTACTGAGCTTAAAATTGATTTTAAAATTATCTATAAAGGTATATAAAATATTCTCCAAGAACAATTCACCTCAAACAAACCTATTTACCTTGCAAGCAACTTCCAATGCACCTTTTCTTCATTTCTCCACCAGCAACAAACTTGATGGTGACTACAACCTTTGTGGTATGGGGTTCCCTATTTTCATTTAGGATTTATATGAAGGTTTTTTAGGTTTACATGGATTTTTTACATCTTCTCAAACCCTCATTGTATTTTTTCTTACTTTCTGGTCACCAATTTAATCCATACTCCATAGTTAAAAGTTCTGGTGCAAGGAGAAAAGTGGTCTATCTCTGAGATAGAATAAGGGAATGTCTCCTTATTTAATTAGCCAAGAAAAATGTTTTATATGGTTCTAAAACTCCTAAGGGTACTCTATACCAATTTTGGCCATGTATATCCATGATTTTGACCTCCAAAGGACATAAAACTAAAAACTAAGTTTGCATAGGCAAACTGTGTATAAGATCTCCATACATGGGGTTTTATTTTGATTTTATTCCTTAAATAAAGTCCATGAGGTACTTATGTTTCTTTTATATAACAATTTCAATAATTTTCCAATGTTATTCTTACTAGGTCATTCACATACCTCTGTTCTTTGTTAGACTGGCCACATGCTTTGATTGTACCCTATCCTTATTTTGACCCTTGTAGGTGATTATGGTGATGTTTAGGGATTTAAGGAAACAATACCACCTATTTTATGTTTAAAATATTATGTGAATGATCATCTACCATCTTACCAAGTTCAATCTTCACTCCTTTACACCATTCTATCTTTCATTCCCAAGACTAGGCTCACTCATGTAACCACTAAGCCTTGACTTATGGCTTTGGTCCTCCTCTTCATTCTCTTAGGTCATATAACCTCCTTATGCTTTGATCCTTCTTGGAAACCTTTAAAACCCTATCAATTCATACCTAGGTCTCTAACTAGATACCATTTTGCCTGACTGTGGTAGTCACTATTTTGCCCCTATTCTAAGGTGTTTTGGCCATTTTAGGCTTTGTTCATGATGTGTTTAGGATACTCTTGAGTCCCTTGAGGTCCCTTATAATTTATTGAACCTATACTCAATTTTAAAGCTTCACATGGGGTCCAAAAATCAAACTTTCTTCTCACTACCAAAGTCACTTTCTCAGTCAATCAACTGACTATAGGTGATTGTCATCAGGCTTGTAGGGGTGTTTTAGTGATGTCTGAAACTATTAGAAGGTGATCTAACTATTGAAAATTTTGAACCCATAGGTTAAATTATCACCCCTATCATTTTAAACTTTTAATATCATTCCAATTTTTCTTGTGAGTCAGTTATTGGTCTTGAAAATTCCTTGAATAATCCATGGTTAACAGGTCTTAAGTTTGTTTAGGTGATTTGAGGTCTTTTCTTTGGCTTGTCTTGTTCTTTCTATTCATTTTTTGGGCCTTTTGAGTCATTTTTTAGTGGTAAAAATAGCTTGGAGTGTATTTCTGAGCTTAATATCATGTTTAAAGGTCATTACATTCTTAAAAAATGAATAATCAAGTTAATCACATTTTAGACTAATTTATGCCTCATTTCGATGTAAAGTCAAACCATTTTGTGTCATTCAGAGAATGTTTTGATAGTATATAATCAGGAGTAATATTTATTTCATATTTTTTCACCTCATAAAACATATTAGATACTCATTAAAATGTTTTCTAGCATTACATTTAGATCTGCTTGGTGAAAATAGCATTTTCAATGTAAAAATGGGCTTTTTTGAGGCATTCACTTTGGTTTTCAAAGGATTTTTGGGATAAAATAATCATGGAAGATTCATTGGGTCCTTAAATGGTCATATCAATTATTTTTATGAATTTATAGGTGAAAATTTTTCAAAATACAACTTTGTTCCAATTTTGACCTTTTTTGCATGCCTAAAAGGGCAGTTTTCAAATGCTCAATACAAGAATAAGAGAGAGAGTTGGGAGCTAAAACTTTGGAAATTTTTAGTTTTCTAAGTAAGATTTAAATTAGTTTAATTTGTTTTTATATTGGTTCCCCCATCTTTATGAACAATTTATAAGAGTGATAGCAGGTCACTATAGCTTATGCTTTCGAGAGGGGTATATTATTGGGCATGTTTATAAAACTTAGTAAAAAATGAAGATAAATGGTTTTGGTCAATATTTTTAGAGGTCATTAGTCTCCTTTTCATCTTTTTCTCAATTTATGTCTCCTTTTAAGAATGAATTTATAGCATAAAACCTTGTTTCTTCCATTATCTTTGATAATGCTCTCATGTTTCAATTTTGAAGAAGATTATGGGTTGTTCATCAATTTTTATCATATTAAAAGGTTATAAATTAATGTTTTAAATAATTACATATATTATTTATTTAATAAATAGTTCATAGGTTCCAATTTAGAGTGTGACTCTTTTCAGATTGTGTAAGTTAATGTATCTCTTAAACAAGGTATAAATCCATTTGTTGAGATTATTTTCAAATTATTCATGGGTTAAAGGTGATGGAATGATTCAATTTGATATCAATATCCCAACATGATAGTCTAATTCCTACTCTTATGCATATATTTGATAACTCCAGAATCAAATAGGTTGAACCTTGTCCCCACTTAGTGCGAGTGCACAAGTATTTTATTAATAATTCAAAAAACCAAGTACATAAGGGTGCCTTTACTCAGTTAACCCTTTTACAATGCAAACATGATTTATATAGTTTTTACCAATGACCGGTAAAAACAACCAATCTTATAACCAACTAAATACGGGAAAACAACCCGTAAAGTAATTCTAATTAATAAACATAAAATATAAAAACTACCTAATAATTAAACTAAGTTTATTTTATGGGGGTGTCTTTATAAAAGATGCATGCCCCATTTACAATAGTAATTTATTTTCTACCAAAAATCTAACCTAACGTTAAGACTTTGGAACAAGTCCTAACAAACCCCCCTATGATCCAAAGTCAAGTCTTTGGACACATACCAAGCATTTTTCTGAATTTTTCAAATTTGATTATGTCAAGGGGTTTTGTGAAGATATCAGCTGTCTGATCGGCAGTTGGGCAATATATTGATCAAGAGTTTTCTTTACCACCAGCATTCGCAGATAATGGTATTTGGCATCCATATGTTTTGTTTTGGCATGAAACACTAGATTCTTGGACATCTTGATTGCACTCTGATTATCAATGTATAACTATGTAGGAGCAAACTGAGAAACCTAAAGATCTTCAAGAATACGATGAAGGTAAACAATTTCTCTAGAAGCATCCCATGCTGCAATATACTTTGATTTTGCTGATGAATTTGCCACTGTATCCTACTTCTTACAACACCAAGCAATGGTAGCTGAACCCATATGCATAGTGTATCCTGTGGTTGACACTCTATCATCCACACATCCGCCAAAATATGCATCACAATATCCAACAAGTTTGAAGTTCTTGTTGTGGCGGTATTCAAGGCCATATGTTTTTGTTCCCTGAAGGTAATGAAGTACTCATTTTGCTGCATGCCAATGAATTTATCTAGGCTCATGCATAAACCTAGACAAAATTCCAACTAAAAATGAAATATTGGGCCTGGTAATCATCAAATATATCAAACCTCCCACCAATTTTCTATATGTGGTGCCATCAAAAAAGGCACTGCTATCATCCTTAGACAATTTCAAGTTACTTTCCATGGGAGTGAGGGCAGGTTTGCAATCACTCATGCCAAACCTCTCTAATAACTCAGAAATATACTTAGTTTGTGAAATGAAAATACTATACTCTTTCTGAGTTACCTTTATGCCTACATAGTAGTGAATAAGTCCAAGATTTGTCATCTCAAACCCATCTTTTAATTCTTTCTTCACAGATTTGTTATGGTTTTCATCATTACCTATAATAAACAAGTCATCAACATAGAGACCTAGTATCACCATTTTCTTACCCTGCACTCAAAAATAGAGAGTATCATCTGATTCACTGTGATGAAAACCAATGGATTTCAAGTATGAATCCATTTTCTCATACCAAGCCCTGGGTGCCTGTTTGAGCCCATACAAAGCTTTTGTCAATTTACACACTTTGTGTTCAGCACCCACTTGTTCAAAACCCTGAGGTTGTTTCATATAGACTTCTTCCTATAAATCACCATTTAAAAAGGCACTTTTAACATCCAACTGATGTACTTTCCAACCATTTTGTGCTGCTAAGGCAAGTACCATACGAATAGTGTGCCATTTAGCAGTTGGTGCAAATGTTTCCTCATAGTCAATACCTTCTTGTTGTGCATATCCTTTGGCAACATGTCATGCCTTATGTTTATCAATGGAACCATATGATTTATACTTAGTCCTATAAACCCATTTACATCTGATGGGTTTAACATGTGGAGGAGGATCAACTAAAACCCATGTATTATTGTTAAGTATGGAATCATACTCACATTTCATTGCCTATTGCCAAACATGTTCAATAGATGCCTCCTCAAAAGTGGATGGCTTAGTGGAAGAAGTAGTAACAACCATAGCATAGTTCACCTATTTTCAAGAATTCTTGGGCCCTGTTAAATCAACTTCATCTGCTGTCAAGTCAAAAAAAGTACTTTGAGCCCATTTTGGATACTTAGACAAATTATTCAAATTAGGGACTCCAAAATTCTCATTAGGTGCATCATTCAATGGGGGACTTAGATAATTTTCAACAATTTCTAAGTCATCAACCTGTGAACTTGTAGATGAAGGAGAGGAAAGTGAAGGAATTTGAGTCTCATACCAAAACTTCGAAGAGTTATCCCCATTATTCAAACCCTTATCTCTTTTTGCATTTTTCCTCTCTAATCTATCAAGTTGAGAATCAATCTCTACAGTTTTTATAGTCTCAAACTCATCAAATATTACATCTCGACTCACTATGAATTTGCCTGAATCTTGTGCAAGCAAATGAAACCCCTTTTTATCTTCAAAATAACCAAGAAAGATGCATTTTTGACTTCGTGGTTCCAACTTAGTTCTATGTTTAGGAGGAACCAAAGCAAAACAAATACATCCAAATACTTTCAAGTGTTTAACTTTGGGTTTAAACCCATACCATGCCTCATATGGAGTTTGTCCCAAAAGTGCAACTGTGGGGGACCTGTTTCTCAAATATACTGCAGTAGCAATAGCTTCAGCCCAAAACTTATCATCAAGCTGTTTATAGTGCAACATGGCATGTGTTGTGCCCTCTAAAGTTATATTCATTCATTTAGATACTCCATTTTGTTGTGGAGTATAATCATTACTATATTGTCGATGAATTCCATGTTCTCAACAATAGTCTAAAAATTCATTTGAGGTATACTCACCTCCATTATCTGAATGACGAGTGGCCAAATGTGAACCTGTTTCTTTTTCAACTAAGTGTAACCAATCAACAAACTTAGCGAAAACTTTAGATTTGTTTTTCATAAATAATACCCAAGTCATCCTAGAAAAGTCATCAATAAACAAGATAAAGTATCTACACCCACCAATGGATGACTTTTTCATGTCACATACATCACTATGAACTAATTGTAAATATCTGTTAGCTCTCTAAGATGATTGTTTATGAAAATTTTCCCAATTTTGTTTGCCCAAAACACATGACTCACAAAGAATACTATTTTTACGAAAAGTGGGCAACCCATTCACCATACCATATCTCTACAAATCCACTAAAGAGTGGATATTCAAATGTCCATAGTGGAGATGCCATAACCACTGTGTAGACATAGTACCTGTACTTGTGTCAATAATTGTTGTAAGTTCTATATTGGGAGGAAGCACCTTACAATGCAATCTAACCAATTTTCCATCTTCATATCCTGTATACATGGTTTTATAATTATCCTTCACTGAATTTATGTAAATGAGCCCATTTTCAAGCACAATTTAATAACCTTTCTTTCGAATAGTTACCAAAGAAAGTAAGTGTTTCTTCAATGTGGGAACATACCAAACATCCTCCAAGTATTTTATAGACCCATTACAAAGAAGAATTTGAATAGAACCAAGTCCTAGTGGTGTATGCATAGACTTATCTGCTAAGGCAACTAGAGAGAGAAGCTTCCTTATAAGACCAAAAGAAATCTCTCCTAAATGTCATGTGTTTGGTTGCTCCTGTGTCTAAAACCCATACATCTGTAATCTCATCTCTAGCCTCATATTCAGCATAATCAATGTGTCCCAAAGAAGTAAATGCAAATTCATGGGTAACATTACTAGATTCATCATAGTCATGATCGACATACTAAGCAGAGTTAGTCTTAGTCGCTTTTTGTGGCCTCTGAATAATATCAAAAGGAATCCTACATTGTGAGGCAATGTGACCAAATTTTCCAAATCTATGACACTGAATGTCAGATCTACCTTGACCTCTGCCCCTATATGAATTGTGACCATGTCCTCGATCACTTGTTTCATGTGAATGTGATTGATTAGATTGTTGATTATTTAAATGACCCCTACCTCTATTTTGATATATGCCTCCTCTGTAACCTTGACCCCCTCTATAACTATTTCCTCTATTATTTTGATGCCCAGATGAAGATGAACTAGGATTTGACTCTAAAACATGGGCTTCTTCAATTTTCTTGGATTTCTTGGGTAGAGAGAGGTCATGTTGGATGAGCAACTCAGCCAACTTATCAAAGGTGATGCATGTGATCTTGTCAGAGACATGCAACATTTCAACAAAATTCCAATAGGACCCTGGTAGTCCTTTCAAAGCAGCAGTAACTATGAGGTCATCATCTAGTTTTCCAAAACCAGCCTTAGTGTACTCAGTAGTGATATTTTTCAACTTAGACATATATTCTCCCATATCTCCATCCTCATCTAATGACAACTGCATATGAATATCTATCTTCTTATGCTTAGGTTTCTTATCATACAAATCTGATAATGTTTTCCATGCAGTGTAACTATGAGGAGAATTTTCAATATGAACATACGTATCATGAGTACAACAACATTTAATGAGAGCTAAGGCCTTAGCATCACACAAATTGAAAATATCTAATTTAGCCTGCTCTGTTGGCAATGTGGGATTTTCATTCTTAACAATATCCTATAACTCATTAAACACTAGTGAAGCCTCCATCAATCGTTTCCAATCTGAATAATTGGAAATTGTTAATCTATCACCATTTGAAAGCAAATTCTGAATTTTTGGCATTTTGAAATGAATGAAAGTGTAGTAGAGAAACTTGCAATAAAATGTGAAAGAAATGAAACAAATATCACACTCACTGCACAAGACACTGCTTCTATGGGGTTTTGCACTTAACCTCCGCGTAGAGCGTAAAATAAAAAACAAGTATTTTTGATGGGTTTTGCACTTAACCACACTAAAAATAAATGATTCCACCCTTATTTCACCAAATTACAACCTTATTCCACCAATTACACCCTTATCTCACCACAACAATGCAAAAGAAATACGATTGAATTCTACCCCTTTTCAAAAAATTAAATAACACAATACAATAAGTATGTGTTTTACAATATTCTAATTTAAAATGGAATATTCCTTTTTCAAAAAAGCATATTCCAAAGCAAAAAAGAAACTTTCTCCAAAAAGAAGGGATTTGAACCCTTGACCTCCTCCTTTGCAAGCTTTTAACAAAATAAGCTTCACCAATTGCTCTAAGAGCATTTGCAAAACATTACATTCAGAAATTTATATTTCTACCAGATTTGGTGTATGAGGGAAAATTAAAAAAAAATTACATGAGAGTAAATAAAAATAAAAATTCTTTTTCCCTTTTTTTTTAATTTTACAGCCTTCACTTCAAGCTTTCTCCCGGGTGGGCCCTCCACAACAAATATTTGAAACAAAACTATATAAACAACAAATAATAAATTTATGAGTCTTATTCCAGCACCATGTTTGCCTCGGATGCCATGGCTGCTGCTGGATATTTTCTTGCCCCTGCTTTCTCACCTATAGGCCGTACAAATCCGTACAGGGTGGGAAAAAATGATTTTTACTGTGTTTTTGCAAATTTTTGAAGTGTATTTTGCAGGGAATGGATTAAAAACAAGCCTGGGTGTTTGAAGGCCATACAATAGGTCGTACAACTCATATTTTTCAAGATTTATCAATTAAAATGAAAAATAGAGGTTTCAATGCCATTTGATCAAGATTTTCAGAGGTTTTAGATTTAAAAAGCGCTGAAATGAATGCAAATCATAATGGCAGCCATGAATGAAAAGTTTCAGATATTTTTCTCATAAAAAGGCCGTACAAATATGGTTTTTGGTCAAAAAAATAATAATGAATTAATAACATTAAATGCTAAAATTCATTTTTTATGCCAAATGAGGAGGTTTAACAGAGAAAAAATGGAGTATGAATGATCCAAAAAGACCAGACAGTGGTATATGAAAAATACAGGTTTAAATATAAATAATTTTTGAAAAATTAAAATAATTTAATAATTTTTCAAAATATTTAAACCCAAACTATATGGCATACCTTATTTTCATGCCAAATGAAATCACGTGAAATGATTTTTCACCTTCCTCCTTCGAATTCACCATGCTCTGATACCACTGATAACTCCAGAATCAAATAGGTTAAACCTTGTCCCTGCTTAGTGCGAGTGCACAAGTATTTTATTAATAATTCAAAAAACCAAGTACATAAGGGTGCCTTTACTCAGTTAACCCTTTTACAATGCAAACATGATTTATATAGTTTTTACCAATGACCGGTAAAAATCACTAATCTTATAACCAACTAAATACGGGAAAAACAACCCGTAAATTAATTCTAATTAATAAACATAAAATATAAAAACTACCTAATAATTAAACTAAGTTTATTTTATGGGGGTGTTTTTATAAAAGATGCATGCCCCATTTACAATAGTAATTTATTTTCTACCAAAAATCTAACCTAACGTTAAGACTTTGGAACAAGTCCTAACAATATTGCCATCAAAGAACCTTATCTTGGCAGCTTGGAGAAACTTTCATGCTTTACCTCAATCCATAAAAGTCCTCTGACATCACCTACAAATAGATTCAATTTTTATCCAATGGTATATGGATTGATCTTTATATTTTCATGACTTCTTGACCTTTTGATGTGAAATGTATGTCCCTTCTTAGGTTGATGATAGGATACATAAAGTCAACACCTCACAAATATTCCATTATGCATTATCATCAGATTCTCAATCTATACAATTGTGTTTGAACTCTATACAAATGGATGTTAAAGGGTCAAGAAATATCTAGTTAGTAGACATGAAAAAGGTTATATATGCACAATGGGATGGTTTGGGCAGGCCACTTGCCAACTTGCTTTCATTTTCAAATGGACAATGTATGACAGGGACCATTTGAAATAAATCTAAAGTGACATTTCAAATAAGCCAAGAGGACTTTACAAAAATCCTAAGGAATTCTTTTAGGAAAAATAACTTTACAAAAAGTCTAAGGAAAAAAACTCAAAGGGCCATTTTAGAAAGTCGAAAGGACTTTTTCACAATTTTGAAGGGTCCATTGCAAAAACTCTAAAGGGTACTTCTCAGAAAAAGGAGTCATTTACAAAAAGATTGATGGTCATTTTTAGGAAGTTCAAAGGGTTCTTTCCTTTTGGGAAGGTCCATCTTCAAGAAACCTAAAGGGCATTTTCATAATTCTAAATGGTGTATTTCAAAAAATCTAAAGGATTCCTTCCTTTTAGAAAGGGCATTTATAGTGGAAAACAAGGCACTTAGCAAGAAGTCCAAAGGTACTTTTTTTTTGGAAATTACCCAAGGATAAAAGGTCAAAGGTCCTTCTCAAGAATTCCAAAGGAATTTTTTTTGGATAAATCTGAAAGGACTTTTTTCACAATTTAGAAAGGTTCATTTATAAATTTTAAGGTCCACTTTTCCAGATGCTGAGGGGCACCTACAAAATTTTGGAAGGCACTTAAAATAAGTCCAAGGTAGTTGCGAGAAAAAAGGTCTAAGGAAATAAGCTATGGACAAATTTTATGAAGGAAAAGTCCATTTTCAAAATTCTGAAGGATTTTCTTCAAGAGAAAATAAGTCCATGAAAAAAGAGGAAAACAAAAGGCCACAAAGAAATAGTCCAAAAAAATTCATTCAAGAGAAAAGTCCAAAAAGAAGAGCCTGAACAATAGCCTAAAGGAATACATATAGAAACAAAAGCTTGAAGGTAAAAATTTTGAACATAATGAAATTCCCCAAACAAAAGGTGTTCATGGGAAAATAAGTTCAAAAATTTTCCATGGGAAAATTTCAAAAGGAAGAGGACTTTACAATGAGCCCGAACAAAAAGCCCAAGGTAATTAGCCAAAACAAAAAAAGGTGAAAAAGTTACCCAGTACAAATCTAAGGAAATAATTTTGGGAAAATGTCTCAGGGACAAATAAGTCTGAACATAATGAGCCTAAAAGAAAATAAAAGGTGAAGGAATTAGCTCGAGTAGATCAACACAGTCTACAGCCTACATGTAGAACATGCAAAGTGACCCAAGCTTGATTAGATGCATCCAAGTTGAGCATGAACATGCAAAAGACAAAGACATGTAGCTACCTTCAAGCACAACTCTCTTAGTTCCAAAAGGGAGAATCAAATGCATGAGGAGATCAAGGATATTTGTGGTGATTTTGGATAGTTGATCTCATGATCAAAGTAATTGCATGCTTTCAATGCAAAATATCTTGAGAATAATGAGTGATCTACAATCATTGATGACGTCTTCTCTCAATTCTTGACTCTAACACATGATTCCTGTTCTTTCTTTTGTCTTTTATTCTATATATACAAGCTTTTGAGCCATTGTAAAGGATTGATTTTAAATCAAAAATAGTTAAAGAAAAAAGAGATAAAAAATCCTTAAACCTATGTTATGACCAGGCCATACTCAGAGAACATCTATATTTTGCCTCTTTTGATGAATGATAGAATTTGTACCTCCTCAATAGCTTATGTTTGAGTGTATTTTTTTGGTATATTAGGAGATGAAATTGATAGCTATGTCTTCCTCTCATCTTATTCTTTCCATTATACCTATTTATAGGTGTTAAACTCATCCTTGTAGGTCATGTAGCATGCTCTATCATCTTGATTTATATGGTAAGTGCAAGCTCTCTGTAGTGTCTTTTACAGACCTATCACATAATTACCTTAGATCATGCAACAAGCTTGAGCCTTTATGAAAAATATTGATGCTTAGAGGCTACCATTTGAGTAGTGTAATTAAATCCACGTCCTTGTTCATCTTCTCAGTGCATGTCAATTAGATGGAGTTCATATTTTCAATGTATGACCATCATTAGATAGGATTTCCCTTCAATTTTCTTTTTTAAATTTTCCCTCTTCCACTTTAATCAGTAGTTTGTAGTGTAGACTAGGGATCCTAAGCAATGCACCAAAGAGATCTAGCCCTTATAATCTAGAGATTCAATCCATTGATTAGGCCACCCACAACCTAGGATTGTTTCCATGTTTCAGTAGACTGTGAAGGCCTAAAACTACCTTCACAAGGGTGTGAGTCTGATTGACAATAGTTTTTGGCATGCTCAGTGGGACTATTACTCCTTGGCATAGCTAAATTTTGGAGCTGAGGAGAAGCATTTGAAGTAAAGGAGAATATCCATCTTCATCACAAGCTAAAAATTCTTTAGGTTGCAAAATTCATAGCATGATTTAGATAATTCTTTCATGTCAAAGATTACCACAAGGTCAGCTAGTAAAGCTATTATTTTTTAATTTATTGAGTTTTCTTCTACATCATATAAAATATCAAGGCTTAGTAGGATAAATCCATATCCTCAAAAGCAACATTTGTCTCCTAGTTATTCTACTGTTCTAAACACTCCAATCCCCACTATCTAAATAGATATCAAAAACCAGGGGTTTGTTCCATTTAATAGAGGTATCCCACTAAATTTAGCCTAGTTTTATGACATTCTTGTGTCTTCCCTCAAGAGTATCCCATTATTCTTAGGATAAAATCAAACAACCCCTATCGATCACATTTAGGATGTAACTAATCTATGTTCAATCAATAATTTTGTTCAGGATAATGTTGCTATTATATTTCCTATTGCTTCCTTCAAAGGAAAAGCATTATAATGGCATAGAAACCTCCCATTAAACTCTATTTCTACCTAGGATGAATTGGGTGTATCCTTAGTCAAGCAATTTGAGGACAAATCTGATCACCTCTTTTTGGTTGAGCAGTTAACTACCATAAAGAGAGCTCCTCATCAGTTCATGTCTTATTTTAACCTCAGATTCCAAAAAACATGGACCAAGATACCTATGTTGATTAGTCCATCCCCTAAATATGCATTCCTATATTATTTAAGATCCTTTAACTCTAACATTAGTGTGATGATACAGTCAGTGGGTGGTACTACTTTGCAAATGCTTATGAGGTTGCAATAAGGGTAGAGAATAGTTTGATATAAGTTGGAAATATTTCTCCAAGACTTCCAATGCCTATATTCCCAGAATTTAAGTCTATACCAACCCCTCAAATTCCTCAAATTCCATCCTTATCTCTTATTCCATCCCCTCAAGCTCAAATTTCAGCCCCTACTAGTCAAGCTAGTGAGCTAGGAGAGTTGAAAGGATTGCTACAATCATTTGGAAATGAAATAGTAGAACTCAAGAGGCAAAAATTTTAGGCTAATATGCCTTATCAACAACAAAATCAGACTACTTATTATCCCTTTAGAGATCAAAGTCCTCTTTATCAGGGTTTTAGAGAGAATAGACCACCTTACCAAGCATAAAGAACCATAACTCTAGTTAAGCCACATGTTTCCTTTGATCCTAATTCTCCTTATACTTTAAAATAATTGTTCCCATCCCACCTCAAAACAATGTGATGAAATATTTAGGTTGGCATCCCTCAAATCTCAATGATGCTCAAAACCAAGCCTTGGTATCACAAAACATCACTATGCTAAAAATGACATAAGAAGAGTTTTATTTTCAAGGAGGTCAGTACCAAGATAAAAGTTTGGCATCACAAGGAGAAACTCAACAATTTCAAGGGTATCCCAATGCCATTAATGTGAATTTGCAAATGGATGATCATGTTATTTTTACTCAGGGTGTTGAAACTAACAATGCAAGTGGTCAAGTTGTAGCTGTAACTAGAGATAAAAGAAGAGCCATTGATGAGGCTCAAGAGGTGAAAAAATCTTCAAGTACTCATAATGTTGTTTATAAGAGTGTAAAATATCAACTTTTTGCCCCTACAACTCAAAAAAATCAAAATATAGAGGTTAGTAAAGTTCATCAAATACCTCTAGTTCATGAGCAGCCAGTGCTTCAAAAAGTGCAACCAAAGGTTGGTGGGTCTCATTTAAATATAGTGTATTAGGTGAAGAATTTTAATATAAGAATTATCATGTGTTATTTTATTTCCATTCTAGGACAAAATGATATGATCATCCAATAGCTTTCAGCTCTCAAATTATCTCCAAAACTGGTTGAGAAAGATGGTTTTGTTTTAACTAATTCAAATAAGCCAACTAATAAATAAGTATAGCAAGTAAATAAGAATTTAAAATTATAAAAAATTGAGATAAAATCAAATAAAAATTCTCTTTTCTACCTTTCTTTGATAGTGGGTGATACTTTAGTTCATAACTTTATGGTGGATAGTGGAGCTAGTAGCACAGTTATGCCAAGCAAAATGCAGACAAGCTTGGCCTTGTTTATGATCCAAATACTAAGGGGGTATTATAATTGGATGGGTTACAAAAAAATATGGTAGTCATCATCAAAGATCTGAAATTGACATTTCATGCTTATCCCAATGCTACTATTCAGCAGGATGTTATTGTGGTAGACTTGCCTCCTTACTTTACTATGTGCCTTTCAAGGGACTTTACCTCAAAGATTAGGGTATATTTATCATTTTATTGGACTTATTTGATGTTTATAACTAGATATGGTACCAAGGTAACAATTCATTATGAACCTATTGCATGTTTCCATTTAGAACCATATATGCCAAGTGTTGTGAACACTAACTTTATCATCTTGGATGAGTTACCAAAAACTAGTGGAGTAGAAAAAGAATCACCTTTGGATGGAGTTTCAAATTTGTTTCTTGATGAGTGGGATTCTACTTTGAATGATCATGATCCTTATAAGATAATTTAAGAATAAGGACTTGGTGTGTATTTCCTTCATGAGAATGATGCACCAATTCTAGCCATGGTTAAGGCTGATGAGTCTAGTGAAGGTTTATGGCAATTGTAATTTGATGGATCAAGGAATAAACATGGTACCGGGGATGGAATTATGTTGGTTTCTCAAAAAAATAAAAGGTATTTCTCTTTTATTAAGTTCTAGTTTGGTTGTTCAATTAATGTTGTAGAGTATGAGGCACTAGTTCAAGGTTTGTAGTGGGCTAGGAAGATGAAAGTCAACATTTTGTAAGTTTTTGGTGATAGTGAGCTTATATTTAACCAAGAGGTTTGAATAAATTCAAAAATTTGTGGCTTAAATATTATAATCATAGATTAAGGTACTTACTTGAAGATTTTCAAGAGTTTAACATTTAGGCAATACCAAGAAGTAAGAATAAATATGTAGATAGGTTGGCTTCCATTGGGGAAAAATTTAGTATCCCAATTGATATAAAAAGTAAAAAAAAATAGTCACACATAAAGGTGGTTATAATGCCTTATATTGTAGATAATCATGATAATTGGCAAGTGTTCGAAGATGATAATCAAATTGTGAGATTCTTTCAAGAAGAGGCTAAGTTTTCATCAAGAAACCAATCAAAGTACTTGCAATAGTATGGTGATCAAATTTTGTAAATAAAAACAAATAAGTTACCCAAGGGATTGGTTACACTTGAGAACATTTTTAGTGGTGATGATGAGTTAAGGAAAGAGAAGTCATCCTTCAAAAGAAGAGCACTATGCCAAAGTAGAGATTATAGCTGGTAAGAATTTAAAGTTGGGTAAGGTATGCACTCTTTCACAAAAAGAAGTTTTCATTGAGTTATGCACAAGTTTTGCTAATGTGTTTACATGTAAATATAGTGATTTTTGTAGATACCTAAAACTAGCCATCGATAACCTCCAACCAGGCTTTTGACCAATTTCTACCCAAAATGCACAATTTGGCCTAAAAACACTAAAGCACATTAAAATATTTGAAACTAGCATATTCAAGTTCTGATTTTGGCTATATTATCCCTAAATAGGGCAATATAATTTATGGGTCAACTAACTTTGATTAGATCATTCTGAGTCAAAATGCCAATTTTACACCTAGGTGCTCTGGATTGCTCTTTCCTATCAAATCTCTTACACAAGACACGTGCCTTTGTTCTTTGTTGTTGGTAACAACTTAAATGGGATAATGGATCCAAAACATCTGACATTACCTTCCAATTCCAATCCATTCAAATTTTAGACCAATAATAAGGCATTCTGATCAATTTGAATAAGTTGTGTACAAAGTGCTTAAATATTCTTAAGAGATAATTAAACCAAATTGGGGCCTAATTAGGAATTCCTAAGAAACTTGTTGAATAACTTGTTTTTAGAAATGAATATTGAATATCTACATCATCATGTGACCTCATTTATTTGGAAGACATCCCTATTCCATAAATGCCATAAATATCAGTATTCATGCCTCCCATGCCTCATCAAAGCCCTCCATGCCTCTTAATTGCTCCTCTATCCCAAATATTGATGAGCCTATTTATAAATTTTAATTGCATAATTAGATTAATCCTTAGCCACACATCTCAATCTCAGGATGGACAGTTCAAATTTATTCTAGATATTCTCAAAAATCTTAAATAGGAGGCCTTACCACATCATTTATAATCTATTTCGGTGTAAAGTTATAATGCATAAATATCTTCAAGAAGTCATTGCATATATTGTTACCATGACAAATTGATTCCAAGACAAACCAAGCCATAAGCCAAAGGTGCCAAGCATAGATGGAGGTAGCCAAGCTTCCATTAATGAGGACTTCATGAGCACAAACCGAACAAGCCACTACAACAAGCATTTTGAAGCATCCAAGGAAGGTAAAAGAGGATTTATTTTTCATTTTAGTTGTTTGTTTTATTCATGTTTTTTAACTGATCTCTCCCTATTGTCTAGGCCTAGAGATGTTATGCTAGTTAGTGTGTTTCTTTCATTTTATTTTCATTTTGGAACTAACACCATATTAACCATCCTCTATTGAGTCAAATTACTAGATCATATTATAGCATGCCCGATGGGACCAAACGCATCCCACACATGAAGAAGATCATTTTATAACTTTAAAATCTTCATTTGGATCATTAAAACTCTTGTAAATTGATTTTCTAACTTTGTTTTATCATTTTCCTTTGTCACAAGTTTACACAGTAACTGATGTTAGTTAGTAAAACTGACAACAGTTGGATAGCTATCAGTGGTCAGTATTAGTATAACTAATGTCTATTAGATAATTATCATAGGTTAGCCAGTGTAATCATTGTTGGTTATATAACCGATGTCGGTCACTGTGTTTTTCTTAAAACATAAATGTGAGAGCTCTTTTTTTAAAGTTTATTATTTCAAACCTAAAAGAGTTTCAAGGCTAAAGGGCATGCTAACATTTTTGTTGTAGGACCAAGCTTGACATTTTCTAAAAACATGTTTTAGATCACCTTTTGCATGCTTTAAAATCAATTAGGAGCCTTTTTTTAGTGTTTAACAAAAAATTTAGATGTTTATGGTGAATGTTTTCAAAGTTTTCAACTAAGACCAAGGGTTCAAATGAACACCACCTCATTTTCCATTTGAGCTTAAAACTAAACTCACCTTTTCAATCTTTTTATAGTCACTTAGTTATTTAAATTAAATTTTTGTTTGGCAAAAAGAGGGAGGTTTCATGTATGCTCTTCCATTTATCCCCTTTAGGGAAACCTTGAAATTAAAAACACCATTCTTATTTCAAGTAGCCTAATCCAAGGCTTAGAAATAAATTCATCTAAAGCACTCCCCAAAAACTCGTCAAAGTTTGGGTGACCTTGAAAATGACCCTAAAGTCTTTCTATTTTCATGATTTCTTTATTTTTATGCAAACTTGGCTTGTGAGGGGAACTTCATCACCTCCTATGAGTTCTTTAGGGAATATTTGACCCAAGGTTTCATCCCCCAGCATTGACTTCACTTACTCTTTTGGATTTGTACATGAGACATTTCTGCATTTAGATATCGCACTACACTGAGCGAGCAGTAAGATGTAGTGGTTGTAAATAGGAATAGACCTTTTTACAACTAGCCAATGTCATGGTCACCCAATTTATATGCTTATATTTTTTATCATTTGACGTGAAAGTCATTGTGCAATTTATTCTTCTAGAATGATCAAAAAACCAATCAGTTTTAGTCAACCCCATTTTTCCATACCCTTGTTAGGATTTGGACAATTATACTTAGTGTATTTTGGTCATTTATCTTACTTGGTGTTTTTGACACTAAAACTTATTTATTTGTTCATAAATCCATGTCAAAACCAATTTATTTATACGTCACTCTTTTGTCTAAAGAGGTGTTATGCTGGCTATTTTACACCACACTTGTGCCTTGAAATCTTTGTTAAACTTGTTTGTGTGTGTGTCATTTGAGTTGCGAAGGGTAGCGTTATGCTACCCAAATTATGTCAAAACATTTTGAGCCTTTTAAGTCTTTGAAACATAATATTGACCACATTATTTGAGTATGCTTATATCATTAGGCCACTCAATTTGTTTGAAGACTTGTTTACCATTGTATCAAAAACCATTTGTTTCAAACCATTTCACATCTACCATTTGGAACTTTGTCTTATGCCATCATGATATCCAATATTGTCTAGCTTGTTTAGTCAAATCCTAGTTTTCAACATTGAGTTTTCAATTAGACTTGTTAAGTTTGGATCCAAACATTGATTGATTTCTATTTAAGCCTTAATTCATTAGGCTAATACACATATCTTTCTCTTTTGGGTTGCAAAACTTTAGTTAATCAATTACCCAATTTTGAAAACTATTGATGTTTTATTTGTTTAATGCCTATCCTCATCATTTTTTGTGCCTTTATTTGGGAAAACATAGTATTTCTTCAAAGATCCTTTTATTTTATGCCTTATACCAACTGATGATGTTTATGTTTGATTCCATGTGGTAGGTTTATGTCAAAGTTGTTTCTAAACTTGTTAGATTAAATCAAATCACATCAGCATTCATTTCAAGTCTATCTTTTGACACCATTTGGCCAAAAGTCCTGGCATATGCCTATTTGTTTGAGCCTAGCTTTTGAATTTGTGTTTGGATAAAAGACCTAGTAACTCAACTTTTCCATTTCCTAGTTTAGACCTTGTTTGGAACACTTTGACCTAGACCTTTGACATGTTGATTTTTATTCAGATGCTTGACATTTTATTGTATGACATTTTAAATTAGGCAATTGATGTTAGACTATTTTATACCAAGTCTTAGAACAAATAATTTTGGAGATATAGCTCCACTTTCAAACTATATTGAAGATATAGCTCCACTTTCAACCAAGTTAGACCAAGTTTGAACCATTTGTCCTTTGGACAGTTTTTTTGGAGTTTGTAGAACTCTAAGCCTTTTTGTTTTTAGATCTTTCATCATTTATGTAGATATGACTAGCTACACTTATGGTGGAGTCACATATAATCTAACTTATGATAGAATGGCCTCACAAAATCCCACTAGGAACCTCTATAGAGAAATATTTTCTAAGGAGTTTTATTATTCTCCCTACAATACTCCATATGGGGAACATAGTCAAAATCCACAAAATCCAAATCAAGACCTTGATCGTCATGAAAAATATTTTGAGGATTTGAATATCCAACTATATATAATGTTGTTTGGGATACGGATCCATACCCTCTTTACAATAATCAATACATGGAACATAGTCAAGAACCAGCTTATGAGCCAACTCACAACTAGGATGATATGGTTTATGAGGAAGACTTGGATGCTTTGGCTTGTACAAGTAATCAAGTTCCATGATGTCCTTTTATTATCTGATTATCAACTACCCCTAACCCTCCTTTAGATTATATGAGCTACCAATGTCTACAATATCCAAGGAATACCATTATTATACTAATACCTCATCCTTTGGTTTGTGTGAGAAATCAAGATCCACAACACCCCTTCATCATTTCAAGACCTAGTCCTTTGGCTTGTGCAAGTAATCAAGCCCCACAATGCCTTATTGTTACCATCTCAGGACTTTGTCCTTTGGCTCATGTGATCAATCATGCTCCCCAAGGCCCTACCATTATCCAACCACAAGTTATTCCTCATCCAGTATCAATCCCATCCAAACCTCAACCCATGCAATCATTCAAAGACCAAGCTATGCTCACAACTAGTATTTTCCAACTCATTGGAAACCAAGGCCAAAATAACCAACCAATCCAATATGTTTTTGTTTAACCAACCATTTGTGATAAGTCAAACTATGATGAATCACTTATTGATCTTATACTAGTTATTGAGGAGTCTCACTCTGACAAGGCAGTCATTATTGAGTCACTTATTAATGATTATAACCACCTTAGGGAAAATCATTACTTCAACCATGTGCCTATTTTTCAAGAGCCTCCTATTAATAATCTAGTCTTTAAAGAGTTGTCTCTTGACCTATTTCCCATCTTAGAGGAGTCTCACTTTGACAAACCCATTTTTATGGAACCCATTATGCCGTTATAGGTTGTTACTTATCCAATACCAAGCATTCAACAAGACATCATTGTAATAGAGTGCCCATTAGATAAAGAATCAAAATTAGAGTTAGGTTCTATTCTTGAACTGACATCAAATTTAACATTAGAATCATAATCAACATCATTCTCAACATTTAATTTAGAATCCCTTGAGTTACAATTAGATTCAGATGAAGAATATGTTTGTGGTTGTTACAACATTGGTTATGCATGACTTGCAGATTAATTTGAATACATTTATGATCCTTCTATGATTTTTGAGGATGCTTACTTCAGATTAAACACAAGTTATCCTAGTATCTTCTACAAAGATTGTGTAACCTCTCCCCATTCCATAGGTTATTACCATCAACCAAAATAGCCATATCATTGACATTCTATCTCCCATAAGTGTTGATTGGGACCAACAAAATCAAACTTTGTTGAACTACATCCATGGTGACATATCAGCTGAAGAAGAGCAAGGAGGCTAAGACCACATTCATGTAACAAAAGATTACTCTCCTAGTGAAACCTTTTCAGAGGTGATAGGATATAATCAAATTCAGAACTAAGCATCTTCTAGTGAAACTTTTTTTAAAGTGCTAGAAGAAAATCAAAGCCAAAAGTCAAATTTCCTTAGTGAAACCTTCTCAAAGGTGTTATGGGATAATCAAGACAACTTCATTGGTGAAAACCTCTATGAGGCACCAATAGCTGAGCACAAAATTTCTTCACTGCTTGATGAAGATAAAATCAAAATAGATTCCTATCTATAACCTAATCAGATGGTAACTACTATCAAGATCAAACAACAAAAAATTCTAGTGGTCCTATTGAGAGAACAAGTCTTTGGCCCCATCATAACTAAAATTATGTCAAATTTGGCATCAACAACATTACATGTGATTGAAAGTCTTGATCTTTATTTTTTTCCCCACCATTACACATTCCATTATCATCTACCATTCCATTTCAGAATAAAACCTACCATCTATTATTTATCCCTATTTACCATCCATGGTCACACTTTCCTTTGCAAAGGCTATAAAGATACCTTATCTTGATGTTTGAAGGAATCAGAATCAACAACCAAAAAATATCATAAAAGAATTCTTGACAACCAAATTTGTAGGTAGTTCTTGATAGAGCAGTTATTTAGACAAGGTGTGGGCTATAAATTAACATGATCAAGTATTTTTTTGTATCATTTATTGATTGGTATTTGCATCTCCATCTCAATAGGAAAAATAGAATCATGTGTCATTTACCACACCCAGGGCAAAAACATTTACCTACCATTTCATGTAACATACTATTTCACATTGCCATGTCATTGTTGTTGTTACATATCCATTTTCCATTATCACATATTCCTAATATTCACCCTATCACCTTGGGGCAAACCCTCTTACCATGTCATTCCATTCCTATCTAGACCAAAGCCTATTTTTAGTCATCCTACCCAATCTTGTTTTGATCTTGGTTTATTTGGTTCTTCCCATACCTTTTACAGCGAGATTCCAATCAAGTGTCAACAATCAATCCAATCTAATTTTCAATGATAGTCTATGAAAGTAGTGTGACAATTGATCTGCTAAGATATATTTCATCCTATCAAGTTTGTTTATGTGAGCCTGATTATAACCACCTATGGGCAAATCAATGTCTCACCAGTCTTGATACTAATTATAACCACCTATGGGCAAATTAGTATCATTTACCTATGTCATTTTATCCTGGTTATAACCACCTATGGGAAAACTAAGGGCAACATTTATTTATCATGCATTGATGCATCACTTTACCATCACTATTTTCATTTGATTGACCATTTTTCAGATTTGAGAACTTGTTGGGAACTAGTTGGTTTTTGCTCACCTTTTTTGTGGATGGAATTACTATGACTTGAGGTCATTTTAGGACTATGTGGGTTATGTTCAAATCATGTTGACGTCACCTTAGTCCCCTTTTACATACGCTCTCACCATTTTCTAAGCAACTTAAGCCAAACGCTCTCACCATTTTATGAGTAAGTATCTTTTCATTCTCTAATAAGTTAAGATACCTCAAAAATCTAAAAAGCATTCATAACATTTCAAAAAATCCAAAAATATTTATCCTATCTAAGCCTAGTTAGTTATCCTCAATCTGCCTTACTAGGGCATTGTCATTGTTAAGATGCTTTCTTTTGCTTTTGTTTTCAAGATTTCTATTTATTTTTTTATTTCAAGTTGTTTATTTGTTTGTTCATTTTTTATTTGTTTGTTTGTTTTTTATTTGTTTGTTTGTTCATTCACTTGCCTATTTATTTAATTTTAGCATTGTTGCCTTGACTTAGTCTATATGTGTTCATTGGGTGATTCCTTGTGCACATTATTCTTGAGTCTATCTATATTCATATGTTAACATTTTCATCATGGTTTTTATCATTGGTTCATTATTTTTAAGTGTTTATTGGATATCGAGAGTCAATCCTTATGCATTTTTTGGCCAAGTCTTCATGGTGTTCTATCATGATGCCTACCATCACATGCTATAGAAAAACCTAGCTTCACAAAGGTCTATAATCAATGGAGCTACAAAATTTTCTCCTTGACACCTTGGCAAATCCTTCCATCCCACCTTTGATCAAATTAACCTATTAACCATTCTAGTTGTATCATTTTTAATCAGGACGAGCATCTCCTCATTGATAGGTACAATTGAATGATCAATATTATTCTTTTATTCATCTATTTCATCACTTTGTACCCACTCATCTTTAATCTATTTTTTAGGTTATATCCTTGATTTATGCTTGTTAATCAGCCCTAATTGGGGAACCATTATTTTTAGCCAATCTAGGTCTGCTTAATGATTATAACCACCTATGAGAAAATCATTATTTTGACTTTTATTCCTGATTATAATCATCCTTGGGCAAATTATTATCCTTTTTACATCAATGCATGTAAGAATTTTCTCATTTGTATTAATCTCAACCATGGGTTAATTCCACCTTTCTTCTTGCTTCTTTTTTAGGGACCATCCATCAACAATTGTGATGACCACTCCCTTGAGGGGGCATCATCATAGGCTTCCCAAAATAATTTGGAGATTTGTTCTTTAATCATCATCTTCTTGTTGGCATATTGTCCATCTTTCATTATTTGAGAAGACATTGTTTTTCTTATGGTTTTCAATATCCTCCCAAACAAGGGGAAATTATAGACACCTAAAACTGGCCATCGATAACCTCCAATTAGGCTTTTGACCAATTTCTATCCAAAATGCACAATTTGGCCTAAAAACACTAAAGCACACTAAAAGATTTGAAACTGACATATTCAAGTGCTTATTTTGGCTAGAGTATGCCTAAGTGGGGCAATACAATTTATGGGCTAGCTAACTTTGATCAAATCATTCTGAGTCAAAATGCCAATTTTACACCTAGGTGCTCTAGATTGCTCTTTCCTATCAAATCTCTTACACGAGACATGTGCCTTTGTTATTTTATATTGGTAACATCCTAAATGTGATAATAGATCCAATGCATCTAATATTTCCTTCTAATTCTAATCCAGTCAAATTTTAGACTAATAACAAAGCACATGGATCAATTTGAATAATTTATGCACAAAGTGTTTAAACATGCTTAAGAGATAATTAAAACAAATTGGGGCCTAATTAATAATTCCATGGAAACTTGTTGAATAACTTATTTTTAGAAATGAATATTGAATATCTACATCTGTTAGGTTGTGGAGCTAAAAGCTTCACTGATGCAGACATGGAGGAGGTTGCAGAAGAGTTGCAGAGTGTCACAGACACCGGCATCAGTCAGGCCAACCGATGACGGCAGGAAGGAGACAAGAAGCAACCGACATCGGTCAGACGTCGGTCAGCGTCGGCACCCCCAGGCAGACAGGGACCGATGTCGATCGCCTGTGTGGTTTGACTGTGAGTATATTACGGGCAGTGAGTTGACGAACCAAGTGTTTGCATGATGAGAGCTAATTTTAGACTGAGAGCTGCAGATCTAATTATTGTAATTAGATGTCTAATTATTGTTTGGATGAGATCTATATAATAGACTCATGTTTGTATTGTAAACTAGTGCTAGAGAGTAAGAGAGCAATATTATAAGCTCCTTCTGTGTGTGAGGTGAGTTATGGTGTGTTCCTCCTAGTGCCATAGTACCAAGGTGGGTGCTGGTTTTGGAGAGTCAGCAAGATTCTTCAGGGGTGTATGATATTAGTCATTAGGTGAGCATGGCTTCTATAAGAGATCTACATGGTAAGTAAGATCATTGATATGCAGGTGTATGTGTGTGCAAGGTCAAGGTTCATAGGTGTGCAGAACCAGGTTGATTTGCAGGTGTGCAAGATCAGATAGGATAGCAACACAACAGGGATTAGAATTAGGTAGGGTCTACTTGGAGTATGTGGAGTACTTGTGGAGTACGTGGAGTACTTGTGGAGTGTGTGGAGCACTTGTGGTGTGCGTGGAGCACGGGTATAAGGTGAACACCAACTCAGTGTTTGAGTTGGGTGTTGGGACCTAAGAGAGAGAGATTTGAGGAGAGAAGTACTGTTCACTTGAGGTGTGGGAAGCCTCTGAAGAGGTGGTGGAGAAGAAGTGGCATCTTCTTTATTGTATTCTTTTCTGCAAGAGTTTTAATACAAGTTGTGTATTGTCTCTCATATCATGTGTTATTTCTGAATTCTAGTTACTTGTGTATTCTGGTTTATTTCTACATATTAAGTTGCTTAGTAATCAATTGTGTGCTTCCGGTTATTTTTATCCCAACACGTGGTATCAGAGCTAAGGTTGCAGGGAGTAGGTTTTGTGTTTAGTTACAGGTCACTCTCAGGGGTTTCTGATCGAGTGGGAGTAGAGCAATGGCAAATCAAAGTAAGCTAAGAATGGAGGAGTTGAAAAGCACAGAAGGTCACCAACGGTCATATGGAAAGAAAGAGTAGGTAAAAGAATATTGTTGGTTGGTAGCAGATCAGCATGAAGGAACTGAAGACGCAGATGTTGCAGGTGTTGTTGCATAGGATGCTTTGGGAGGTTTCTTGGATAAAGTTGAATCTTGGATTATAGATTCGGTTGCCTCTTTCCATGCATCCCTAGGGAGAGGAGCTGGTGAGCCTTGCCAAAGAATTGGCAAAGGGGAAGTGAAGCTGAAATCATAGGCAGCCAACACATGGGTGTTGAAGGAGGTCATGTAGGTCCCAGGTTTGGAGATATGGCTAATTTCTTCAGAAAGGTTGGGTGATGAGAGATGCATGAGAGCTCTCACAGCGGATGCACTTGAATTAGTTGGTGGTAAGAAAATAGGTACTCTTTATCTACTTTTTTATATTACTAATTCTTCTTTTGTTGCAGAGACGTGGCTTTGTAGGCTTGGTCACATGAGTAGGAAGGAAATGCATGTTCTTAAGCAGAATACAGATATATTTGACAGGCTTAAGAACTGGAAAGCCTTGGTGTACTTGGAGGAGATGACGGATAGAGACCAGTGGATGGGGCTGGATACTTCTGAGTAGGGTAGTTTGGACATGGGGATTGATTCAAAGGAGCTTGCAGGTAAAAATTCATCACTCACAGGAAACACAGGTACCAGCATCGGTAGGGAAACTAACGTCGTCAGGGTTGGTAGTCAGGATAGGTGCAGGAACCAACGTCGGTTGGATGCAGACTATGTAGTGACTGAGGTCAGTCACTGTAATGGATTTTGGGTGGATAGCAAGCTATCAAGGAGTCTCAAATGCCCATATGGAGGACTAAAGACGTAAGTAAGCCTCAAATTCATTGTTCCTCTTCTTTATACTTGTTGTTGATTGTAGAGCAGGAAGGATCCAGGAAACAGTGGGATCATGGCATGGAGAGATTGTAGAACCAAGTGGAGATTTGGTAGGGTTGCTAGCGGGAAGAAAGCACAGAGACAAATGGATTCCTTAGTTGAATAATAGAGAGAACAGATACGTGAGACGGAAGACCAAGGCATACGGTCTTGAGGAAGCTGTAGGATAGTGGTACAGGTTTTGATAGGTGGAGGACGAAGCATGGCTTTAGTCAATGTCAGGTAACTACTGTGGTTTGCCTTACCAGGTGGATGATGAGTCATGACATCATTCTGTTACTGTATGTGGATGGTATGTTTGCTAGCAGGGTTTGCACATACAGGGTTTTGTTGAGCTAAGGATAAGATTAGTTTAGTGGTTTGTTATGAAGAATTTGGAGCAGTGAAATTCTTTGGCATGGGAGACATGGAGATCACAGGTTGATTTTGTTTTCAATGGGAGCTGATGTGAATCAGGTGTTGGTGAGGTTCATTACACAGGATGCAGAATCAGAGCACACTAAGGGCTAGACAGTTAAGTGTCCAAAATTGCATGAGGTCTGGTATAGGCCTAATTTTTCCCAAGCAGTGGGGGTTGTCAGAAAGTATGGAGCCAATTCGGGGAAGGAGTACTAGAGGGAAGTTCAGTGGGACTAGCAGCAGGGATTCTTGTTATGCAGGGTCAAGTTCTTCACTACATGGATATGTAGGTTCGGATGTGGCAAGTTACTTGAATGACAGGAGGTACATCACAAGTTGTGTGGTGGGTTGTCTTCAGGATTGAGCTTGAAGAGGGATACAAGCCAGGAAACAGATTAGACGGGGTACAGGTATAGGTACAGTGCAGCTGTTTATCTCCAAGTGGGAGATTGTTAGGTTGTGGAGCTAAAAGCTTCACTGATGCAGACATGGAGGAGGTTGTAGAAGAGTTGCGGAGTGTCACAGACATCAGCGTCAGTCAGGCCAACCAACGACAGTAGGAAGGAGATAGGAAGCAACCAACGTCGGTCAAAATTTGGCTAGCGTCGGCACCCCCAAGTGGATAGGGACCGACGTCGATCACCTGTGTGGTTCGACTGCGAGTATATTATGGGCAGTGAGTTGACGAACCAAGTGTTTGCATGATAAGAGCTAATTTTAGACTGAGAGCTATGGATCTAATTATTGTAATTAGATGTCTAATTATTGTTTGGATGAGATCTATATAATAGACTCATGGTTGTATTGTAAACTAGTGCTAGAGAGTAAGAGAGCAATATTATAAGCTCCTTCTGTGTGTGAGGTGAGCTATGGTGTGTTCCTCCTAGTGCCACAGTACCAAGGTGGGTGCTGGTTTTGGAGAGTCAGCAGGATTCTTCAGGGGTGTATGATCTTAGTCATCAGGTGAGCATGGCTTCTATAGGAGATCTACATGGTAAGTAAGATCATTGATATGCAGGTGTATGTGTGTGCAAGGTCAAGGTTCACAGGTGTGCAGAACTAAGTTGATTTGTAGGTGTGCAAGATCAGATAGGATAGCAACACAATAGGGAACAAAATCAGGTGGGGTCTACTTGGAGTACGTGGAGTACTTGTGGAGTACGTGGAGTACTTGTGGAGTGTGTGGAGCACTTGTGGTGTGCATGGAGCACGGGTATAAGGTGAACACCAACTCAGTGTTTGAGTTGGGTGTTGGGACCTAAGAGAGAGAGCTTTGAGGAGAGAAGTACTATTCACTTGAGGTGTGGGAAGCCTCTGAAGAGGTGGTGGAGAAGAAGTGGCATCTTCTTTATTGTATTCTTTTCTACAAGAGTTTTAATACAAGTTGTGTATTGTCTCTAATATCATGTGTTATTTCTGAATTCTAGTTACTTGTGTATTCTGGTTTATTTCTGCATATTAAGTTGCTTAGTAATCAATTGTGTGCTTTTGGTTATTTTTATCCCAACAACGTCATCAGGTGACCTCATTTCTGGGGGACATCCTTAGGCCATAAATGCCACAAATATCAAAATTCATGCCTCCATGCCTCATTAAAGCCCTCTATACCTCTTAATTTCTCCTCTATCCCAAATATTGATGAGCCTCTTTATAAATTTTAATTTCATAATTAGATTAATCCTTATCCATACATCTCAATCTCAAGATGGATGGTTTAGGTTGATTCTAGACATTCTCAAAAATCTATAAATAGGAGGCCTTACCACATCATTTCTTAGCTATTTTGGTGTAAAGTTATAATGCACAAATATCTTCAAGAAGCTATTGAAACTAGTGTTACCATGCTAAATTGATTCCAAGCCAATCTAAGACACAATCCAAAGGTGCCAAGGAGAGACGAAGGTATCCAAGCTTCTATTGATGAGGACTTCATGAGCACAAACTGAGAAAGCCACTACAACAAGCATTTTAGAGCATCTAAGGAAGGTAAAAGAGGATTTATTTTGCATTTTAGTTGTATGTTTTATTCATGTTTGTTAACTAATCCCTCCCTAGTGTCTAGGCCTATAGGTGTTATGCTATTTAGTGTGTTTCTTTTATTTTGTTTTCATTTTGGAACTAACACCGTACTAACCATCCTCTCTTGAGTCAAATTCCTAGATCACAATCTTAAGGGATTTGACCCAAGTCTAGCTCAACACACCATTGAGTTAGAGGCTAAAACTAAACCAATGAGACAAAGACAAAGGCCCATTAATCCTAAGATTGAGCCTTTAATGAGAGATAAGATTCATAAGCTCATAGATTCAGCAATTATATTTTCAATCAAGTACTCAACTTGGGTGGCAAATCTTGTTCCGGTATGGAAGAAGAATGGTCAAATTAGATTGTGTGTTGACTTTCATGATTTGAATAAATATTCACTTAAAGATCACTATCCATTACCATCAATGGAATAAATTTTATAGATAGTTATAGGTTTAGAGAGGTTTTCTTTGTTGGATGGATATAGTGGCTACAATCAGATTTTAGTCAAGGAAGAGGACCAATTTAAGACAACCTTCACAACCAATTGGGGGATATTTACATACAAAAATATGCTCTTTGGTTTATCCAATGCTAGAGAAACCTTTCAGACAGCCATGGATATGGCATTCCAAGGCCTTCTTAACAAGTTTGTACTTGTTTATTTGGATGATATAATAGTGATTTCAAAGAGTGCAAGTGATCACATGGTTCATCTCAAGAAAGTGTTTGAAAGGTGTAGGCAATTTGGGGTATCTCTAAATCCCAAAAAGTGTGTCTTCTTAATTCATGAAGGTAAGCTTCTTGGACATGTGATTTCAAAGTATGGTTTAAGCATAGTTCTGAAAGGGTATACTCCATTCTTACACTTTCCTTGCCTAATCACAAAAAGGCTTTACAAATTTTCTTAGGGAAAATCAATTTCATAAGGAGATATATTTTATATTTTTCCATTTTAGCTAAGCCACTTATAGCCATGCTTAAGAATAATCAAAGTTTCAACTAGGATAAATAAGAATTAAAGAGTTTTGAGGAGATTAAGAAGGCCATAGCTAGTGCTCATACACTTATAAATCTAGATTTCACAAAAGATTGCATTTTGTATACATATGCTAACATGGACACCATTTCAAGCATTATTATGCACCAACATCATGAAGATTTGGAGCATCCAATAGCCTTATTTAGTCAAGGATTGGAAGAGTATGAAATAAGTTACTATTTTGTTGAAAAGCATGTACTTTTATTATAAGGTCTCGCAAAAAGTTTAGATATTTGTTGTCTAGCAATAAGATATACCTAATGGTTTCTCATCCAAGCATCAAATGGTTCCTTTTGAATAAAAATATAAATGAGAAGAGAGTTGGTTGGATAACCAAAGTAATGGAGTATGATGTGGAAATTAAGGTCACAAAGTTGATTAGAGGCAAAGGACTTTGTGAGCATCTAGCTCAAGACTTGCAAGAGACTAATGAGGTTATTTTGGTGTCAAATGATGAAGAGGTTACAGCTGGTCATACCTCACCTTCTAATTGGTTTCATGACTTGGTAAGTTATCTCCAAGATGGTATTTATCTCTCTCATCTAAGTTCTTCAAAAAGAAGATATTTCAGATTGCACTGAATTCCATTTTTTCTTGTTAATGGTGTTTTGTTCAAGAAAGATATCAATGGTATGTTGTTAAGGTGTATAGACCCAAGCCAAACTCAGAGATTGATTGAATAATTCCATGATGGACATGGTGAAGGACATTTTTATATAAGGACTACAACCCTTAAGATCATGAGAGGTGGGTACTATTGGCCTAGTATATTTGGTGATTGTTATGCATGGGTTAGGAAGTGCAAATAGTGTGCTATGTTTGTAGGAAAATTGAAAATTTCAGCCTTACATCTTCAACCATTTATGGTGGATCATCCATTTGTCCAATGGGGATTGGAATTTATTCATCTCATAAATTCTCCTTCATGTTTAGGACATAAATGGATTCTAACTGCTACAGATTAATTCACACATTGGATAAAAGCAGTGTCATTGAAAGAAGCAAATGAAACTAATGTTCTAGATTTCTATGAAGGTTAGCTTACTAGATTTGGAGTTCCTTCAATTATTATTTTTGATAATTTAATGGCTTTTGTGGGAACTAGGATCATCCAATGGGTTGTCCAACATGGGATTTATCTTAGCACTTCATCAAACTATTATCCACAAGGCATTGGCCTTGCTGAATCTACAAATAAGAACCTATTGAAGATCATAAAAAGGACTATTGAAGACAATCATAGATCATGACATCTCAAGCTGAAGTTAGCTCTATGGGCTAATAGGATCACCTATAAAATATCAATATCCACCTCTCCATACAAGCTGGTATATGGTAAGGAAGCAAGGTTACCCATTTTTTTTATTTTTTTACTTTAGAACTAATGTATCAACTTGAGTTATTAGAGAATGAGCCTATAAAAATTAGGTATGCTGAGTTTATGGAGTTGGAAGAGATAAGAAATTAGTCCATAGTGGCCATGGAAATTCATCAAGCACAAGTGAAGAGAGCTTTTAACAAAGGAGCTTCTTCATGAAGTTTCAAATAAAGAGATTTGGTCCTCAAGTGGGATGAGTATAGAGATAAACTATGAAGGAACACAAATTTTGATTCCCTTTGGAGTGGCCCATACACAATCTCCAGTTTCAAATCCCATAATGCCTTCTAACTTGAAAAGATGGATGGTGAGGAGCTTCCAATCCTAGTCAATGGGATACATTGAAAACATTACTACTGAAGAGCTAAGTTCCTTGTACATAGTTTGTTTGTTTTCCTCTAAGTGTTGTTCAAGCACACTATTTTATTTATGTTTTGTCCTAAATAAGTGCTTTGTTTGCACATTTTCTTTGTTTAGTTAGTTTTCTTTTTTTGTGTGTTTCCCTTCTTATTTTGGAGGAAGGAGTTATCTTATTTCAAATGAAAAGTTGTAATTGTAGTCATGGATCAGATTTTTCATTGATTTATGAGTCCAAATGTCATGTATATGGTTTGGTTCTCAATCATAGAAGGCAAGCTTCCCAGTTGAGTCACCAAAATGTTGACAATTTTGACCCTATAGGTCAAATTGTCACCCCTACCATTCAAAACTTTGCATATCATGTCAGTTTGTCTTGTGAGTCATTATTGGTCTTGAAAATTCCTTGAATAATCCATGGTTAATATGCCTTAATTTTTTTAGGTGATTTGAGGTCTTTTCTTTGACTTATCTTGTGCTTTTTAGTCATTTTTTTGGCCTTTTGAGTCATTTTTCAGTGGTAAGAAGAGCCTAAAGTGTATTTATGAGATTAATATCATTTTTAAAGGTCATTAAATCCATAAAAAATCAATAATCAGGTCGATCACATTTTGGACTAATTTTATGCGTCATTTACATGTAAAATCTGACCATTTTATGTCATTCAGAGAAGGTTTTGATAGTATTTTATTAATAAAAAGCTTTATTCCATCTTTTTTTACCTCATAAAACATTTTATATACTTAGTAAAAAAAATTATGGCATTCCATTTATAGCTCCTTACTAAAAATGGCATTTTCAATGCAAAAATAGGCCTTTTTGAGGCATTCACTTTGGTTTTCAAAGGATTTTTGTGAGAAAATCATAATTGAGGATTCATTATGTTCTTAAAGGGTCATATTATTATTTTATAATAATTTATAGGTGAATTTTTTTCAAAATACAACTTTACTCCAATTTTGACCTTTCTTGCATGCCTAGAAGGGTAGTTTTCAAATGCTCAGTACGAGAATAAGAGAGAGAGTTTGGAGATGAAACTTTGGAAATTATTATTTGTCTAAGTAATATTTAAATTAGTGGAATTTTTTTTTGGGTTGGTTCCCCCATTTTTATGAATAATTACTAAGAGTGATAGTAGGTCACTATAGGCTATGCATCCAAGAGGGGTATATTCTTGGGCCTGCTTATCAAAATCAATAAAAAAAATTAAGATAAATGGTTTTTTTTTATTTTTTTATGGGTAATTAGTCTCATTTTCATATTATTCTTAGTTTATGGCTCCTTCTATGAAGGAATGTATAGCATAAAACATTGTTTCTTCCACTATCTTTGAGAACACTCTCATGTTTTAGTTTTGAATAAGATTATGGTTTATTCATCATTTTTTGTCATATTAATATGTTATAAATTAATTTTATAAAACATTACACACCTTGTTCATTCAATAAAGAGTTTATAGGTTCCAATTCAAAGTGTGACTCTTTTGAGATTATGTAAGCTAATGTATCTCTTAAACAAGGTATATATACATTTATTGAGATTATTTTCAAATTATTCATGAGTTAAAGGTGATTTAATTATTCCATTTGATATCAATATCCCAACATGATAGTCTAATTCTTACTTTTATGCATATATTGCCATCAAATAGCCTTAACTTGGCAGCTTGGAGCAAATTTCATGTTTTACCTCAATCTGTATAAGTCCTATGACATCACCTACATATAGATTCAATTTTTATCCAATGGGATATGGATTTATCTTTTTGTTCTCATGACTTCTTGACCTTTTGATGGGCAATGTATGTACCCTCTCAAGTTGATGATAGGATACATAAATTCAACACCTCGCAAATATTTTATTGTGCATTATCATTAGACTCTCAGTTTGCACAATGGTGTTTAAACTCTATACGAATGTATGTCAATGGGTTAGGACTTCTCTAGTTTGTAGACATGCAAAAGGTTCTAGATGCAAAATGGGATGGTTTGGGCAAGTCACTTGCCAACTTGCTTTCATTTTTAAATGCATAACGTATGACATGGACCATTTGTATGAACTCTGAAGGGACATTTCAAATAATCCAAGAGGACTTTACAAAAATTCCAAGGAATTATTTCAAGAAAAATGACTTTACAAAACGTGTGAGGAAAAAAAAAACTCAAAGGGCCATTTCAGAAAGCTGAAAGGACTTTTTCACAATTCTGAAGGGCCCATTGCAAAAACTCTAAAGGGCACTTTTTGGAAAAAGGGGTCATTTCCAAAAATGCCAAGGGTAATTTTTAGGAAATTCAAAGGGTTATTTACTTTTAGGAAGGTTCATCTTCAAGAAACCTAAAGGGCATTTTCACAATTCTGAATAGTGCATTTCAAAAAAATTGAAGGATTCCTTCCTTTTGAAAAGGGCATTTCTAGTGAAAAACAAGGCACTTAGCAAGAAGTCCAAAGGTAATTTTTTTTTTGGAAAGCACCCAAGGACAAAAGGCTGAAGTTCCTTTTCAAGAAGTCTAAAGTGCCTTTTTTGGGATAAATCTGAAAGGACTTTTTTCACAATTCTAAAAGGTTCATTTCAAAATCCAAAGGTCCACTTTTCCAAATGCTAAGGGGCACCTACAAATTTATGAAAGGCACTTAAAAGAATTCCAAGGTAGTTGTATGGAAAAAGGTCTAAGGAAATAAGCCATGAACAAATTGTGTAAAGGAAAATTCCATTTTCAAATGTCGAAAAAATTCCTTCGGTAGAAAATAAGTCCACAAAAAAAGAGGAAAATAAAAGGCCACAAAGAAATAGTCCAAAAACATTCCTTCAAGAGAAAAGTCCAAAATGAAGAGCTTGAACAATAGCTTGAAGGAATACATATAAAAACAAAATCCCAAAGGTAAAAATTCCAAACATAATGAAATGCCCCAAACTAAAGGTGTCCATAGGAAAATAAATTTGAAAAGTGTTCATGGGAAAATTGCATAAGGAAGAGAACTTTACAATGAGCCCAAACAAAAAGCCCAAGGTAATTGGCCAAAGCAAAAAAGGGTAAAAAAGTTACTTGTATAAATCTGAGGAAATAATTTTGGGAAAGTGTCTAAGGGAAAAAGAATTCTAAACATAATGAGCCTAAAATAAAATAAAAGGTAAAGGAATTAACTCAAGCAGATCAATGCGGTCTATAGCCTACATGCAGAATATGCAAAGTGACCCATGCTCGATTAGATGCATCCAGGTGGAGCATGAACATGAAAAAAACAAAGACATGCAACTTCTTCAAGCATGACTCTCTCAGTTCCAAAATGCAGACTCGAATACATGAGGGGCTCAAGGAGATTTGTGGTGATTTTGGATGGTTGATCTCATGATCAAAGTAATTGCATGCTTTCAATTCAAAAGAGCTCGAGAATAACAAGGAGTGATCCGTAGTCATTGATGACTTCTTCTCTCAATTCCTAACTCTAAAATGTGATTCCTTTTCTTTCTTTTGTCTTTTCTTCTATATATATAAGCTTTTAATCCATTGTAAAGGATCAATTTTCAATCCAAAATAGTAAAAAAAAAAGATAATAAATCCTTGAACCTGTGTTGTGGTCAAGACATGCTTGGAGAACTTCTATATTTTGCCTCTTTTGATGAATAAGATAGAATTTTTACCTCCTCAATAGCTTGTGTTTTAGTGTCTTTTTATGGTCTATTAGGAGATGAAAGTGATAGTTATGGCTTCCTCTCATCTTATCCTTTCCATTATACCTATTTACAGATGCTAAGCTCATCCTTGCAAGTCGTGTAACATGCTCTATCATCTTGATTCATATGACAAGCACAAGCTCTCTCTAGTGTCTTTTATAGACCTATCAAATAATTGCCTTAGATCATGCAATAAGTATAATCCTCTATGAGAAATACTGATGCTCAGAGGCTACCATTTGAGTAGCGTAATTAGATTCACATCCTTGTTCATCTTCTTAGTGCATGTCAAGTAGATGGAGGTCATATTTTTGGTGTATCACCATCATTAGATAGTATTTCCCTTAAATTTTATTTTTTACCTTTTCCCTCTTCCATTATCTATTGATTAGGCCACCCATAACCTAGGATTGTTTCCATGTTTCAGCAGACTATGAAGGCCTGAAACTACTTTCATTAGGGTGCAAGTCTGATTAATAACACCAACTTCTCATGATTATCCTAGAGTCACCACATACCCTATTTGACTTCATAATATCAAATCAAGGTCAAAAACCTAACCTTTCACATCATTGTTATATAGCCCTGCTGACTATGCTCCTTCCCAAGCAGGTGTATGGACAAGGTAGTGATCATCAATGATCAAAACATCAAACTTCATATCTTCCTTGATATTTTGGCTTAAGAATGCTCTTTGAACTAGTTTGGATTGATCAATCTTGGTGTCATAACTTAGGATTTTCAATTTGAAGTGCAAAACCACTTATAATCATTATCCTATAGATGTCACTGTTCAAATTTAGTAATTTTTGGCAACTTTTAAGCTTGTTCAAACTCCATCTCAACTCCTCCTTTGGCCTTCAAAATTGGCATGAGTGTTCTTGGTGGATAGGGATACTAGGTCAAGAAACCAATACCATTGAATAGTTATTTTTTCATGGCATATGTTATCTCAAAATACCTCAAGTATCTTTGTTTGGTCCATTTGGAGACTGTTAACCAAATACAATCCAATCATTATTTAAAGTGAAACTTTACCTTACATAGAATATATACCTCACAACATGAACATTATGATCCTTTGGGAATGTTAAGACTTCAAAAATTAACTTCATCATGTCTTCACCATTGACACCTCTATATCAATCTCTTGAAGTTAAGCATAAGCTGACTGTGAGTAGACTTGGCAGTGGACAAAGAAATTTAGGCAATTAGCTTTAAAGAATCATAACTTGATTTGATCTCTCATAATATCATTTAATGAAGACACCTTTTCAAACATGAACCCAAGATTATTGATCATCCCATTGAACCATATTCTACATTGTAAAACTCAAGTTACATGCCCATGAATGCAAACTTTGAGAAACAATCACAATTTTGGAATCCTCCTTCAAGGGCATTAAGAGAGAAGTGTTGGGTGATTAAAACATCATGTATAAGACCATATTACCACTTTAAAAAACCTCATCAAACTGACATAACTACATGGATTTCTAAAAATAAGAAACATATGTAAACTTACACCCCTCTTGAATGCAATTCCATAAAAAGCTTCCTAGAGTGTAAGTGATTGTTCATAAAGGAGGAAGCACCAAATTGAAACTTATTTTTATGAAAATTAAATGAACTTAGAGTATAATCCACCCCCATAATCACTCTTTCCAATTCCACTTGCAGCTTCCATAGTGAGTGATTGAATATGCCCTTCCTTGGCTTGCCAATGGAAAATGAAGGAAAAGAAGTTGGAAATGGATATTCTATGAAATTTTAAACAAACAAAATGTTAATATGACTTGTGGGAGGTGAAGAGAGACTCCACCATGTTTTCAACTGATGATGGACTTGAAAATTTTATACAAGTGCCCAAAAGAGCCTATTTTTGAGGAAAAACTACCATTTCATGATCATAACAAAATTGTAACTACCACCTAACATTATTCTGACATAATTGGACCTCCTCCACGTTCTCATCCACCTTAGGTATAAATATTTTAATTTAAAAGTCCTCAAAAGTCATTTAATCAAGCTAAAAGGTGGTCGAATGACCTTTTTAGCACTTGAAACCTAGCAAGTGGTTCATTTATGAATTTTAAACACATTAAAACCTATCAAAGACCATTTTAATAAATTTATAAAATAAATTGATCCTTTGACTAAGTTTGACCATAGTTGACCAATGTTGACTTTTATTGACTGAGCTAGTACAAGGAAGATAGGTTTCAGTAAGGACTAGGGAAAGAGTAAGTGAGACATGTAAGACAATAGATGACCCCATAGGACACATGAAACTTTATCTAAAAGTTTAAAATATTATGGGTTGATCCAAATTTGACTTGGGGTTAAATTTGGTCAATAGTTCCTATAAGGCATCAATGATGATCTAAAATAAGAGAAAATATAAATTCAAATGATATGTATGGACTTTATGGTATGTATCTCATCAAAAATTACCCTAAACTAATGTATTAAATGAAAAAAAGTTACTTTGTGTGGATTCTCATACTAGAATACATCTTTAATCTTACCATAGTCTCCTCTACCAGGAAATGCATGCAAAAGATAAATTAAAATGACAGTCTTCCAAAACCTCATTTCATCTTCCTAAATTCATCCTTGAGTGATTTTCAAGGCACTAATAAAATTAATAGCTAATTATCTTGAGAATACATTATCCTGAGATATTTTTCTTTTAGGTCAAATTAGAAGTGGTATTATTGGCTTTATATCAACTTCCATCACTTTTTTCCTTCATCTCAATGATATACTTGAATGCCTCAATATGTTGCACATACATCCAGTATAAAAATTAAATTTAGGGTACCAAAACCACTTCTTGTACATCTTACCATAGTACCTGATTATTAATAAATAAAGGTGAAGCATTCTTTTTTGATCCACTATCATTAGTAGTCATTGGATCAAATTTCAGTATGAAACCCAAGCCTTATTTATTGGACTATGGATTTGATGTCTATTTTTTTTTAAAGTAGTGTCTTTATCATCAAGACACCTCTAATTTAATATAAGAGTGAAATTAGGGGTGTTGTCTTGAAATTTCAAATTTAATGGTAACTAACTCTAACTATGGGACTGCATTTTCTATAAGATTGCAAGATAACTCATGAATCTTAGATGATTGATGCCTTATTATCATAGATTCTTAAAAACTTTTATATAGCATACATTTTCACATCCCAATCTAACCAACTAACATCCAGTTCACCTATCTCAATCGTATGAGAAATGAACATGCATTGTTGGTCTAAATATCCTATTTTGAAAATTTGTGTATTGTGATCCAACCAACTAATAGCCAGTTCACCTATATTAATTGTATGATTAATGAATATGAATTGATGGGCTAGATGTCCTACTCTTGAAAATTCATTTTCAGAACTTCAAAATTTATTTTCTTAATACATTTTAAAATGTTTGTCTTAGATATTTACTTGGCTAAAATACTTCAAGGATATTTTTTGCATGTTATTCCAAAAATCAAAGAAGTTTTGCACTATAGAACTAACATAGAATCAAAGATGTCCAATTCATTTATATTAAAATTAGGTATTCAAATAAATATGTATGAAAACACTTAACCATCAAATAATGATCATACATCCCCTAAAAATATGATCCTTTCATCCATTCTAAAGCAACAGTTATTTTGACATCTTTACAAATGAAGTGATTTTCTACTAAGAGTTTCTAGTTAGAGAAGAAAACTACAAACATGTGAAGGTAAAAGTACCAATACATGAAGAATAAATAACAATATATAGGCTATTTCATTTATTTAAAATAACACATGCAATCTAAAACAAAGATTAGAAAATAAAACAAGCCAAAATAGGGAAAGCATAGGTATTTACAAGAAGCAGGGGAAAATGAAAATACTATACATAACCATTAACTAGCTAGGATAAGTACCTTCCATTTCACAAAAATGGATTTAAATTATGGGGTTCAAACATATTCAAAAATAGTTACAAGCAAGTGGGAAGTGGATGAACTTATGATTATTGTGCATATTGAGATAGTCATGAATAGATAGATCAGCAATATCTTTAGATTTTGTAATGGAATCATTGAAAGTTATCTAGTCTTCTGGGAGCATTTTTGAGAAGTATTAAATTTCTTCAATGTCTTTTTGAATAGATTTAAATGTGTTTGTGCCAGATCTAGGATCTAAATTAGAGAGAAATGAGTTATGCATATTTTACTAAGCTAAAAAAATAAAAAGATCTTCTAGAATGAATTGAGTATAGATATTATTTTCCAAATTGCTTCTCATGGTATAAATGGATTCATTGTTGAATGAATCACCATCATAATCTTAATTAACTTATTCTACCTTGATAATTTCCATTTTAGTTTAAATGAATGTTGGGAACTATTCATTTTGTTCTATATTCACATCTTCTTTGACTTCAATCTTGGCATGACTATGGTCTTCAATTTGTGTAGGATTGACTACTTTAGATTCAAATCCTTTAGAGAACTCTTCTACAGTGGGACATGAAAAGGAAGTGCTAGGAGAATATTCACTTTTGACTATTGAATTTTGTATTATAATACAAGAGGGACATCTTTATTTACATAAAATTGGTTCCATGTTATCTTCTCCTTCAAAATGAAAGACATCACATTATGAATTATTATCCTTTTTTATTTGTGATTTAATCAATTATTCTTCCATCTTCTCATCTTCTTCCATAATTAGGAAAATAAAACAATCATATATGATAATAAGTAATTTCTCATTTTATTTATTTATGTGTCAACATGTGTGATCATGGATTTACTTTTAGAATCTCTATTATAAATGTCAAAGTTTTTTCATTATATTATCCTCCACTACTTCATCGCCAATTATGAAAAAAAAATCTTCAACATTCCAGATAAAATTGTGTCATATTCAATGTCAATGGCTTCATGTTTTGTATATTCCACATCATTTACCTTGTTTTTAATAAAGAGGAATTTATTCTATAGGTGTGGAGATCTAATGAAGATATAGAATTGATTATTAGGACTTGGTTGATCTCACTGAGGAATTAGTTTCAATAATGGTTTGAAGCATGATATGAAGTCTCTCATCTGCTTATCTTATTTATCATGGAATTTCAATAAAACTTAAAATAATTCACACACATTAATAGTTAATTTGAATATATTTAGGAATTGTTTCTTCAAGGAATCCCAATTTACAATGCATCCATCTTCTAGGTACTAGAACCACTCAACAATTAGGTCCAACAAGATTTTCAACAAAAAGTATCACAATGACATTTTCATGCATAACTCTCAATATGTTTTAGGACATCATGAAATAAAGGATATGGTTATCTATGTCTTGAAACTTTCTCTATAAAATTTTGGGAATTTCTTTCTTTAGCCTGAAAGTAGTTCATCATATTGGGGCAAAGCCAATGGACTAAAATGTTTTCCCCATGGGACGCAAATAAAATTTGGGTTGAGATGAACCAACATCATTTATTCATTAAAAAATATGTAGGCACTAATTAATTCATCTTATCAGAGTCTCCAACCTTCATTCCATGGGAGGTTCCTTGAAATGTTTGAAAAACATGTGCATAAAGCACCTCGCTCCCTAGTGAAGTCACCAAAAACTGTTTGATAAAAAAAAAATTAGGGGGATAATTTAATAAATTTCATTAAACAATGTGTGTAAAATGTCCCTCTTCTATTATCAGGTGGAGTTACCTTTACTAAAAATAAAAATGAATTCAGGAAATAAAGATTTATAATAAAAATGTTTTATATGGGGTTTCATACTTTTAATCAAAAAGTACAAAAAGGTGAGAGAAATGAGAAATGAAGGGAAATAATATAAAGGATGAAAAAGAGGGATAATGTGATAATTCTATCTATTTAAACATGTAACTTTGCTACAATAATCTTTAGAAAGAAAAGGGAGAACTCTAGGTAACTAAACACAGAAATTCAATAGAATAATCCAAGAATTGAGATTGTAACATAGGAAACCTTTATAATAAAAATGATATGGCAAAGACATATTCTAAACATATTAACATGATACATACACCAAGGAGGTTAGATGGAATTACAAAAAAATATAAACAACTACCTCATATTTCCTAATAAAAATAGACATTAATTCTATTTTCAATCTCACCTAAGTTTCACAATGGTAAAAGTTCCTAATGTAGAGTCAAATATAAATTTTAAAATAAAATATTTTCATTCATTGACTATCTAAAAAAAGGATTTTATCAAATTTAAATAATAATAATCAAAATTAAATATTATACTCATCCACATCATTCATCTAGAAAAATTCATGGCACAAAGTCCTATAAATTAGTTATGTTTTGATCCTTCATGGGGTTGTACATATAAAATATTTCCTTACATATTAACAAAATTTCTCATACTATCAAAAATCCAACCCTTTGAATTGGATCCAAACTATCATTTTAAGGGTTACACTACGTAACCACTTTTTTGCAATTTTAAGGGTTTAAAAAAGTGTATTAGCAAAAATTCACAACTTAACACTTGAAAAAACATGTTGATAATTTTGCACAACTTGAAAAAGTGCAATGATAAGTTTGCATGAAATGTAAAAGTGCATTGACATATTTTTACAAATTGTAAAAGTGTTTTGACAAATTTACATGACTTATAAAAGTGCATTGGTAAATATATGTGAATTGAAACTTACAAAAATACATTGACAAATTCACATGACTTACAAAAGTGACTTGGCAGTTTTTCACAATTTGAAACTTGTAAAAGGGACTTAGAAAATTTTCACACCTTAAAAACTATGAACTTCACCTTATTCTTCACATTTATGGGAGTTTCACCCTATTTTTTCAACTATAATTTTCCCCCTTGATTTTTACAGTTTGAGATGATTTTTTTATACCAAGTGTTTATTGTCAAAATTAATCTCTCAAGTTTGGTCTCCACATTGGAACAAAAATAAGGAGCTTTCTAAGAAGTTTTATTTTACCTTAACTTTTCACTTTAGTGATGATAAGTTCAAATGAGTGACAATTATAGATTTCACATTTTATTTAACTCCATTTCAATTAGAGTTTATAAGATACACCTTAGATATATGATAATCAATGACACTAACTTTGTTTATATCTTTCTCTAAAGGAATAATTATCACCTTAGAATATCTTTCTCCTTTCTTAATCATAATACTTTGTCATTTTTAGGAATAAATGTGGACATTCAACCAAAGGTGGAAAGGTAGTTGTTTGAGGAATTTCTATTATCATTAATGATTTGACCTTATTCTTATTTATGGACTTTGTTTATCTTATTCAAGAAATCATTTATGTCAACATGACCTAGATTGATATCTAACATGTTGTCAAAACTAGAATCTAAGTACATAGGGAAAATCATCATTTAGAATTGGCATCATATATATGTTCCTTCATTTATTGGTGGTACCTTTATTTGGAGTCCCTAAAGTTGACATCATGTGATATAACTCCCTATGTAGAGAACTAAATCCCTAAGTTGATTTTGTTAAAGGGGAGAGTTTAGGATGTGTTCAGACAATAGGTAAATTTTGGAGGGGTGTCTATTAGGAGGCATATTTTTGTAGCATATTAGACAAAAGTAAATATATCATGATATGTTTGATAGGATCTTTGGTTCTGATGGGTGATCAAATATGGGATAGGTTATAAGGTGAACATGAATAGGCATTAGTATCTACAGGCCTAATTGATAGTGTGTTAAGTTCTGAGGCATGCATGGATAAAGAGAAAAATCTGTAGGTATGTTTGGAATGAGGTTAAGATATATAGATGGTTAGAACATGGGGTAAATTCTAATGTCTACCTAAACACACATCAAGTTATGTGATGTGTTTAATCACATAACGAGTTCCAAATATATGCCAGGCACATGTCGTAATTTCACTATGTGTCTAACAAGGTACCAAAACCTACCAAAGCTAGATTTAGAAACAATTTGGCTTCTTTATTAATCTCTTTGACTTGTATATGCTTGTAATAATTCATAGATGCCTCAAAACACATGTAGAGGTCAAAAACATCTAAACCACTATCTTTATAAGGTTTCTGAATTGATTTATGCCACCATTCCAAATTACTCCATACCTCAACATGAAGAATGTAAATGTCATATGAGTTATTTTAAACACAAATGGTGATCTAAAATAAAATAAAATATAATTAGAGATCATTTACATGGAATTTATGGTATGTGTCTCATCAAACACCACCCTAAACTAGTCTATTACATGAAACATGCTTTCTTCTTGGGGATTCTTAGATTAGAATCCATCTATAATCTTATCATGGTATCCTCTATTAGAATATGCAATAAAAAGAGAAATTTTCATGATGGCCTTTCCAATCCTTATTACATCAACCAAAATTCTTCCTCTTATGATTTTCAAGTCACTAGGAAACTCAATAGCTGCTTCTCCTAAGAAGACATTAGCTAGAGCAATTCTTCTTATATGTCAAATTGAAAGTGGGATTATTGGCTTTATATCAACTTATATCACTCTTTTTCCTTCATCTCAATGATTTTATCTGATTCCTCAATATTTTTCACCATACATCTAGGATAAATTTCAATTCAGAGTACCACAACCATTTCTTATAAATCTAACAACAATACTTGATTATCATTAAATAAAGGTGAAACATTCTTTTTTTATCCACTATTGTTGGCACTCATTAGAGTATATTTTATTATGTGACCCAATCCTTTTTCAATGGGCTATAGAGTCAATGTACATTTTTTAAAAATGTCTCTATTATTAAAATACCTCTAATTTCCTATAGGAGCACAATCAGGGGTGTTATGGAAAATTTTCAAATTTAATAATAAAAAAAGGGTGGAGCACAAGCTCTTTGAAATATGGTGATGATAGGAATCAAATCATATTTTATGTCACAATAATTATTAGGAATAAAGGGCATGATCTCATGAAATGACATATCATGACATTTTTCATGAAAGGTGTACTTTTCTATATAAGGAAGACTTACTCTACCTTTATTATGAAAATGAAAAATAGGATCAAAAATGCATTGAGCATGCTTATATATTCCTTATCCCATAGTATAATTATGTTTTTTTAGATATTTAAGCCCAAATCCATGTTGTGAAGAAGTTATTGAATATCTGACAAAAATAATAAGTACAACTAAAGGACAAGATGAGGTAGAATAAGCATTTATATTAAGATGAAGAGATGAAGTATGAAAATGAGCTTCATCAATTCCTTTGTATATAATCCATAAAAAAATGAATAATGCATTGTAAAGTACTATTAGATGCTATAATAAATTACATTATTTTATGTAATAAATGAGAATAACACATATATAATACACCCATGATTAATATATAAATTAAATAAGTAAGATATTTAATCTAATAAGATAGTGGAAGCAAAAATGAAGGAGAGAGGGGTGATCTAGACAAGGGTATTGAAAGATTTATAGGCTCTCAAATATACTCTCTCATCTATTGGAAAGTTTTGGCCCAATGTTTAAAAGAATTAACTATGGAAGTAGAACCATACCCATATCCCACTAAACCCTATTTCAAGGGTAAGTTAAGAGTAACTTCTTGGGGTAAACCACTTACTGGTATAATACATAATCAAATGAATGGTGTAGCTTCCTATTAGTGTAAATAAGGGTAACCTAGGCATTTTATTTATATTGTGAGGTATGTGGAAATTAAAATTTATGTTTAGATATTTACTATGGCTATGAGTATTGGGGTAAAACATTCACACCATGATATCTATAAATAGAACATGATGTATGCCTTCATGATAGTAGATAAGTAGTTTGAAAACTATCAGAAAACAATTTCTAAAACAAGAAAGTAAATGAAAAAATAAAGTGAAAAAAGAAAAAGTGAAATATTGTTGTGTATAGGAAACAAAAAAAATCAACCTGAAGTTAGAAGAAAGAGCCTCTGTGTTAGAATTTATATTAGGTGACGAGATAAAAATTTTCAGTGTCAAATTACTCCAAAGTCAAAAAATTAGAATCGTTATGTTATTCATAATATCCAAAGTTGACAACTATATTCTTTCAATGTTTAGAATTTATATAATTAAACTAAAACCCTAGGATAAACATCAATAAGTAGTACAAGCAATGTTCTATTATAAAAGTGGGTTCACCAAAAATTTTACCATTATAATTAATTAGTGAATTTAAGTAATGTAAACTTGAAATCTGATCTAGGAATCTAAATAAGATAGCATACTGTAAAACTATGGTGTGTATCCATATGAGTATAAAAGGTTAGTGTTTCCTTCATTAGTCAAAATATCAAAATCAAAGTAATGAAATAAACTACTGTAAGCCTAGGAACCCATGAGCCAAATTAAGGATGAGATAAAACCAAATATGAAGACAAAAAGCATGAAAATTATATCTTCCTTTATGGATTCTTCACCTTGTGGAATGCAAGTAGAATGTGGTTTGGAATGTAGTATCAAAGTATCTTTAGTAATGTCATATTTGAAGAGTGTAGCATCTCCTTTTGATAAATTTGAATAAGAGATTTATAAGAATTTGAATTGATGCACAAGGTGGCTCTAATAATTGTCAATGCTTCATTATAAATATTGAGCATCAGATATGAAGAGTGGTGCCCTTTTATTTATAGGTAGAATGACTAAATGTGAGCCCTCCATCTTGATTTCAAGATAGAGGATAGACAATTTACCTCGACGTATCACATGTATCATGACATGGATCACCAATATGATCCCTTCATCTTTTACAAGATGAAGGGTGGAGTATGTTCCTTAAAATATCCCAAGGGAGTTAATATGAGTCCTCCAACTTGCATACAAGATGGAGGGTAGATAATGCCCCTCCAACATATATTAAATGGTGAAATGAGAGCCCTCCATCTTGTTTCCAATAGGGAGGGTGGATATTCCCTCTCAAAAAATATATTAAAAGGTGGAATGAGGGCCCTCTATCTTATCTCCAATATGGAGGGTGGAGAGTGCTCCTTGGAAACTGCCCCATATGAGGTGAAAAAGGGGGAAATTAAATAAAATTAAATTAAAAATTCTAATTCCATATAATTTATAATTATAGTAAGGAATAATTAAACTAATAAAATGAACTAATTTAATTAATATGATATGAACATGAATTTGGTTGATTTGATTGAATAAGGGGAAATGATTAATTGATCAGAGAAAGGAAGATTACCAGTGATGACCAAAAACATGACAAGAGTGTCAATTTAATGGTCTAGTGAGGTGAATTTCCCAAATTATAGATGCACCTATGTGTTTTGGAACATTTATGTCTGATGTGTAGAATAAATTGGGATGTTTATAGAAACATGACTAGAGTGGTGATTTAAAGGTCTAGTGTAGTGAATTTCCCTAATTAGGGATGCACCTATGTTTTTTAGAACATTTATGTCTAATGTGTAGAATAAATTAGGATGCTTATGATTTTTAGGCTTAATTCACAATGTTTTACAAAGTCATTCTTATTTTCATAAACTTTGTTTTGATTATCATTTTAGACATGGGAGTGGTGAAAATTGAGTGTCTATATTTTACCTCTATTTGATAAGGCATTGTGAGACATTATATGAAGCAATGACTTTTCAAAGAATGAAAAATTAGATGAAGAAATAATGGATGTTGTAATTTTTTTATTCCCAACTAATAGGTGCAAAAGATTGAATGAAAATGTAATTATATGATTTGAATGAAATTAGTTGTGGATTATGCCCCCTTTAGAGGGTATGTAGGAATGAAAGACGTGGATGGGCTCTTGAAAAAGAGAGGAAAAATCTAGAATGAAAGAGAAGATTAACCTGTGGACAAGATTACACCACTTGAGCTAATGTTTATGCTTTGATTTATGATGATGATGAATTGATTTTCCAAAAATATGGCATAATCTAAAAAATATACATTCTAAAAAATATATACACACTTTTAATTTCTCCAAATAGGATGAAAGCTATGAGAATAGAATAATAATTTTCCCCACATAGGGAAAAATTGATTTGCTTTACCCTAAACAGGGTGAATTTGATTTGATGAATTGATAGAGTGATTTATTGACAAGAATAGATCAAGGATTTAACCTATTATATATATTAATGATGATAATAATGATTGTATTTCTAATTTGACACAAACATGTGTGTTAATGGTATGACAAATTTTTTAAGAAGCCACAAAAAAATAACACACAAGAATGCTCAAAGTGATGAAAGAGTTAAGAATGAGAAAATGAGATAATGATTGAATAATGATATGATTAGATTGGAATAATAGGTATGTTAATAAGAACAAAAAAAGGGTGGATGAATTAACCTTAGAAACTATTGGTATTGAGCACTGCCTACATAGTCTAAAAATACATCAGGCCGATGTAGATCTCTTAGAAATTGGGAGAGAATATGATGAAGAATGGACTAAATGATTAGAATAATAATAATGGTTACTTAATTTTTATGACTCTTTTACATTCTTATTTTTAGATAAACATCTAGATGAGCATATATGTAGCTAGAATGTTCAGGTGTTTTGATTTGATCATGGAAAATGGGATGATGTGATACAGCCAAAGATGACCAAGATAATTTTATCAGGTAATAGATGATGATGTAAGGGGAAGTACTACCACTATGACATTACTGATTTAATATCTTTTGTACTCAATTTTTAATTTTTCACATGATAGTATACATCATGATATAAACCACCATTATGACCTAATCGTAATATGTGTAAGGAATAACCACTAATCTAATATACAATTATCAACAATGCACAAATGATAAAAACCATGATAACAATGTTGATATATGATAATGGATAAATAAATTACAATTAAATGACAAGGGACACCATGATGATTACCTTGTTGGCACAATGGATTGAGTTAAGGCAACAAAATAATAATAATTAAATAAACAAAGACATAAACATGAAAACAAAAAGTAATATAAAGCATCATGTCATGAATCAAGTCAAAATCTACATGACAGGTTTAATGATAAGGATGGTTTGAACGGATGTCCCCAAACAAGGATACATGAAATGGTAATAAGTGGTAATAGATCATCCTAAATAAGTTACACATTTAAACATACCCTAAGCAGGGTGGAAGTGGGGAGCTTGAATTAGAGTGATTTGGTTTGACTTTGCCCCAAATAGAGTAGATTTGAGAAGGACACATCCCAATGGTATTTGATTTAATTAGATTAAGATTGATCAAGTATTATTAACTAAACTTAAGATAAGACAATTTTTTTTTTTTGTGGTTGTATATCATTTTTTGGAGATTTTGGCCTTTTATAATTTTTAGGATGTTTTAATGCTATGAATGTTTAGGATTTTAGAATTTTTTTAATGTTTTTGTTTTTAGCATTTCAACTCAATGGATAATTATGAGATGTAGATGGTTTGACTCATAAAATGGTGAGAATGTACATTTAAGGGTATCTAAGTTGACCTCATAAAATTGAGCATTGTGTACATAGTCTAAATGAACCTCAAGCCACTATAGTTCAACCAAAAATAGGAGTAGAATGTGATAAGTATGAATAGGGAATTAAATATGATTAAGATGATCATAATTGAGATTGGATTTAATTTGATGGAAAATTTTTAACTCACAAAATAGTGAGAGCATGGAATGGGAATTTCTAGGAGTGTTTGGATCATTATACCCACAAGAATTCACTAAAAAAGGGAATAAAATTGTTCTAGCACTAGGATGGGATTTAATAGTAAATGAAAGGATTGGAATGATCAGATTGAATAATAATGGATGATAAGAATATTAGTAATCTCTAATGACAATGTCACATGAGAAACAAAATTATAGTCATCAAAATGTTGCTGAGAATATACCAAGAGATTTTGCAAAACATGGCTCAGAATAACTTCCACATTCTTATCAAGATCAAGACTGGAAGTAAAATTGAACTAGGGTAGGATGAAAAGAGAGATGGTTCAAGATAAGGTAAAATGGTCAATATGATGGGAATGAAGTTAATTTCATTATAGACAATAATTCTCCCAAGTGTTAAGATACTTGTAGATAGTAAATTAGTTACACATAATGCCAGAAAGTTGATTTTCATCATGGTACTTACCCAAGGTGCCACAAGCATGGTTTTCACCATTGGATGAATTATTTCTCTTTATCTTCTTATATATATATATATATATATATATATATATATATATATATATATATTTGGCATCTCAACTCAAATGAGGATGATGAGATGGATAATGTTGGGTTTGATCTCTAGCCCATACCAATTCTGAATAGGTTCTCTGCTAGAATTTTATTGCTAGTGTGGACATTATTGATGTTGTTATGAGTTTTGTTGATTGTTGATTTAGTTTCTTCTAAACCTCTAAACAAGGTATCTTCCTAGCCTCTATGAAAGAGAGTGCCACCAAGGAGGGTAAAGTATGATAAGCATTGGACACAAAATTGATTTGATGTGGGAATATGGGTTTTGGTCTAAGGATATGATTGTGAAAGGATGGATAATGGTTGGAAGGCCATTGAAAATTGGGAATTTTAGTCACACACACCATTATTTATATTATGAATGAAATATTATTTTAGATGTTGTTGGGCCAACTGGTCCAATATTGATTTCATTGATGTCTTCATTAATGATTTAAAACTTATTTGTTCATTTATTGGCACCTCAAAGAGGTTTTCACCAACTAAATCTTCTTAACTCTTTTGATTTTGATTATCTCATAACACCTCAAATAAGGTTTCACTAAGGGATGTCAATAATTAATTTTGTTATCCCGTGATCACCTTAAGCAATTTTTCATTAAAGGATGTTGATGTTGGACTTTGATTTGTTAAATTATAACATAGTGCTTCAAATAAGAGTCCACTAGGGATCTTTGATTTTGATTGATTTTTTTCCACTAATATGTCACTCTAAAATAACTCTAATAATTTGTAATTATGTTAGTCCAAATTGATATGTGAAGGAAATTAGATGGTAGGGTAATGGATTGGATGGTTGACATGAAAAGGACAGGGAATAATAATGGAATGATGATAGGTTGCACCATCCTCATAGAGGTTACTAGGAAAACTTACATTGATGCCAAAGGAAACTTCCTAAAAAACTTTAGAAGGATCACTAATGGCTTCAAACTAATATTTAAGAGGTGTGTAGCTAATATTACAATATCCTAATTATGATATTTGTTCCAATGTTAAATTTGATGATGATATTGATGTTGATTCTAATTCTAATTCTAATGATAAATATCATGATTCTAATTTTAAATATGATTCTAATTTTGATGTGGGTTCTAAAATGGAATCTAATTATGATTTTGGTTGTGATTTTAAATCTAATTTTGATAATGATATTGATCCTAATTTTTATTCAACCACATGGATGACCTAATAGATTGGGTTATCCAAAAGTACCTTTTTTACTTCTTTTTTAACAATGAAGGCTTGGGGATGAAAGGATTTATGGGAATGGGGAATATTTGGTAATGGGTGGAATATAAATTTTTGGTCAATAATGTGTTATTAAAATATGGGTTTATCGAATAAGGGTTCATCAAAGATAGGTTAACAGAAATAGAGAGGTTCATCAAAGTAAGGCTCATCAAAGATAGGAGGATGGTTAAAGGGTGACTCATCAAATATGGGTAATTTGTCTTGATCTAGATTTATAAGTGGATTAGTCTTATTATGATTTAAAAAATGATCTTGGCATATCCCTAGCAATTAATTCTTAGACTTGGGTACATTTGGTTCCTTAGTAGATGATGGGCCTTGGAGTGGTAATGAGAAGACATAATAAAATGGCCTAATTAGTTATGACTCTATGGTAGGATCAATAATAGATGCAAAGTAGGATAGGTTTTGGCTAGGCTAAAAGAGTTAGTCTATAACATCTTAGCTTTAAAATGGGTATAAACTTGATGCTTGACATAGTTGTTGTGGATCAAAAGTTATATATTTATTAGATAATAATTTTAAAATAAGTTCTCCTTTACTAGTATGATCATGACCAACTAGATAACTAATAGACAGGATGCTTGATAGATGTCATTGTGAAATGGTGTGACTTGAGAGGATCCTCTTGTAAAAAATTGATAAAAATGCATGAAATAATAGATTTATAAAATTAGAAAAAGCACTAACATGATTATATTGATCACAAGCCACTTTGAGGGGGTAACCTCCTTTGAGAAATATCAATACAATAAATTTGTGAATGCTTTCATTAGACTCAACACTTGTATACTAAGTTTAATCTAAAAAACTACTACTTCCCATATATGTGGGATAAAACAAAATGATCACAGGACAACTTACAAAGCACATGCATCCATTGAAACTTTTACACTAACAAAATAAAGAGAAGGGGTAGCATGGGTTCATAACTTCCCCTCCCTCTTAGAAAAAGCTTTATCCTCAAAGAATCAGATGTGGTAATTGGTGTTGAATCTAAAATAATGGTTTGTATGTTGTGTCCTTTGGTTTCATTCCATGCCACTAAATTAAAACCTATATGATAGAGTGAGAGAAAATATGGCATGTGTGTCTATCTAGGATTACCTCAAGATCGAGATGGATTGATCCTTCATTATCAAGTTTTGGTAAAATAGTCTGCACTCTAATGTTTGTGCCAAGAACTTTATTTAGATAAGAGACATAAAATACTAGGTGAACTTGGGAAGAAGATGGGAGCTCCAACTTATAAGAAATTGACCCAATATTTTGGAGAATCTTATAGGGTCCATAGAACTTGAGAGCTAACTTATGACACCCTTTGAGTTTTAGAGAGGATTGTTTGTATGGTTGAAGGCAAAGAGAAACTATATCACCTATTTGAAAAGTGCACTTAGAAAGATGTTGGTCAACCTATTGTTTCATTCAATTTTGTGCCATATTAATATTATCCTATAGGGTGCTGAGGATTTGATCTCAAGTTTGGATAATTATGTCAACTGCTTGAACTAATGAACTACTAGGGGTGTATGGAAGGAACACTAGTGGTGTTTGACCATAGATTGCTTCATATGGAGTCATTTTTGTTGAAGTGTGGTATGAGGTATTGTACCACCATTAAGTTAGGGAGAGCCACTTTTCCCATTGATATTTTTGTTCTAAGGTGAAGAAACGAAGGAAAGTCTCTAAGCATTTATTGATAATTTTAGTCTACCCATCTATTTAGGGATGATACCTAGAACTCATCTTCAATTGAGTGCCCATACAGTGAAATAGTTCTATTCAAAAATGGTTGGTAAAGGTTGAATCATGATCTAAGACAATGGATGAATTAATGTCATGAAGATGGAAAAGTTGGTCCAAGAAAATTTATGTGACTATAGAGGTGGTATAGGGATGGCTAAGGTCACAAAAATGACTATATTTGGAGAGGTGATCAACCATAACCAAGATCATTATTTTCCCTCTAGATTTAGGGAGACCCTCAATGAAATCCATATAAATATCAATCCAATCCTCAAAGGGATGGGAAAGGGTTCGAGCAACCTAGGGATGAGTGTCATTTCACCCTTGTTGTGTTGGTAGGTATCACATTCATCTACCATATATTGAATTATATTTTTCATTCCCTTCCAAAATAAGTTACATCATGCTCACTCATAAGTTTTGAGAAACCCTAAGTACCCTATAGATGGAGAAGCATGGAGTTCATAGAATACATCTTACTAAAGATCTATGCTTTGGGGAAGCACCAGATGACCCTTATATCATAAAAAAACACCATCTCAAGAATAATGTGGTATAGTAGAAGGGTTAGTAGCCAACTATTGAATGATTTGAGATAATTAGGATTCATTGACATACCCTATTATACAATTTCCAACCAATTTGGAATAGGCATGGAAATAGTTGAAAGGGAGGCTTGGTTCGCAAATGTGTGAGACAGAGCATCAACCATAATATTATCCTTACCCTTCTTGTAAGTGATATCATAGTCATAACCCATGAGTTTACTAACCAATTTATATTTTGATGGGGTAGATACTTGTTATAGGAAATATTTCAGACTCTGGTGATCAATTTTGATGAAAAAATGATTCCCTAGTAGGTATGGTCACCACTTCTATATTGCATGCAAAATAGCCATCATTTCCTTCTCATAAGTAAAGAGTACTAAATTCTTGATAGAAAGGGCTTTGTTGGTGAATTAAATGGGGTGTCCTTCATATAATAGAATAGCACCAAGTCTATTTCCAAAATCATTGCTCTCAATAGTGAAGGTCTTGGCAAAAATTGGCATAGCTAAAATAGGTGTAGTACACATAGCTTGTTTCAATTCTTCAAATGCACACTCATCAACTTGTGTCCATGTAAAAGAATATTTTTTAAACATAGTTGTTATTGGAGTTGTAATTTTATCATAATCCTTGACAAACTTATGATAGTATCTAATTATCCCTAAAAAACCATGGAAGCTCTTGAGTGTCTGAGGATGAGGCCAATTTCACATGGTAGATATTTTTTCAAGATCTATCCAAACTCCTTGGGTTGAAAAAATATGCTCAAGATACTCCACTTCATCATATCCAAAAGCACATTTTGACTATTTTACACAAATATTATGGTCAAAGAGAAGTTACAGTGCGATCTCTAGATGTTGGATATGCTTAGACCATGTTTTACTATAGATAAGGATATCATGAAAGAAGACCAAAATGAATTTATATAGGTAGAGCCAAAATATTTTATTAATTTATGCTTGAAACATTGAAGGAGTATTAGCGAGGCTAAAGGGCATGAATATAAACTCATAGTGGCTATCATGCGTGCAAAAATTTATCTTAGGGATATCATCCTCATGAAGCCAGATCTAGTGATATTCAGAGCAGAGATCCGACTTGGAGAAAAAATGAGTGCCATGAATCTCATAAATAACAAGGATTGAGAACTTATCCTTGATTTTTATGTGATTAAGTGCATCAAATTCAATGCAGAGGTGCCATGACCCATCTTTTTTTAGAATAAGGAGAACTAGGGAAGAATATGGGCTGGTATTAGGGTGAATAATGCCTTGCTTCAATAAGTCTCAAATGAGCATCTCGATATCATTATTTTACTAAAATTAGTAGTGGTAGGGCTAGATGTTAGGAGTAACACTTCCAAGAAGGAGCTAAATATGGGGATCCTCTAGCCATGAAGGTGGCAATCCCATGGGTTTGGCAAAGACACTTGCATACCTATGTAGAATGGTTTATAGATCAGAAAGAATAGTGGAGGCTGTTGAAGGTTGCATTTGAATGGAATGGAATTGGTAAATGACATCATGTGAATTATTCTTAAGAATTTTTTCTATGTAATGTGAACTTATGATGCTAATAGGCCCTAATTTTAAGCCTTTCAATGTGTGTTTTTTCCCATTGCCTAAAAATTGCATCCACAATTCAGTCCAAGTGTGTGTAACCATTGGGTTCCCAAAACAACATCACATCCACCTAAATGGAATGAAAACATGTCAGAGCACAAGTTATAATCTATAATCAAGATACAAACATAACAACACTTCCATTTTTAAGGTAATGTGCCCCATTGGTAATCATGACTTCAAATTTGGAGCAAGGATAGATAAAATAATCAGCTTGTTTGGTGTTATGAGGTTGAATGAAGTTATAAGTGATACCAAAATAAATGAGTAATGTGAGAGGTAATTTATTGAATTAACCCCTAATTTGTATGGTTTATGATGTGGTGACTCCTACTAAGGTATGGAGAGAGATATCTGGTTGGTCTTCCTGAGAAGTAGGTTCCAAAATCAACTAAACTTCTCTCTGATCATCTATTGTATCCTCAACATCTTCCCAATATTAAATTTTGTGTGGAGAGTCCACATCCAATAGGTAGAGCTTTTTCTCAACACATCGATGTCCCCAAGTGAAATTATCTTCACAATTATAACATAGTCTTTTTTCTCTATGGGGTTACATCTCTACTTTAGTCAAATGCCTAATAGGAGTGGTTCTATGGGTTGGCATTGTTTGAGATCATTTTAGAGATATATTTTTGAAGGAAGTAAAATTATATTTGAATCACTACTGAGCTATGATATTATCCTTTGCCAACTTAGTCAACCTAAGGCTTCCATCATCATGTTGGGCTAGAACTTTTTGACCTTAGTTCAAATTGTATCCTTCAATCCACTAACAAATAAACTCTTGAAGAATTCATTAGAAAATCCCTCTATGTGATTGGCCCTCTTTTCAAATTCTATTTAATATTCTCTCACAGTTCCTATTTGTCAAAGTTTAATGAGTGATCTAGTAAATTCATCAAAAGCACTAAGGTCAAACCATTACAAAATGAGGGTTCAAAAATTGATCCATATGGGATCATCATGAGCCTTGGTATACCAATGATACCATTGAAGGGCTCCATGTTCCAAGTGAAAGGAGGCAAGTGGGACCTTATTGGCATCAAAACTATTATGTAGACTAAAATATTATTCTACCTGATAGATCCATCTAGTCATATTTGCACCATTGAATCAAGGAAAATTAAGCTTCAGCCCATGAAAATTATAGGAAGAATTAAACCTAGTGTCTAAAGAGGACTCTAGATACCATCTATTGTTCATGGTGGTATGTTGAAGACTGAGGCTGAGAATGTTTTCATCAAGATCTTTGATGTGGGTCTTGAGGGCAGCAATTTCATCCTCCATGTTTTTTGCTCTTATTTGGGTTACTACCATGACCAAAATAAGAGATTTTTTTGGGGGGGTAATGCATAGGAAAATTAGAATTAATACATGTTTAGTAAGGAAATTTTTTAATTTGGGAAAATTAGGAAGGGGTAAAGGTAATTTTACTAATGTTTTTGCATAGTGAGAGTAGGATTGACAAAGGTGAGGGTAATTTTAGGAATGAAAATGGAAAAATTGGGAAAATTTATCAAAGATGGTCAAAGGAGTAGAAAGGAAAGAGGAACAATGTGAAAAAAAATCAAGGTAAATAGATAAAAATAGAAGTTATGGCAAAACCCAAAAAATAGGTAAATTGAGTTTTGTGAGAATTAAGAGTGGAATAAGGATATGGGACCTCAAAGAATAAAATGTGGGGAATAGAATTTTAGGTGTTCAAATAAAATTTGAGGATCAGCAAGGTGATAGATGGAGAGATATTGCAAAAAAATGAAAAATAATTATTTATTTATTTTTTGTTTTTGGTTACTGTGTTCTTATAAGACACATCTACTAGGAATATGTTGAAACAAGTCTGTAGATTTTATATGCCAATTTTTTGATACCCTATAGGTAATATTCTAAAACTGGTATGGAAAGGTTATTGATACTCTACTGAAGATATGATATGGTAGTTTTTTATACTTTTTTGGTAATATGCTAAAACTGGTATGACAAGTCTAAAGATCTGATATGGCAAGTTTTCTAATACTCCAGTAATATTCTAAAACTGATAAAAATGGGCCCCAAGTGTCAATGGTTGTCTAAGGGTTTACATATATCACTCTATCCACCAATGCTATCTAAATTAGTATCTCTATCTATAATTTTTTTGGCCACTAATTTATCTCTCAACAATAACTCTTGGTTTTCCTCACGGATGGGAACTACTCAATCGAGAAGGGGCCATTACCAATTTCACGGGTAGGTCTTCTCAATAGGCCAAATAATTTGGGGTTCTTTTGGTACTCCTCACAATGAGTTTTAGGGCTTTCACCCAAGCACTTCTCATAGTTATGTGGTCAAGTTTTACCCTGATCCAAAATAGATTATTATGATAGAAAAAATTATGTAAATGAATTTTGCCATAGAACAGAGTTAAGATTTTCTAAAAATTATTGAAAGGAATTATACAACAAAATAGATGTAAGACTTTCTATAAACAATTGGCCCTAGAAAATGATTTTATACTAGATAAAAGGATCCTTCTATAATAAATTGATAAAAATGCACAAAATAATAGATTTATAAAATTAGTAGAAGCACTGAAATGATTATATTGATCATAAGCCACTTTGAGGGGGAAACCTCCTTTGATCAAGCTTAATACAATAAAAAAAATTATGCCTTAATTGACCTCAACACTTACTTATATACTAAGTATAATCTAAGCAACTACTACTTCCCATGCATGTGGGATAAAACAAAATGCTCACAGGATGACTTACAAAGCATATGCATCCATAACAACTATAATAATAACAAAATAAAGAGAAGGGGTAGCACGGGTTCATAACATGACTACTCATGATTATGATATAATTTAGGTTTGTTGGATCAAAATCTATAGGTAGTCAAGCACCTATTTTTAAGAGTTGTAAAAGGAGATCATCATTGTTTTCAAACATGTATCATTCAAAGGATCTATCTTTATATGGTGTGAATGCCATAGAATTGAATGGAAAAGTAATAAAATACTAATTAAATGATGTCCCCAAGCAAGGATACATGCAAGGGGAATGGTTGGATTGGAATTGGCCCCAAGTAAGGCAAAATTGACTTGATTGAAATGGAATTGGCCCCAAGCAAGGTAGAATTGATTTGATTGGATTGGGATCCAAAAAGGGTGGAATTTATTAGAATTGATTTGATTTATATTAACTCCAAATAGGGCAAAATTTATTAGATATGTGAATCAAAATAGAATTGGCCCAAAATAAGGTAGACTTGAGTATATTGACTATTAAATCTATGCAGCACAAATTTATTAGATTATTTTAAGCTCAGATTGGACATTGATGTTGGATTGGATTAAAATGAGATAAAGGATGGATGTCATACTTCATTTCTCCAAACCAACAAGTGTAGGAGATTGAATGTAAATATAAGGATATGATTTGAATGATTTGAATTGGTGGATCTTGATCAAAGTTAACCTGATTAGAATTTGACTTTGTTTAGGTCGATGTGAATTAGGTTTGGACTTGAATTGAAATAAATCTTGAAACATGATTTGAAAAAGAGAATTAAATGTTTGACTTGAATAAAGTTGACATCTAAATAGTTTGACTTTGAACAACTGATTTTGGATAGAGTTGACTAAATTAGACTTGAATAGTTGAGTTTATTTGAGACAGATTTGTAAATTTTGTTTGAAATTAGAAATTAAAATTTGATTGAAATTAGGGATGACTCAAAATGGGTAGCATTATGATATAATTTTAGACAAGGGTGGTATGTGTTTAGACATAATTTGACATGAGATCTAGAAGGGAATAAATTTTTAATTAAAAATTGGGTAGATTAATGCCTTTTTGCGAAGGTGTATGTAGACCATGTTTGAATATATGACAATTTTTGACACTATAAGCAATAAATCAATCATTCAAGCTCACAACCCTACTTTGGTGACCGACATAGGAGTACTTCACATTTATTAATTCCTTTGATATACTTACCCTGAGAAAGGATTATAAAGTTTAAGATTATTTAAGTAATTAATGTAGTTATTGGTGATATTTTAATCCCACCTTTCTCTTAAAAGGTTTGTATGTGAAATACATATTCAAGTGTTTTTACCTCTACAATTATAAAATAATGAATGTTTTGTGGCTGAGAGGTCTTCTTCTAAAGTTTTTATGGGCTTGATAGATGGTCCCAATATACTTTTTAGTACGTGACGAAAAAAATATTTCAATTGGACATTAAAAATTAATAGGCTATTTATGGTAAGGTCTTGTCCCTTCGTGACCACTTCATCCATAGTGTTTCAATGAACTGCTACTAAAAATCAAGCTTTGAGAGATATTTTAGCTAAATAATAATTGATGTAGCCTCAATTTACATATCCCACTGAATAAACAAGTTTGGTATGAATTCTATTTAATGATATCCTAGTCACTGCACCTTAAAGACTCACAAGAAGTCAATGATAGCTTAATCACACAACCAAAATAAAAAATGAAAGTTATTATTTTTCTAATTTATAGGATTCCCTCTAGGGGCAAGTGAAAAGCATAATAGGCAAATATTTTTGAATAAAAGAAGTGATCACCTCCATATTTATGGATTGACCTACTAAGGTGAGAGCATACACATGAATTAATCACACAATCACATAAGCAACCCCAAACAAATAACTAAAACAAATAACTAAGATGATAAATAGAAATGAAAGCATTTTATTGCACCAAGTCTAATTATGAATTATTTTTAAAACACTTAAAGGAAATGTGAGTGATAAATGTTTATTTTTAATTGATCACCACACCTTTTGGAACCTAAAATAAAATCATAAATAGTTTATTGGTGGTATTTGAGAAGCGATTTTTTTTTGTTTTTTCCCTTTGATTCTCTATCAATCATCTTGCATAAAATAGTTAGTAGTTTGTTTATGAAGAGCTAATCAATGAAAACCTACACCAAAAATACTTAAAAACTACACCAAAAAGCACATGTAAGAAATGATTATAAAAAATTCAAACCTATAAAAATTAAAACACAATTTGTGAGAAATTCTTAAGTTAATTTTCAAAAATAGCATAAGTTTCTATTAAAAAATAAAATACAAAGAACCCAGAAATTATTTTGATTGAAATGAAAATTTCAACATTTTATCCTAAATTTATTATGTTAATTAAAACACAAATTCCAATAAAATCCTACACTTATTTGAAAAAAAATAGGTTTTAATAAAACACTAAAAAATATAGAGAACCCAAAAATTAATTTGACCTAAAATATGATTTCAACATTTTATAATAAATGTACAAAAACTAAATTCAACATACCTTGATTTTAAGAATAAATAGCCATATGATGGATAACTTTATAAGAAGAAAAGGGGAAACCAAATTCAAATTTGAGAAAATTTTTAAATGGGGTAATAATATGATTTTTGATCAAATAAAGTGAGGTGCAAGTCCCATCGGGTGTGCCATATGTATCTATAGGAGTAAAAAAGATTAGTGTTTCCTTCATTAGTGAAAATATCAAAATCAAAGCAATGAAACAAACTACTATTATGGTCTTAATTTTCACCCATGGGGGGAGTTCTTCAGGCTCCCTCCAACTAAGCCATAAAATGGGAACAACCTCAGGATGTGGGTGTCTTATGGAAAGGTTCAGCCTCCAGAAAAGGTCAGCTTCCTATTAGATATATCACCTACACTAACCTTTGACTTGGAAAAGGGAGAGAAAAAGACATTAATTGCATGAAAACATGCAAAAAAGAGGTGATGCACTAATGTTTTAAACACTTATTCTTACATGAGACACAATATAAGACACTTTCAAGATCGCTAAACACCACTTCATTCACTCTTTGAAAAGCTTCCACATTAGTGTTTCACTAAAAGGCAATAACTAGGTATTAATCTAACATGGGGGGTAGTTTTCCACTTCCAAACTAATAAACAAACTATATATGCACTTATAATGACCTATGGGAGCTACCAAACACTTCATGAAGGTGAGCAAATTTAGACAGAGGCAAAGGAAAGAATGGATTCAATTAACCATATCAATGAACTCATAAGACACACTTTAATTTAGCTTACAAATGGAGGAGTTCATTCTCTATTATATCAAATAGGTGTTACATTGAAAATTTTGGAAAGCATAAGAGTCTTTGTCTCTAAGAAAAATATTTTAGAGTCAATCCTTTTCAATGGGAAAGAAAATAGAAGAGAGAGAGAGAGAGAGAGAGAGAGAGAGAGAGAGAGAGAGAGAGAGAGAGAGAGAGAGAGAGAGAGAGAGAGAGAGAGAGAGAGAGAGAGAGAGAGAGAGAGAGAGAGAGTTGAACAGATAACCATGGTTTTAACTTGACATCCCCATGCACATCTCATTATGTTAGTTTAACTTTGAAGACTTGTATCTTGAGATAAAAGACTCATCGAGTCAGCAAATTTGTAGGGGATGATCTCAAGACAAAGTACATCATAATCATGTAAATTTACACTTTAAGCTTAATTAAAGTATTTCAAATTCTTTGCAAGTGACTTGATATTCCTTGTATCCTATTTTCTCCTTGTGCCATTGTATTACTCTTCAATCAAGAACCTGCTCAGCTTCTTACCCCAAACCCATCAAAGTTTAGTATGTAGGCCAAATTTGGCCAACATATACCTTAAGCCTAGGACCTCATGATCTAAATAAAGGATGATAAAAAACCAAATATGAAGACAAAATCATGTAGATTATAACTTCCTTTGTGGATTCCTCACCTTTTCAAATGTAGGCAAAAAGTGGCTCAGAATGTAGTATCAAAGGGTCTTTATCAATGTAATATTTGAAGAGTGGAGCATCTTCCTTTAATAAATTTGAAGAATAGAACTGATGCACAAGGTGGATCTAAGAACTAGCAGAGCTTTGTTATAAATATTGAGCATCAAAAATGAATAAGGGTGCACCTTTATTTATAGGTAGAGTGATTGAATGTAGCCCACCATTTTGACTTCAAAATGGAGGGTAGATAATTCACCCCAAGGCATCATATGGATCATGACATGGATCACCAATATTAACCCTTCATCTTATCCAAGATTAAGGGTGAAAGATATTCCTTAAAATATCCCAAGGGGGATTAATATGAGTCATCCATCTTGCATGCAAGATGGAGGGTGGAGAATGACCCTCCAAAATTTATTAAGAGATGAAATGAGATCCCTCCATCTTATTTCCAATGTGGAGGGTGGATAGTCCTTCTCAAAAAATATCTTAAAAGGTGGAATGATGCCCCTCCATCTTGGAGACAAGATGGAGGGTGGAGAATGCTCCTTGGAAAGTTCCCCACATGAGGCAAAAAATGAGGAAATTGAATTAAATGAAATTATAAATTCCAATTCCATGTAATTTTTAATTAGAAGAAGGATTAATTAAACTAATAAAAGGGACTAATTTAATTAATATGATATGAACATGATTTTGGTTGACTTGATTAAATAAGAGGAAAATGATTAATTGATCAAAGAAAGGGAGATGACTAATGATGACTAAAAACATTATCAGATGGAAATTTAATGGTCTAGTGCAGTGAATTACCCCAATTAGGGATGCATCTATATGTTTAAAAATGTTTACGTGTAATGTGTGGATGAAATTTGGATGTTTAGTCATTTATAATCTTAATTCACAATGTTGTAAAAATTCACTCTTATTTGCATAAAATTCATTCTAATTATCATTTTAGACATGGAAGTGGTGAAAATGGAGTGTTTACATAGTGATATATAATTTATATAAAAAATTCAAATTACTATAAATAACTAAGGTTAGGGTTAGAGAGATGTCTTTTCAAACTAATTTATTCAAACTTTGTTATTCATTCACTAATTGTGACTATCTAAAACTACTTATAAAAATTAGCAAACATAGTGTTAATTTAAAATAGTGCCTCATTATATTCTAGGGAAAGTGTGCAGTATCCAAACAAGGTTGGAGTGCATCATTTTCTGTTAATGCAACTTTATTTGTGTTGACTATGTTAAATCTACAATTAAGGATCGATTCACCTCTATCTAAATATTTTTTGGTTCTGTGCAAAGTTTGTTTGGATGCATGAATCACCTATAAAAGTAAAACCCTAACCTGCACAAGGATATAAACAAGATCAAATGCCTAGGGGGGAAAAGTGGCAAAGTGGGATATGGCTGAACTATCCTCTGAAAACTCCTTGTTGATAGAGTGTTTCCTATATAATCCAAATGGAACTCAGGTAAATGTAGTTCTCCACTTGGGGAAGATCATATAAATGCAACTAGTAAATTTGATTAGAATGATTGATAAAGGATGACCTCAACCTAAAAGAAAATAATGTTAACCTAGTCAATGACTATTACTGTGGCATAATTTCAATAGGGATCTTTTATAAATATATAGATGATTTTAAAATTTGTCTTTGTAAGAGACTTATAAATAAAATAACTAGGGGTTTTAAGTGAGACACTTGATATGATCTTATAGGTGAATCTTTGAATTTTTTCAAATAATTGACCTATTTTTGCATGCTAAAAATCCATTAAGAAGCATGTCATTTTAAAACAATAGTTTTTAGAGCACCATAGACAAGTCCACACTGGTGGACATGTGCATATTGTGTCACTATTTGCCTAGTGCGCACTTATCCAAAATGGGTAGAGGCTTTTAAAATTAGAATGACATTGAAGCATTTGTTGATTAGTGATGAATATGAATAAAATAAGAAAGCCTAGAAGATGTTTTTAGTAATTACAACACTTTGAAGGATTTCATATAGATAAATGGATATTAGAATGGTGAGTTATCTAAGCAAGGTAAAATATGTCAAGGACCAACATTGTTAAGCATTCACTGATTAAATTTCAGTGTCTCCAAGAATTAACAAGAGCTAATTGGGAGTTTGTTGAAGTTGACTTAGAGTTATCTAAAATTGGTTTAGACATGACTCTGAGTGAACTGAAATAGTTTAGATTAAAGTGTAGAAAAATTGGAAGCAAACCAAAGGTTATAACATGCAAAATACGTCAAATCACGTGTATTTAGATAAATCAAACTGCATGTAATAATGGTGAAATTATCATTATATGCAAGCAGTAGTTGTTCAACTACTGTAACATTCATTATAACCATTGTGGTGGTTTTATGAACTGTTAAGAAAATTACGTGAACCGTCATAATGGTTCTACCATACACCTTGAAAACCTCATACTTAAAGTGCTTGAACTCAAATTTTGAAAGTTTGAAACTTGGGTGAGCCTCATAAAGAATCAAAAGAGGAGAAGACTAAGTCAAAGTATGTTATTATTTATAGAGATCCTTCCATTATCATAAAAAAAAAGTTAAATATTACACCATACAAAATTTGAATATGTACACTAACCGGAAAAATTTTAAAAAAAAGCAAGCAAGCATACACATAACCACTAACCAAACTAAAAACCACAAAACCACATAAAAGACTATGTTTTGTGTTGTTCATCATGCTTACAAATGTTAATTGAAAATATGTTTATTTGTCCTTTCTTTAACTTTAGTTTAATTAATTATATCTTGATCTATGTGATCGATATGATCTTGTAAAGTGTGATCCCATTACAATGACTTTTTTTTTTTTAAATGAGATTAGCAACATATACTTATATATTTTATTGATAATAAATTATTTTCAAATAAAAAAGGAAAAAAAGAAGAGAAGGCAAAATGAAAAATGAAAAAGGTAGTGTGTAGTAGATGACAAACGTTTATAGAAATTTAAAGATCAAAATATATAAAAAAAACATATTTGAAACCAATTTTCAAATTAGTCAATTTCCAAAATCCAACATGATTTCTTCTCTCACACACAATGTTGTATTTTACAAGATGTTTACACATTTTTAGTCATTTTAGATGTCAAAACATAATAACTTTTTAAATATGACCATCATGATTAATAGGTGAAAATATAATTTAAATGTCAAAATGTGTTACATGTTATACATATATAACTAATTAACTTCTATATTTAATCATTATTAAGTTTAGAATTATAAAAGATTAATAAATTAAATATTATATATTAATAAAATATAAATATTATTTTATTTTATTTTTTATTTTTTAAATTAATTAATAAAAAAGAAGTATTTTTTTAATTATATCGAAAGTGTTCTTACAATGGCATTTGGGTAAGGTAATTGGGAGTTATAATGGTGTGAGAATGTTACCATTTAATTATTTAAAAACTAACATTATAAAATAAAAAATAAAACAATATAATTATATCAAAGTCAATATGATTAAATTAAAAAATAAAATAACAAACATGACGATTTAAAAAATAAAACATATAAATACAAATAAATTCAAATCAAAAAGACAAACTAAAATATAAAGTAGAAATAAAAATTAAAAAAGAGTAAAGTGAATTCTCATTCCATATTAAAGAGATAAAATACAAACTTTTTACATTTAATTTCTTCCCTCATTATTTTTAGTATGAAATTGATTTCCACTTGATGAATTACATTATATTACAACATCATAATAAATAAATAAATAATCTTATTACCACATCATATTTATTATCACATCATATGCATTATATTTATAAATAACTAGCATACATATCTTAGATAAATCTATGTAAAATACTGATAAATATTATTCTTGAAGTACTTATATCTTATTGAATTGTGAGTACCTCGAGAATGATATCTATCGATATATTTTACATAGATTTATCTAAGATATGTATACTAATTCATAAAATAGAAACATATTTTCCAATTTATTTTTAATTATTTTTATTTAATTTTTTTCTTTTTTAATTTTCTTACAAATATAAGTTACAAAGTTATAGACTTACAATTTTTTTTTAATATTTACAAGTTAATATATATTATTAGGCTATCAAAATGTTATTGTGCTTTAAATTGGAACTCTTTTTAATAAATTTAGAAGTTGGAATTAGTTTTCTACAACAATACATTCAATGGGATCATCTTTTCCAAAATTACAAGTGTTCATTGATTGTTTGGCTATTAAACATCCTAAATAATATTTTTATTTTATTTAATTTTTTTTAACTTTATATCCTTCAACAATCCATACTATAATTTCAAATGTATAAATTTATAGTGATCCTTATAGGTTGTGGTTTTGATCAATTATTTGTAGGCTCAAAATAATTTGAATATCATTAAATTATTTAAGATTTTTTTGAATTAGATTAAACTAAATGATATAGATATTAACATCTTTATCTTAATTAAATTTGTCATTACATATTATTTTTATTTATAAATGTATAAAATAGTTGTTTCCACATAAAACTGTAAAAATATAAATTATAAATTCAAATAATTCTTAAAACTTAAGAAAAACAAAGTAAAAGTATTATTATTTCCAGATTTCAAAATTAAATGTAAAATAAGAAAATAAGAAAAGAAAATTATATAAATATTGAAAAAGAAAGAATCAACTTTCCCAATAATTTTTTCCTTCTAATGAGATTTCAAGTAAAACCCTTAATAAAAGCCCTAACATGAATACAACATCCTACACATACTTGTTGTAGAGACTATAAAATGAAACTACTACACTAACCCTTGATGTTGCTTCTTCAATCACTAGATGTTTATAGGTTTTTTCCATTATAAGAAGTAAAATCCTCTCTAATGCATTGAATTATCTAAGAACTAGGGCTTTTTCAATAGAGGTAGTATTATTATTTTTGAATTTTATTTTATAGATAAAAGAGTCAATGTTTACTCTTTCTAATGGAATAAATGTAGTTATTTTTGTTTATTGTTTCATTCTTCAATCACCAGATGTTTACAAGTTTTTTCCATTATAGGAAGTAAAACTCTTCTCTAATGCATTGAATTCTCTAAGAACTAGGGTTTCTTCAATAGAGGCAGTATTATTATTTTTTAATTTTATTTTATAGAGAAAAGAGTCAATGTTTACTTTTTCTAATGGAATAAATGTAGTTATTTTGGTTTATTGTTTCATTCTTCAATCACCAGATGTTTACAAGTTTTTTCCATTATAGGAAGTAAAACTCTTCTCTAATGCATTGAATTCTCTAAGAACTAGGGTTTCTTCAATAGAGACAGTATTATTATTTTTTAATTTTATTTTATAGAGAAAAGAGTCAATGTTTACTTTTTATAATGGAATAAATGTAGTTATTTCGGTTTATTGTTTCATTCTTCTATTACCAGATCTTTACAAGTTTTTTCCATTAAGTAAAACTCTTCTCTAATGCATTGAATTCTCTAAGAACTAGGGTTTCTTCAATAGAGGCAGTATTATTATTTTTTAATTTTATTTTATAGAGAAAAGAGTCAATGTTTACTTTTTCTAATGGAATAAATGTAGTTATTTTTGTTTATTGTTTCATTCTTCAATTACCAGATGTTTACAAGTTTTTTCCATTATAGGAAGTAAAACTCTTCTCTAATGCATTGAATTCTCTAAGAACTAGGGCTTCTTCAATAGAGGCAGTATTATTATTTTTGAATTTTATTTTATAGAGAAAAGAGGCAATGCTTACTCTTTCTAATGGAATAAATGTAGTTATTTCTGTTTATTGTTTCACAAACATTTTAAAGTAAATCCATGAGTTGGAATCCTCCATAAAGTTAGCCTAAGCTCTCTGATCCAATTTTTCTTATTTATGTTGAAGACGAAGATTTTATAGAGGTAAGATCATCGATAGGCCCTCTCATGGTGGTAAACAAGGCATGAATTGTGATAACTCTTTTATCATGGCCTTTTGATCTACAACTAAAATTATCAAATTGATAAAAACACATTATCTTTTATTAGAATGAATCAAATTTGTACCACAAAAAAGGATTAAATTGCCTACAACCCACTCTGAAATACTCTTAACATTTTTATTGGATGCAAAAATATTTATGGGTAGTAAAAAATGACACAACCCTATTTGTAATAGTTGTTTTTGTTGCGAATAAATTGCGACATCCTAAAACATGAAATGAACTTGTACTTTCATGTCTCTTGTTACTAAGTGTTATACTATACCACTGAACAATTTTCTTTTGACATTAGAATATACCTTTCAACAAAAAATTTCATATCTATTTCAAAATCTCCCATTATATAAAAACAATCCTTTTAACATATCTACAATTATATTATCTAAAATAATATAACAAATTAAAATAAAAAAACATAATTTCAAATTAATTATCTAATGAATTGTAAACTATTGTTTAAAAAAAAAACATTAAGTAATACATAAGGAATGATTATAAGTAATGCTTCAAAAGTTCAATGAAAAATGGAACGGCAATAAAATTTGGTTTTCTATTTCAATAATCTTACGCATATATACAATTAATCAAAATGTTGTTGTTGTTTTTGAAAAATTAATAAAAATATTGTATAGAGTAAACTAAAATAATTATAAAACTCCGATGTTCGTTTAACGACGTAAAAACTAAATTTTGAACGTAAGTGAGAATCATAAAATTTTCTAGACCCGACGTGTAACATTGAACGTCAAAAGTTTTAACTCTTAATAAAGTTAGTGAGGTGGCAGCATAGGAATCTTTTTGAGATCTCTACAACTTTAATGAGAACGTGAATGGGCCCACAAGAATTGTGAAAAGGTCGTAGGCGGTGGGCGGTGGGCGGTCGGCCCTTACAGGTGGGAATTTAATGCTTTTCTTTATAAACAGCAGTACGTGGAGGGAAGGTATGTGATTTGTTGGTGGACCGTGGTGGGTGCTGACTCAGGTCATAATGACTCGTAGAAAGGAGGGAACCCTACGTATGAGCGATGGCACCTCTAATCACCAAGCCTGAGGCTGCAGGTCCTTTTTAACTTTTGTGAAGTTAATATTTTAACGTTTCTCACTCACTAGGTATCCACTTGCCTTCTGTCGCGACGTTTGAATAATAATATTTTAGGTAAGAAGCCTTTTGTCGCCACGTCCGAATGGAATAAAGTAGGTTTGTGGACGAGGGTTAGGCCCTAGCTTCAACAGTGTGACGCCGAGGGGCACCTCCAAATAAGATCGAATCTATTAATAAAGAAATAATATAATACAATCTTCCTTTTTTTTCTTTTTAAAATAAATTTTGATTTACGTGGTATTTTAGTTTTATATATTAGTAAATATTTATAATGGTTGTATTTTTTAGTTATAAATTTTCTCGCTGGAGAAAGGATCGCGTTTACTATTTCTTTGTATTTAAATTATTTATTTTTGATTATTGTTATTATGATGATCAAGTTTTTTATACTCTGTAAAAAATTATAATCAATTTTAGAGCTATACCTATTTTCTAGCTTTCTAGACACTTGTGTCTCAAATAGACCTCTGTGTCAATACAAATGTCCACATTTATTACAAAGTGTCCAGTGTCCAAATTTCATCCAATTAGCAAATGAAATGTATCCTAAAGGTCTGTCCAAGTACTTTAATGTGAGATATTTTCAAAAGGAAGTGGTGTTATATATATAAGATCAACCTTCATTCATTCCTCACCTAGTGAATATTGGGAACTCGCAAGGTAACTTACCAAAAAGAACACAATCAAGCATTCAAGTGAGAAAACTTGCCCTACTCATCCCTATTTCTATATCAGTGATAGGAGTAGTATTCCCATAGGTCTGAAACATTCAAAGAGTAGTTCATGAGCCATATTTACCAAGTTACAAGCTAAGTCATTGTGTATCATTGTTTATCACACAATACATCCTTGTGCACACACAAGTTAGCATGTGGGGGATAACTACATAATTCTGAGACCCTCTTTGAAGTATTGACTATGTAGACAACACCCATTGACAGAGGAGTCCTTAGGGTAGTTTGACACCATGAGCCCACTAACCTATTTTTCCTAGAATCACTTCAAGGATGAAGAAGTTAGGGTTTAATCATTTGACAAAGAGCAACAACCAATGTGCAGGATCCATTTACATCAGAAGAAAGGTAATAGAAAATCAAGATGGTTCTAATTGGTTTCATATAGATCTAGTTAGTATTCTGTATAAGACACCTACATCCAACTTAGACATTTATGTTGATGCAACTATCCAAATCCAATGCAAGTGTCTAAGGACACATAAAAATATTCCTAAAATATGACAATTGTTCTAAGATCACCTTTCAGTCCATTTCCAACCTATTCCATATCACACCTACATGAGCACAGTAAACCAATCAAGTATCATTGTTCTATATTCATTGTAATATCTAGATCAATAGTTGTAATTTACTATTTTTAGCAATATCAATCGTATAACTTCATAATATTATTTATGAGTTTTATATTAATTAGTCTACTCATTACATTAATTCACCATCCTTGTGTAAAATCTAATATAATACCCATCAGCCCTAGATATCCACACATCTAAATTTAGGTTAAACATTTGGTGAACACAACCTTCGATCTCTAAGACTTAGCTCAACCTAGGGTTTCTTATTTTTATTTGATTTCTGATTTCTAAACTGTAAAATATTCTAAATTCATATTTTATTTCTCTTAAAGGAACTAATTATGGATGCATATATCATTCACTTCCTTTTCAAATGTCATAATAACTCTTGTTTGTTGTGCCCCATACATTGCCAAAATAATAAAAAATATACTCAAGAGAAGTAACAACATGGGAAAGCATAAAACTCCCTTTTACAATTATTCTTGTAATGATATGGAATCTATGCAACAAATCCTTATTGCACCAAATCATGCTGAGCACTCAAGCAATATATATCCCAAGATCTCAATTTTCAACCTTGTGAAAGAATCATTCAATTATAAGGATATATTATATGATACATTGTGTAAAACTCAAATACCAAGTGACATAACATTGGTTTTTTTTAAGATAATATGCAAGATCTAATCCATAATGCAAATATTATTACCTTTGATTGTAAATATTTGCCTTCAAAGGATAACATTGATCAAGACTTGCCTTTATCAATGCACATTACTATTCACAATGAAGGTAAAAAAAAAGATCATATGCAATCAAATGATGTTATTGATAAATTTCACTTTTTAACTTGTTACACAAATCACCCCCATATAAGGGTATTCTTTTGAGAACATTCCATATGACAACTTGCCAAGTAATGTAGAACCGCCATATTTGGCCTCTATATTGCACTTTATCAAATTGATCAAACATAATATCTCCTTTGAAAAGAAGGGTTTATCACACCCACCTACCAATGAAAGTAACTTTCTTGCATCTGCTCAATGCCCATTTAATTAAAAACTGATGCAAAGGTTACAACACAGAACATTGCCCAATACAGTATCACAAAAATATAATCGGTTCATCTCATCCAAAGCATTTAAAATACATTCTACATGATTACCCAAGCCTCCAATTTATTTACTTCAAAATTTAATAGAGTATAGTCTTATATCTCTCCCTCCCCCCATAGAGGTTGATATGAGTCGACCTCTACCAAAAGGATATGATAGTACTACATATTGTGACTATCACTAGGGGCCTGGGCATTCTACTAACATATGTTATTCCTTGAATAATAAAATCTAAGCTCTTATTGATAACCAAAAACTTACATTTGATGATTCTCTCAAAGATTCAAGTCCACAACCTAGTGATCACCACAATAAGAACAAACCTTTGCAAGATCATTCTCATAAAGATCCATAAGCACAAATGAAATATGGTACATATCTAAAATAATTACGTCAACAATATCTAACAATAACATTATTCATGAGTGATGTTTATGTTTGGTGTAACCATGTTGATCCTACACAAATAAAAACAACTTGCAATGTAAGACATTTTCAACAATTTGGATTTGATCTAAAAAACCTACAACATAAAAGAGGTTGGAAAGACTCCTTGGGCAACATCATAATACCAATTTCTTGTGGTCCTAAAGTGATTCAAACGAAGGTTTGGGTTATGCCACACATATCACAATATGCATTTATATTGGTAACTCTTTGATTATATTAGATGAAAGCAAAAATTGAACAAAATTAGCAAGGTATCTCCTTTTCTCACAAGGGAAGATTGATCCATATACCACATAATGGTAACCATTCTTTTATTTCACATATTAAGCATGGGAAAGAACATTCCATGCACCATTTTCACCTATTCAACCATGTTCTAAACAATGCAAATGATCCAACTTAAAGTTAAAAACATAAAATATACCTAAAAAATACAAAAAATTAAAATATTTCAAAAATACCAAAAACATTCAAACAATTCAAAAACACCAAAAAGTTTCAACATTTTCTTGGTTTTAATATTTCTTAAACATATGTTATTTGCTCCATATTAGTAGATATCATATCATTATTTTCATATATACATGTTATCTTGGGCTTCATAGAAAATAAGTCTTTGAAACTTTTGTTAGGAAGTCGACCTTTGATATTCTTCTATCTTTCACACCTATGTTAAAATTTCATAGAAAATGTTATTTAGAATTTTTGTTCACAAGTTTTGTTTAGAATTTTTGTTCACTAGTTTTGTTTAGAATTTTTGTTCATAGGTTTTATTTGGAACTTTTATTTGTAGGTTGGATCTTCGCAACTTTATCTGTGACATATGCATCTCTTCAGCATTTATGTTTTTCATGACTTTGCTCTTAGAGATTTTAGTCTTTACAACTTGTGTACTTCAGCAAAAGTGTTCGACATTTAATCTTAGAGAAAATGGTCGACATTTGGTTTTTAAAATTTGGTCTTCAACAAAAGTGTTCAGCAAAAAAGTTCAACAAAACTAATCAAATAAATCTTTTAGAATTTGGTCTTTAGAACTTTTGGGTTTATAATGTCTCGATCAACATTTAGTCTTTGGCAAAACTATTCAAAAATTATGTTTCGGAACTTATTCATTTAAAACTTAGCTTTCATCAAAGGTAGCCTTTGCAAAAGATGTTTGTATGCATTAAAATATGTTCACCCTGCTAATTACACTAATTCTTGCTAATTTAGCCTAATTCCCATATTTATTATCCATATTAACTAATAGCCTAATACCCATATCCCATTCCTATATCCCACATAACCTTTATCCCATTGTAGACACCTAAAAACTATACATGATAGTTTTCAGTGACACACTACCCTCAAAATGATAACTGGACCCATTTGGGCCCTAACATTCTTAAACCACTTGTTTAGTTTTACCAATTTTTCCCTACACCTATGACTTTCGATGGTTAGGGTAACCATTGATGGTTAGCCTAACCATCAACGGTTAAGTACCCTCTTTTTCTTTAACAAATTTAAAGCAGGCCAGCTCATTGTGCAAGATTGACAATTTCCCAAATGACAACTTGTCTTTAAAACAAAGATTTTAAAGATGTGAAAATAAAAAACTTTACCCTTTATCAAATTAGCAACTTCCTTCATCCCATTTAGTAACTTTTGCCTATAAAAGAAGCAGAGGAGCAAGAGAAAGGGATCATCAATTATGAGTTATCAGGTATTCAAGCTTTTTTGTAGGTATTCAGTGTCCATATCAATGAATGAACATCATCAATCAACATCCAAAAGTCTATCAAAATCACTTCAGAAGGCCCAAAACACCATCACTCTAGCCACATCACTCTAGACTTCTTCCACTTAGTAATAGGTATTTTGTGCTTATGTTATTTGATTTATCTATTTTTAGTACCATGACCTTACTTGGTCCACTTGTAACCCATTTTCCACTTTCCAACCTTGTATCCACCTCTATTTGCCCAAATCCCCAATCTATACTTTCTAATTTATTCACCTCTAGATTTACATAGACAACCACCGACGGTTCTCCTAACCATCGATGATTTACCTCAACTATCGATGGTTCTCCTAACTATTGACGGTTTCCTATGGCATTATTTTATAGAAAGAATTTTTCACCCTTCTACCTCAAATAAAGCTCTACTTTCTATGCTTCCCTCTGATCACAGGACCTTTTTTGATTTTTTGAACTAGACCCTGACCATTTTAGCATTTAAATTTGATCATTTTATTTAATAAGCAAGTTATCACTTACTTTCTAGCACACATTTACTTTCTTATCATTGGATGCAAATATAATATTTTATCATTTTAGACTTGATTGTTATAAAAGTGGATTGACAACCTCCTAACAAGCATTGTGCTTCTTGGATCTAGCACACGTTAGGTAGTCCATTCAACCAACCATCTAACCACCCCCTTTTAAGTGTTTGTGATACTTGCAAGTTATTCTTTCCTAGCCAAAGAGGAGTTCTCACCTTCATCTGGATTCACATGTCCATTTTACCAGGTATTCTTTTACACACCCTAATCACTAGATTTCTTTTATTTACTTTCAAAATTAAGAAATGAGGAAAATAAACTAAAATATTTTGGCAAATCTGGTGGGACCCCTGAGTTTTCTTGGGTTCATAGATGTTCTAGGATATTTAGATTTGCATTAGTGAAATTTATTTAGTTGTCTTTTGTTCTTTCTTTATATAAAAACAAAAACAAAAAAAAATATAAGTTTTAGTTGCATCCATCCTAGGATTAGGATTGCATTTTCATATTACATTTAGTCGCATCTTATCTATTCTATTTTCATTGAAAAGAAATTTAAAAAAAATCCTTTTGGTTAAAATTGATTGCATACATTGTTTGCTTGCTTGTCTTAGTTCATCTAGACTAATTAAGTAAAGAAAATTAATCGTAGAATCACAAATGTTACACAAACCAAACCACTTGCATAATCAACACATCAAACATACCTAAGATAAGGCTCAACTAAGGATTTCATCACCTAGTAGTAACCTTACCCCTTCTCAACTATCCTACTTGGATTTCACCACCAAGGGGAGAACCAACTTATCTCTCTGGTTAAGTATAAACTCTAAACTTGGTATATTTTGGCTAAGATCCTAACACTCTTACCACTACGAGATCGTGAAGTGAGTGGGTAGGCCATAATACCAAGCCACATACTGAAGTTTAACATATATTTTCTCTCTTGAGTGCCTGAATAACCTAAAACCAACCTTAGATTGCTTCTTTAGTACCTGATTTACAAGCCAAATCCTCCTTCACACTTTACGGCATAAGTCAAAAGTGATTTAAAAGTAATCCTAATATAAACACACTTGTAGTGGATGTATTGATTGTTTTGAATTCTTTTTGGTTGCTCTTTGTTTGAGGTGTGAGTTTCATCATAACATTCCCAATTTCTAATATGGTCTTTACTAGAAAACAACTAAGAAATCAAACCAATCAACCACCTCCATCCCTTTTTTCCTCCATGGAGCATAATTCTAATGATGAGGGGTCATCTCATCCTTCCCCCTCTCCTACTAGAATTCTAGTTGTATCTGAAGGTGATGTTGACTTCACCACTTTCCTTAACAATAATCAAGTAGCTCTTCAACACTACCTTAACACCATGTCCCATCGATCCTCCCTTACTTTGGTTCTTCCTACCGACCCTCTTTATGGAATGCCCTCTCATCTTATGGTGGGTTCCACATCAAACCAACCTTTGCTAACCCCTACCTCACCTTCTTCCAACATTTCATTCACCACTACCCAAACTCAATCTAATGTTCCAACTTCTAACCAAACACCTCCTACCATACCCCATACTTCACATGTGGATTCATCCCTACCTTTGGTTACCTATACCCCACTTACCATGGGGTTATCTTCTACCCCCACTTCATCCCTTCCTTTAACCTCAACCAATCCACTAACTTCTACCCTATTACAAAGCCTGGTGCTTTTTATACCACAATCCATCCCACCTATCAACACTAGGGTCACCACTTAACTCCAATCTACCCTAGCTCAACCTACCACCTCAACCATACCCACATCTATTCCCTAACAAGTACCTACCCCAACCTATCAACAAAAGAACATACCACCTTCTACCCAACCATTCATGCCCATCAGCTCATATGTGGCCCCATATCAACCTTTTGCTACCCCCTATCAATATGTGGCCTCTTTCTAAATTTCTTCCACCAGCTACCCTTACATACTAGCTTCTCAACCTCAACACAATGCACCCCTCAATTATGCATCTTCCCAACCTCAGCTAGATTTGATTAAGATGCTAATGGATAAAATTAATAACTTGGAGTAATCAATTTTTGGGTCTCATAAACTCTTATCCTATGAACATATTTGTAATGAACCTATCCACCCATCCATTTCCATCCACTCTTATCCTCCTCAATGGGAATTGCCCAAAATTTTCAAATTTCAAGGCAAGGAGGACCCACAACAACATTTAAGAACATTCTATCATTCATGTTACTTGATCGCATATGACGATGCTCTCCTCCTCTAAACCTTTCCAATGAATTTATCAGGACCTACCTTGGATTGGTATAGCAATCTCCCTACTCACTCCATCTTCTCCTTTTCCCAACTAGCCCAAATATTTTTGGAACATTTCTTGGTCAACATAACTAAAAAGGTTTCCATAACTGACCTCTATTCCATCAAATAATTTGAGGATGAATCCATTGTTGACTTTGTGTCTAGGTGAAGAGGCCTCATCAAACAACTTTCTTTTACCTTACCCCAACTTGAATTAATTGAATTATACTCTAGGGTTTGTGCTAAGCATATCACACCCACTCTCCAAGTCCATACTTTCCAAACATTTGATGAAGCATTCACCATGGTGTGAAAACTTGAAAACTATGCCATTGATGAGGGGATACTAAAATTATGGAATAAGAATTCCACTTTTAAACCTAATGATTCTCCCTCAACCAAAACCACCAATCAGCCTAATACCAAGGCAAAGGCATCTAAAAATTTATTAGTTTTGAAAACTTCTCCACCTCCAACTGTCAACTAGTCATATCAAAAAAACTCTCCCAAACCTCCTTATCAACAAAATCAAACCCAAAACCAAGCATCTCCAATGCAATATACTCCCATTGGGGAATTATATGCATCTATTTTGGATAAACTACTCAAGGCCAATCTTATCCAACTTCCACCCATTAAACCACCTCAACAATTCGATTCTTCTCATCCTCTACCTAGGTGGTATAATGAAATTGACCACTATGCTTTTCATCAAACCATTGGACATGACATTAACAGATGCAATACCTTTAAAAGTCTTATCCAAAATCTCATTGACAGTGGAGAGTTGGTATTTGATAACCCTAATACTCCCCCTAACCAATATCTCAACATTTTTTGAAATTATTTTCCAAACCACACTCCTTCCACACAACATCATGATAGTAAGCCTAAATCATCTAACTCACAGGAAGCACATACAATTAATGTTATCAGTAATGTGCCCATTATTAAGGAAACTACTACCTCTACTAGCCAAATAGAGGAAATCAATTTACCATCCATTCCTTTTGAGACCCAAATGGAAGAATGCATCACCCCTCTTTTTCCAAGCATTGAAACCACATCTTCATCTACTCTTTCTTTAACATAAATACCCAAAGATACCACTATTGATTCAACTACTTCCTCCACTCTCCTAATCCAAATGGAATAATCACCAACTTCTTTGAACATTTTGGTTAAAACCAAAACCTTATCCCTTCCCTCCTTTGAAAGCACCGCACCTACCTCTTCTATGCCCTCTTTGGAAACCATTCCATAAGAAGTCGTTACCTTGTCCACCCAATCATCACTTTTGGAACCACCTACCAATATCAAAACCAAAATCATACCTCCCTGTTGGGGATCTAGAACAACAAACATGCTCTGATACCACTTGTTGGGAGGGTGTACACCGGAAGCACACAATTTGATTACCAATACCAAGCAACTTAATATGCGGAAATTAACCAGATTCACCAAGTAACTAGAATTCAGAATAACACAGCATATGAGAGACAATACCAAATTGTATTAACACTTTATACAGAAAAGAATACAATAAAGAAGATGCCACTTCTTCTCCACCACCTTACAGAGGTTTCCCACACCTCAAGTGAACAGTAATTCTTCTCCCCAAAGCTCTCCCTCTCACAGGTCCCAACACCCAACTCAAAATACAGAGTTGGTGTTCACCTCCCGTGCTCCACGCACACCACAAGTGCTCCACGCACTCCACAAGCACTCCACATGCTCCACAAGTACTCAAGGTACTTCAAGTAGATCTCCCATGAATCTGCAACAACCTGCAATTCAACAGACCATACTTATGGAAGGAACTCCCTTGCCTTCCTCTTGCTCTATCCGAGTACACACCTGTACTCCAAGTAGATCCTGCCTGATACTGCTCCCTGTTGTGTTGCTGTCTGTATGACCTTGCACACCTGCAAATCAAGCAATGGTTCTAATCCCCTGTGAACCTCGACCTTGCACACACATACACCTGCAGATCAACGATCTTACTTACCATGTAGATCTCCTATATAGGCCATGCAACTGTGACCAAGATCCTACACTCTTGAAGAACCCAGCTGGCTCTCCAATCCAACACCAACACACCTGGTACTGTGGCACTAGGAGGAACGCACCATAGCTCTACCTCACACACAGAAGGAGCTTATAATTATGCTCTCTTACTCCCTAGCACACTTTTACAATACAACCATGAGTCTATTATATAGATCTCATCCAAACAGTGATTAGACATCTAATTACAATAATTAGATCCGCAGCTATGAGTCTAAAATTAGCACTCATCATGCAAACTCTTGGTTCGTTAGCTCACTGCCCGTAAATAACTCACAGTCGAACTACACAGGGGACCGACGTCAGTCCCTGTCCGCCTGGGATCGCCGATGCCGGCCGATATATGACCGACGTCGGTTGCCTTCTGTCTTACCCTGCCGACGCCGGTTGGCCAGACCAACGCCAAACACTTCTGACACTCAGCAACTCATTCTGCAACCTCCTCCATGTCTGCATCAGTGAAGCTTTTAGCTCCACAATCTTAACAATCTCCCACTTGGAGATAAACAGCTGCACTGTACCTGTACCTGTACTCCGTCTAATCTGTTTCCTGGTTTGTATCCCTCTTCAAAGTCCCACCTGAAGACAACCCACCACACAACCTGTGATGTACCACCTGTCATCCGAGTACCCTGCCACATCCGAACCTACAAATACATGTAGTGAAGTCCTGACCCTACATAGCAACACCTGCTGCCGGTCCCTCTCAGAAAACCTGAGAATCCACTTCCCTGAATTGGCTCCTAACTCTCTGACAGCTCCCACTGCATGGGAATACTCAGGTCTATACCAGACCTCATGTGATTTCGAACACTGTACCTGTCCAGCCCTTAGTGTGCTCCGGCTCTGCATCCCAAACCTCGTCAACACCTGATTCACATCAGCTCCCACTCGAGACAAAATCAACCTGTGATCTCCATGCCTCCCATGTCAAAGAATTCTGCTGCTCCAAACTCCTCCTAACATGCCACTGAACTAATCTTACTCTTAGCTCAGCAAAACCCTGTATGTACACCCCTGCTAGCTAGCATACTATCCACATACAGCTACACAATGATGTCGCGACTCATCATCCCCCTGGTAAGCCAAAACCACAGTAGTTACCCTGACATTGACTGAAGCCATGCTTCGTCCTCCACCTGTCAAAACTTGTACCACTGTTCTGCAGCTCCTCAAGACCATATACCTGATCTTCCGTCTCATGTATCCGTTCTCTCTATTCTTCTACTAAGGAATCCATTCGTCTCTGTGCTTTTATACCTGTTGGCATCTCCACCAAAACACACCTGTCTAGTTCTCCTCCAAGGAATCACATCCTCATCCATGCCAAGCTCACACCTGTTTCCTGGATCCTTCCTGCTCTACAATCAGCAACAAGTATGAAGAAGAGGAACAACGAATTTGAGGGCCTACTTACGCCTTCAGTCCTCCGTATGGGTGTTTGAGACTCCTTGACAACATGCTGTCCACCCAAAATTCGTTACAGTGACCGACCTCAGTCACTCCACAGTCTGCATCCGACCGACGTCGGTTCCATGCGTCTGTACCTGACTACCAACCTGCCTGCGCTGGTGTCCCTGCTGCCGACGTCGGTTCTAATAACCGACATCGGTCTTACATACTGCCGACGTCGGTCCCATGACCGACATCGGTCTTACCCTTCCCGACATCGCCGGCGTCGGTCTGCACATGACCGACCTCGGCACCTGTCTGTTCGACGCCGGTTCCTTCTGACCGACATCGGTACCTGTGTTCGCTTGTGAGTGATGACTTTTTACCTGCGAGCTTCTTTGAATCAAAACCCATGTCCAAATTGCCCTACTCAGAAGTATCCAGCCACATCCACTGGGTTCTGTCCGCCATCTCCTCCATAAACACCAAGGCTTTCCAGTTCTTAAGCCTGTCAAATATATCTGTCTTCCGCTTAAGAACATGCATCTCCTTCCTGCTCATGTGACCAAGCCTACGAAGCCACGTCTCCGCAACAAAAGAAGAATCAGTAATATAAACAAGTAGATAAAGGATACCTGTTTTCTTACCACCAGCTAATTCAAGTGCATCCGCTGTGAGAGTTCTTGTGCATCTCTCATCACCCAATCTTTCTGAAGAAATTAGCCATATCTCCAAACCTGGGACCTGCATGACCTTCATCAACACCTGTGTGTTGGCCGCCTGCAATTTCAGCTTCACTTCCCCTTTGCCAATCCTTTGGCAAGGCTCACCAGCTCCTCTACCTGGAACTGCATGGAAAGAGGCAACCGAATCTTTTATCCAAGATTCAACTTTATCCAAGAAACCTGCAAACACATCCTGTGCAACAACACCTGCTACATCTGTATCTTCAGTTTCTTCATGCTGATCTGTTACCAACCAACAATAATATTTTACCTGCTCTTTCTTTCCATAGGACCGTGAGTGACCATCTGTGCTTTTCAACTCCTCCATTCTTAGCTTACTTTGATTTGCTGTTGCTCTACTCCCACTCGATCAGAAACCCCTGAGAGTGCCCTGTAACCAAACACAAAACCTGCTTCCTCCAACCTCAGCTCAGATACCACCTGTTGGTATCAAGCTCAAGAACCTACAACCAAGGCTCTGATACCACTTGTTGGGGATCTAGAACAACAAACATGCTCTGATACCACTTGTTGGGAGGGTGTACACCGGAAGCACACAATTTGATTACCAATACCAAGCAACTTAATATGCGGAAATTAACCAGAATTCAGAATAACACAGCATATGAGAGACAATACCAAATTGTATTAACACTTTATACAGAAAAGAATACAATAAAGAAGATGCCACTTCTTCTCCACCACCTTACAGAGGTTTCCCACACCTCAAGTGAACAGTAATTCTTCTCCCCAAAGCTCTCCCTCTCACAGGTCCCAACACCCAACTCAAAATACAGAGTTGGTGTTCACCTCCCGTGCTCCACGCACACCACAAGTGCTCCACGCACTCCACAAGCACTCCACGTGCTCCATAAGTACTCAAGGTACTTCAAGTAGATCTCCCATGAATCTGCAACAACCTGCAATTCAACAGACCATACTTATGGAAGGAACTCCCTTGCCTTCCTCTTGCTCTATCCGAGTACACACCTGTACTCCAAGTAGATCCTGCCTGATACTGCTCCCTGTTGTGTTGCTGTCTGTATGACCTTGCACACCTGCAAATCAAGCAAGGGTTCTAATCCCCTGTGAACCTCGACCTTGCACACACATACACCTGCAGATCAATGATCTTACTTACCATGTAGATCTCCTATATAGGCCATGCAACTGTGACCAAGATCCTACACTCTTGAAGAACCCAGCTGGCTCTCCAATCCAGCACCAACACACCTGGTACTGTGGCACTAGGAGGAACGCACCATAGCTCTACCTCACACACAGAAGGAGCTTATAATTATGCTCTCTTACTCCCTAGCACACTTTTACAATACAACCATGAGTCTATTATATAGATCTCATCCAAACAGTGATTAGACATCTAATTACAATAATTAGATCCGCAGCTATGAGTCTAAAATTAGCACTCATCATGCAAACTCTTGGTTCGTTAGCTCACTGCCCGTAAATAACTCACAGTCGAACTACACAGGCGACCGACGTCGGTCCCTGTCTGCCTGGGATCGCCGACGCCGGCCGATATATGACCGACGTCGGTTGCCTTCTGTGTTACCCTGCCGACGCCGGTTGGCCAGACCAACGCCAAACACTTCTGACACTCAGCAACTCATTCTGCAACCTCCTCCATGTCTGCATCAGTGAAGCTTTTAGCTCCACAATCCTAACACTCCCACCATAACCCTTCTTTCTTCTCCACCTAAGGGCTTATGCTTCAAGACGAATGATCAAGGAACTATACCCATTTATAATCCCTTCTCAAGGTTAGTTCAAAGTTTAGAGTTAATATCCCAACCTAACTTTGATTGAGCCACATTTTGGCATTGACTACACCTTCTTTATCTAAGCAAATATGAGTCCTCGACTTTTCCTGAGTCCACCCTTTCACCCATTATCACCCCTTCACTAGTTGCCTCTTCTAAAGTCATAAATAAACCATCTCAAACATCTCTACTTAAATTTTCCAATTTGCCTCATGTTTCTTCCACCAAACCAATCAAGAACTTGGGGATTCATCCCACACCTAGTCACTCTCACCCTCCTTTAAGATTGGACTTAATTCCCTCAATCTCACCAAAGCTAAATCTAATTAAGTCCATTAATAATTAAGGCTTACCTATAACTTTACCTTGAACTAAGCCCATACCACCTCATTCACATCTACCTTTTATATTAGGACCACATCCTTCCACTATCAAACCATCTTCCTCTTTTCCATATTTAATCACCAAACCCTCTAGTCCTCCATCCTTATTAACCAACTTGTCCCCATATACTCTCCCACCAGTAACCAAACCTTCATCATCAAAAACTTCTACATCCAAATCTTCAACCCACAAGCCAATCATATCTAAACAAACCCAACCACACCCATCAACCAAAATCACTCCCCCAAGCACTACTTCCATGAAGAAACCAATCCTAAAACCTACCTCACCTTTTCTAGAATCTTATGCAACTATTTTGCAAAGTTTGTTGCAAACCTCTTCTATCAGCTTACCCCTGATCAAACCATTTGACCCATCTCATCCTAAGATAACTTGGTTCAATAATAACTTGATTTTTCTTTAATAGAAGACTCCTAAGCATGATACAGAGAATTGTAAGGCTCTCCAAGCACTTGTCCACAATCTTTTGGATGAAGACAATCTATTAGAAGAACCTCTAGTGCCTACTCCATTACCTAACCCACCTATCCATCAAACTCTTTTACCCTCACCTAAGAGTAAAGGGGAGGAATTGAAGCAAACTTCAGAACCTCTTATCCATACCATTCATATGGTGACCCATTCCCAAGGCCAATAAAAGGATAAAGAGAAAGCCAAAGTATCCATCCCTTGGACTTATCCTTCAACTTCTCAACTCATCGACCAAACCCAAATATATTCACCTTCAAAACCATCCAAACCTAAAAGTATCCATTCTAAGAGCTCCACCTTCTAACCCCACTCCATTCATCGAAATGGCTCATGTTAAAAAAACTCCACTAAATGCCAACAAAATGATCCTCTATGATCTAATCAACACCTTACCCCAACATCACTAGGCATTTATGGAGGCTTTACATTATATAGAGGTCCAAACAGATGATCCATAACCTCTTGCCTCCTTTGTTGGAGTTCTTTGCCATTCTACCCTCGTCACCTTTCAAGATTTCAATATTTCACCTTTCAAAGAAAAAGATCCATACCCTCCCCTATTCATCACAACATACATTAATCAAACTTTCATCAAATAGGTAATGATTGATGGGGGAGAAAGTATCAACATCATCTCTTCCCATGCATATGATCAATTATAACTGCTTAAAAACATCATCTCTAAGAGTTTAATGGTCCTTCTCTCTTTCAATGATACCATGGCCACCACCTTAGGGACCGTTGTTCTTCATATTATTCTTGAGCTATTCTATGTCATCAAAGGTGAGTTCCAATACAACATGTTACTTGAAAGCACTTGGATTCAAGATATGCACTGTGTCACTCCTACCCTACACCAATGTGTCAAGTTTGAGCATGAGGACCAAATTATTACAATTAAAGCTGACCCAAGTCTTTTTGCCTCTTTCAATATGACATATCAGCCTAATGATGTTCACATTCCTTCTTCATCTTCCACACCACCCACTTCTAATCAAACATCTACACCAATCTAGGACCTCCATACCTATACCTTGAACAATGATGAAGCATCAACAAGTTCAACTATCCCCTCTCCTCAAATTCCAATCGAGGACCCATTACAATCCAATTTTCAACATATTTCACTTGGGGAATATCAACTTTTAGCTTTAGATGTTCTTCCCACTCTACATGAATATGGGAATCTTCAAAATGACCCTTTTTATGACCCCAAAATTGAAAACATCATCCCCTTTGGGATTCCCAACAATTAAATAAATTTTTTCTATGGGGGACTTGATTGACCACTTCTCATTCCTACCACCACTCCATATATTCAACCTTTCACTTTTAATTTTTCCTATCTAAACAACCCAAACTTTGCCAAAACATATCTTCATCATTGTGCTTGGAAAGGATTTGGTATGGGCCTTTACAAATAAGGAAATCATGAATTTCCCATCATAAAAACTCAAAAACCTCATGAGTTCTTTGGGATTGGGTTTGAACCACCAGAAGAACCCACAACACCAAAACCCATTGTTACCCCCATAGAAGAGACTCCATCCTCACCCAGCTCATCTTCCCAATCTGAGGACTCCGACATCATCCCATCTAACTTTTTTTTATTAATACCATTATTTTAGGCCCACTGACCTATCAACAAGGTGGCCAAACTAAAACCTTTCATCTCATCCACCCTGAGATGATTGACTGTGATTCACCCACCATTCACACCATCCAATGCCAAGATGATTCTTCCATCCTCACCTACCTCAGTGTGGGGGATTATTCTTTCCATAAATCTCTCCCTCTTGAAAACCAAATCATGCTAAATGAGTTAATTATTGACATTAATTTGGGTACCCAAGAGGATCTTCATATCATAAAAATAGTCCAATCTTTGACTCCTGAAGAGCAGCAAGACTATCCTTCTTTCCTCTATTATCATAGCTTAGCATTTGCTTGGTATTATTGAGACATGCCTTGAATCGACCCTTCCATCACTCTCCATAACATTTTCACCCATCCTAAGGTTAAGTTAGTCCATTAAAAACTTCATTGTATGCATCCTCGCATAGTTCTTCTTGTTAAAGAAGAACTTCAGTGCCTTTATCTATTAATTTCATCCAACCCATTGACTATCCATAATGGGTTTGTAACATCATTCCTATTACCAAACCTATAGGGGGCCTTTGCTTCTGTGTTGACTTTCATGACCTTAACATCTCCTACTTAAAAGATGAATTTCCCCTACCTAAAATCAACCAACTTGTTGATCTCACAGCTGACCATGAAATGCTATCTCTCATGGATGGTTTCTCAAGATACAATCAAGTCCTGATCACTCCTATAGATCAACATAAAACTTCTTACATCACTCTATGGGAACTTTCTGCTACCGGGTTATGCCCTTTGGAATAAAGAACACTAGAGCCACTTATTAATGGGCCATGACCTACATCTTTCATGATCTCATTCATAAGATTATAGAGGATTATGTTGATGATCTTCTCAAGAAATCTAAGTATCACAAAGATCACCTTATTGTTCTTGTAATCATTTTTGAATGACTAATCTGCTATCATGTTAGGCTCAATCCCAAGAAGTGCATCTTTGGGGTCTTATCGAGAAAACTATTGGGATTTATTATTTCCCTTCATGGAATAGAAGTGGACCTTGCCAAAGTTAGAGCCATTTTGGAGATGCCTCCTCCCACTAACTTGAAGCAACTTCATATCCTGCAAGGCAAACTTTAATCCATTAGATGATTTATTTCTCAACTATCTGATCATTTTCAACCTTTTCACCATCTCTTAAAGAAAGATGTCTCCTTCAAGTGGACTAATGAATGTCAACAAGCCTTTGATGCAATCAAGGATTATCTTATTTTTCCACCTATCCTCATTCCCCCTAAAGAAGATCAACCATTTTACCTATACATATCTACCACTGATCATTCCTTGGGAGCCATGCTCATTCATCATGATGACCATAATAAAGAGTAGGCCATTTAATACATCAATCATACCCTAATCAAATATGAAACCTAGTATTCCTATCTTGAAAAGCTTTGACTTGCCATAGTCTTTATAGCCTCCAAGCACTACCATTATCTTCTTAATCAAAAAACCTATGTCATCACTAACACTGACCCTCTCAAGTATATGCACTCTAAGCCATATCAAAACCAACATATGGCTAAGTGGCTCATGCTTCTAGCTAAGTTTGATCTTGAGTTTCTACTGTAAAAGTCCATCAAAGGATAGGTCATTGCTAACTAATTAGCAGAAGCCCCTTTGCTTGACAAGTAACCCTTTCTGCTTACCTTCCTAGATGAATCTATAAAAACTCTTTTTTTAAAAGAGCCCACCTATCAAATGACCATTTTTTTATGGCTCTAAGTACCAAAATGGTGGGGTGTTGGAATGATTCTCATCCCATTTAAGTTTGACTTTGACTGCAACAATAACATGGCTGAATATGAAGCCTTAGTCATAGGTCTTCAAATTTCCATGGCTTTGGGAATAAAAACACTTAATATCTTTGGGGATTCTTAACTTATCATTAACCAAGTCATAGGAGCTTATCAATGTAAAAATGATGTTCTCCTAAAATACAAGTAACTTTTGGACACACTCTTGGCCTTGTTTGATCGTTATGTTAGCCAATCTATTCTATGATCAACCAACTAATTTGTAGATACCATGGCCTCTCTTGATTCCCAAATACCATCTCAACCTACCAAATCCAAACTCTTTATCACCATCCACAATTTTTTTACCCCATATTATATTAGTTCTGATATTCCTACCATTTACAGGGTAGAAACATCCCCTTTTGACTCTAGGTATAACCAAATTTTTGACTATCTTAACCTTGGCATTCTACCTCCTGATCTTTTAAAGAATGCTCAGAGAGCCTTTATCCAAGTAACTTCTCATTATATCATACTAGGAGGCATATTTTATAAGTGAGGCTTTGATGACATCCTTCTTCATTGTCTTCATAGTCATGAAGTTTCTCATGTCATCAAGGAAGCTCATGATGGCATATGTGGGGGACATTTTAGTGGTATGGATATTTCCAAGTGTATTCTTTTCCTCAGATACTATTGGCCCACACTTAACTAGGACTACTATGATTATGCCAAGAAATGCATCAAATGTCAATAGCATACCAACCTTTATCATGCACCTTCCCATAGTCTTAAAATATCTCAAGATTTTCGGCCCTTTTCACAATGGGGTCTTGACCTTATCATGGAAATCAACCCCCATTCCTCAAAATGACATCAATATGTCATCACCACCATAGAATATTTCACCAAGTAGATGGAAGCCATCCCACTTATATCAATAAAGGCTAAAAAAATTATCAATTTCATCAATCACCATATCATTTTCTGCTTTGATGTCCCTCATAAAATCATCATGGATAACAACAAGTATTTTAAAAACAAAAAAGTCCAAGTACTTTGTGATGCTTTTGAAATCAATTTAAGCTTCTCATACCCTTATCATCTGCAAGATAATGGATGGGAAAAATCTTCCAATAAAAACCTTATCAAAATGCTCAAAAAGGTGGTCAATACCTCTGGTCGAGATTGGCATCTTCATATCCCATTCGCTTTATGGGCCTATCGCACTAGCATTCAAACCACCATAGGAGCTACACTGTTCTCCCTTGTCTATGGAGCTGAGGTAGTTCTACCCTCAAAGTCCAAATTCCATCACTTTGCGTCTCCTTGCATACAATCCTTTTTGAGAGTGATTATCACCAAGAACACCTTGTTGGAAATATTGTCATTGATGTCAAAGGTCTAGCATTATTGGTGATAAAGGCCCCATTGCATTTAATATTATTTGTAATAGATATATCTTGGCTAATGTGAGTCAATATTTATTTAATATTTATGAATATATTTTTGGTTGCATATGAGACAAAAGAGGGCCCATGGAGAAGTCAAAGAGTCATGGGGTAAAGACAAAAGAAAGATGGGATGCATTTTCCCATGAAGAGTCATCTTGGGGAATTCCAAGAGTCACCAAGTGAAGACAAAAGAGGAAGGGTGCAATTTCTCATGAAGGGACACTTTGAGGAATATGAAAAGTCACCAAAGTAAAGACAAAAGAGGGAAGGACATTTTTGCTCATGAAGGGTCACCACATGACTTTTCAAAGACAAGGATATGAAGGGTCATACAAATTTTGGCACCATTTTCCATGAGGATTGAAGGGTCACAAAGTGGGAAGGCCAAAGGTCATTTACAAAGCTATAAATAAAGGCTTGATAAGCCATTTGTAATATGGAAAATAGAGGTTGATTTGATATTGTATTATCTAGCTTAGAAGAGCATTTGTGAGAGATGAATATGATTTGTATTTGTTATATCTAGCTTAGAAGAGCAAAGGTGAGAGAGAGGAAAGAGATGTTGTAATGAACTATCATTTGTTGAGATAGAAACATTGAGAGATAGTTGTGTGGTTTACACAAAGGGGTTGGTGCTCCTGTGGGTTGGTGCTCATGAATTGTTGCTGGGTTGGTGCTCAACAAAGGGGTTGGTGCTCCTATGGGTTGGTGCTCACAAATAGTTGCTGGGTTGGTGCTCAACAAAGGGGTTGGTGCTCCTACAAGTTGGTGCTTGCGAATATTGTTTGGGTTGGTGCTCATTCATATACTTGAGATTATTCTCCATGGTTTTTCCCACATTGGGTTTCCACATTATATCTGGTGTCTCTCTCTTATGTGGTGTTTATTGTTTTAGTTTTATTGCATATATTGAATGTTTGATTAAGTGGAATTTGATTAAGGGAAAATTTTATAAGTTATATGATATACTGATTCACCCCCCCTCTCAGTATATTCTGTGCTTAACAATTGGTATCAGAGCAGGTTCCTTTTTGAAAAAGTTTTATAGCTTGAAGGTAGATCAAGAAAACACAAGATGGCCATACACAAAGGTGCCTCTACAAGCAAAAGAATAGTTGATCAAGAAGAAGAAGAGGATGAAGCTAAAGTAAATATAGAAGGAGAACTCATGTGTGCCTTAGAATAGTTGAAATTGGTTGAAAAGAAAAATTGAAGATTGAAGCACCAGATCAAGAAAAATGAAGAGGAGTCAAAGGAGATAATTGAAGATCTAAAAGCACACTTTGAATAAGCCAAGAAGAATGAATAAGATCTAACAACATAGTTGGAAATAACAAGAAAATAATGTGAAAGGTATGTTACTGAAATTGCCTCTTTAAAAGAAGAGATTGAGAAAGCAGTCGATAATAAAATAGTCCATGATTCAAAATTTGAGAATAGCACTAATATGTTGAAAAAGATATTAGAAAGCCAAAAGGAAATATTAGATAAGACAGGTATCAGTTTTGAAAATAAGAAGAGATATGTTGAAGCTCTTACAAATGAGGAAACAAGAAGGGAAGAAGTGAAGAATACAGAGGACAAACAAGGCTGGAAGGAACAAAGCTATAAAAGGCAATTAGGTCAGAGATTCACAAATAGGTCCTAATTTTATATTTACTATTTTTATTGTAATGGATATGGTTATAAGAAATTAGAATGTATAAAAAGAGCTAACAATCTCAAAAATAAGGAAAAGGAAGGTCATGTAGAGTCAAGCAGAAACTATAACTCTTTTGCTCCTCTATCAAGCTTCGATGAAGAGACCATAATTTGTTACAATTATAACAATTTTAGACACATAGCTCAGTATTGTAGAAGCATGTTAGAGTTAGTCAAGAAGGACCAGAGTTTTAGGGCTCCATTCATCAAGAAAAAGGTTTAGACATGGTAGAAGAAACAACCTAAAGGTTCTATGTTAGTCCAGATAACTTTGCATGCAAGAAATGAAGAAAAGCCATGGTTTATTGATAGCAGATGTTTGAGGCACATGAAAGGAGACAAGAGCAAGTTCATAACCTTGAAGAAGATCAATGGTGGCACAGTGAAATTTGGGGACAATACTACTGCCAGAATTGCCAAAAAAGGTACACTAAGTTTAGATAATGGTAGAACTAAAATTGAAAATATTTTATATGTAAAAGGTCTTAAGCATATTTTTTTGAGTGTAAGTCAAATGTGTGATTAGGGGCACACACTAAAGTTTTATGTAGAAGGTTGTGAAATTAGAAGAAAAGATTCAGATGTATTGGTTGCAGATGCTCAGAGAACAGGTAATAACTTATATATGCTATCAGGCATCAAAGGTCAAAAATGTTGTTTGAGTCAGATTGAAGAAAGTTGGCTATGGCACAGGAGAATGGGGCACATAAATTTTGAAAATCTTGTCAAAATCTACAAAAATAAAGCAGTCAAGAATCTTCCAAAGATCACAAAGCCATCTAACACACTTTGTGGACCTTGTCAGCATGGGAAGCAAGCTAAAAGGTGGTTCAAAACAAAAGAGTACTCAACCACTCAAATGCTAGAGCTTGTTCACACTAATCTATGTGGACCTATGAGGACTCAAAGTATTCAAGGTGATAAATATTTCATGTTGCTTATTGATGATTTTTCACGTATGACTTGGATAATGTTTTTAAAGAAAAAATTAGAAGCTTTTAGATAGTTTAAAGCATTAAAAGCATTAGTTGAAAATGAAATTAATCTAAAGATTAAGTGTCTAAGATTAGATCGAGGAGGAGAATTCATGTCAAATCAATTTATTGAGTTTTGTGAAGATCATGGAATAAAGAGACAGTATTCAATAGCCAGAACTCCACAACAAAGTGGAGTAGTTGAACAAAAAAATAGAATAGTTTAGGAGATGGCGATGACAATGCTAAATGAATCCAAGATAGTAATTAAATATTGGAGAGAGGTGGTTGGTAAAATAGTGCATATTCATAATAGAGATTTATTAAGAGTCAATAGTGACAAGACTCCTTATGAGCTATGGAAAGACAAACCAACAATAGTTGATTATTTTAGAGTTTTTGGTAGCAAATGATTCATAAAGAGAACTGATGAAAAACTTGGTAAGTTTGAATTTAGAGCAGATGAAGGTATATTTCTTGGTTATTATTGAAAAAGTAAAGCTTATAAATGTTATAACAAAAGAACCAAGAAAATTATTTAAAGTGCAAGTGTTAGGATAAAAGAAGATGGAACACAAAGAATCAGTGATCCAGTAGACATTCCTGAAATCATTGAGGAGGAAGGCTTTGAAGAATCAGATGAAGATGAGGAAAAGGAAAAGGAGAAAAAGGGAACCAAGACTCCATCCAAATATGTTTAGAAAAATCATAATGAAAGTGACATCATTAGGGATATAAAAGAAGGAATTTGCACTAGAAGAATGATGGTAAGTGAATTTGAATAAGTTAATTTCTCTTTATTATCTAAAATTTAGCCTAGAAATTTTTTAGAAGTGCTAGACATGATGAGCATTGGGTTAAGGTTATGGATGAAGAATTAGATCAAATAGAAAAGAATGATACTTGGGAATTAGTGCCTAGACCAAAAGATCACAATGTGATAGAAACAAAATGGGTTTATAGAAATAAGTTGAATGAAAATGGAGAAGTGACCAGAAATAAAGCAAGATTAGTATGTAAAGGATATGCTCAGATTGAGGGAATAGATTTTGAATAAACTTTTGCACTAGTGGCAAGGTTAGAGGCTATTAGAATGTTTCTTGCATATGCAATATTTAAAAATTTCAAAGTGTTTCAGATGGATGTCAAATATACCTTCCTAAATGGGAGTCTTGAAGAAGAGGTCTACATTGAGCAGCCTGAGGGGTTTATTCTCTCGAATATTAGTAACCATGTATGCAGATTAAAGAAAGCTTTGTATGGATTAAAACAAGCTCCCAGAGCTTGGTATGCAAGACTTGATAAGTACTTGCAAGATCAAGGATTCAAGAGAGGATTTGCTGATAGTAATCTTTACATCAAAATAGAAGGTAAGCATCAATTGATTGTTGTGGTATATGTTGATGATATCATTTTTGGAGGAAATATTGAAAAGATGACAAAAGAATTTTATGATATAATGCAAAAAGAATTTGAGATGTCTATGCTTGGAGATTTATCATTTTTCTTAGGATTGCAAATATTTCAATCAAATAAAGGAATTTCCATATCTCAAAGTAAATAGGCCAAGGAAATGTTGAAGAAGTTTGGTTTTGAGGATTGTGCACCAGTTGGTACACCTATGTGTATAGGAAATAAGGTGAGCAAGGATGAAGATTTACCTATTACAGATCAATCTTTGTATAGATCTATGATTGGTAGTCTTTTATATTTGATAGCATCGAGACCAGACATCATGCATGCAGTAGGCATGGTTGTAAGATATCAATCATCTCCAAGAGATAGTCATGTTCAGCTGGTGAAAAGAATATTTAGATATATCAAGGGGATATTGGATTATGTATTATGGTATCCCACAGGTAAAGATTTTACTTTATTTGCTTATATAGATTCAGATTGGGTAGGGTGCTTAGATGATAGAAAGAGTACAAGTGGAGGAGCTTTCTTCCTTGGTGATAGATTAGTATCATGGCTAAGCAAGAAGCATAACTCAGTATCACTTCCTACAGCTGAAGTAGAATATATTGTAGCATTATTGTGTTCTACTCAAGTGCTTTGGATGAAGCAAACTTTGGTAGATATGTATGATGAACCTATTTCATTTTTTTGTGATAACACAAGTGCTATAAATGTTTTGAAAAATCTAGTAATGCATTCAAGAACAAAACATATTCCCATTAGATATCACTTCTTGAGAGAGAAGGTTGTAGATCAACAGGTTAAGATGGAATATATTAGTACTACAGAGTAGATTGCAGATATTTTCACAAAGGCACTACCAAAAGACACATTTGAGTATCTGTGAGAGAAGTTGGGAGTAATTCTCTTTACTTCCTGCCATTGAGGTTCAACATCAGTTGAGGGGGAGCTAAGTGTTAGCTCCAGGTAGGCCCTTTTCCATTGATGTCAAAGGGGGAGAATAATAGGTATAGGTACAAGTGTAGAAATAGGTATAGGGAACAAGTACAGGTTGATACAATAAGGGGGAGTTACTATATGTTTTTAGATGATAGGATATGCAGGTGATAGGATGTGGTAGTTTCAGGATTGAGGTTGCCATCAATGACAAAGGGGGAGATTGTTAGAAATATTGTCATTGATTTCAAAGGTCTAGCATTATTGGTGATAAAGGTCCCATTGCATTTAATATTGTTTGTAATACATATAACTTGGCTAATGTGAGTTAATATTTATTTAATATTAACGAATATATTTTTGGTTGCATATGAGACAAAAGAGGGCCCATGGAGAAGTCAAAGAGTCACAAGGTAAAGACAAAAGAAGGATGGGATGCATTTTCCCATGAAGAGTCATCTTAGGGAATTCCAAGAGTCACCAAGTGAAGAAAAAAGAGGAAGGGTGCAATTTTTGATGAAGGGACACTTTGAGGAATACGAAAAGTCACCAAAGTAAAGACAAAAGAGGGAAGGACATTTTTGCTCATGAAGGGTCACCACATGACTTTTCAAAGGCAAAGATATGAAGGGTCATACAAGTTTGGTGCCATTTTCCATGAGGATTGAAGGGTCACAAAGTGGGAAGGCCAAAGGTCATTTGGAAAGCTATAAATAAAGGCTTGAGAAGCCATTTTTAATATGAAAAATAGAGGTTGATTTGATATTGTATTATCTAGCTTAGAAGAGCATTTGTGAGAGATGAATATGATTTGTATTTGTTATATCTAGCTTAGAAGAGCAAAGGTGAGAGAGAGGAAAGAGTTGTTGTAATGAACTATCATTTGTTGAGATAACAACATTGAGAGATAGTTGTGTGGTTTACACAAAGGGGTTGGTGCTCCTGTGGGTTGGTGCTCACAAATAGTTGCTGGGTTGGTGCTTAACAAAGGGGTTGGTGCTCCTGCAAGTTGGTGCTTGTGAATATTGTTTGGGTTGGTGCTCATTCATATACTTGAGATTGTTCTCCATGGTTTTTCCCACATTGGGTTTCCACATTATATCTGGTGTCTCTCTCTTGTGTGGTGTTTATTGTTTTAGTTTTATTGCATATATTGAATGTTTGATTAAGTGGAATTTGGTTAAGGGAAATTTTTATAAGATATATGATATACTGATTCAACCCCCCTCTCAGTATATTCCATGCTTAACACACCTCACAACATCAAGATTCTTGATGAACATCGCTTGGACACACTCAATCACCTTCATTTTTATCAAGAGTGAATCAAACACACCTATAAAAAACATTTAAAAAAATGAGAATTCAACATTGGTGACCTTGTCCTCAAAGAAACCAACATGTCACCAACATGGAGAAGACCAAGAAGGGAAATTTTTGTTTTAATTGATTAGGACCTTATATTATAAAATATAAGTATGGATTTGGTGCTTACCATTTGTCCTCTCTTAAGGGAAAACTAGAGCCTATCAATGCTTCACATTTTCATCCTTTCTATTGTTAAAAAGGATCATACTCACTTCTATGTCTAACTTAAGCTTGTCCCTTGGTTCATGAGATTCTAACCTCCTTTAATTTATCCTTTGAGAATGATTGATGCCAAAATAGAACCATGTGATTTATTCCTCACATACATACAACCCCAATCTTAATTATGGGTACCACAACTCTACCTATAACATGGTTCTCATGAATACTTTTCATCTTTTAATAGATGGAATCCCATGGTCAATTTTTTCTCAACCCCTTCCTTCCCTTTATCATTTACCTCTTGTGTAAAGTCTCGCCTCCATAATGGTGAATCCTTTGGCCTAATATACTTGTCCATGTCAAAAAAAATTGCATTCTAAATCATGAATCCTCAAGAAAATGCAAACTATTCCCTCAAAGGACAACTGGCCTCATATTTCATAATTGCTTAAAAATAGATAGCTCCCTTAAAGGATAGATATAAAATTCAAAAAATTTAGACCACTCCCTTGAAGGATGGCTGAGCAAAACAAAAACATTTGAAGCTTCCCATATTGATCAACTTTAGCCAATTACTCAAACAATAAAAGTAATGAGTAAAAGTTTTGTCAAAAATCTAAATAAGTAAGTTATAATTGGCTCCTAATAATGCCATTCTCAATACCATCATGTTGCAATCAACTCCTATACATGGCACTAGTAGAATTCCCACATTGACTAGTCTACACATTACTATAAGGCATGGAATTCTCTATTATAACCCTCTGGTCACCTATAGAAGAGGTAAGGTAACCCATATTAGGTTAACCCTTAAAACACATTCACCCTTCTAACGTTCACCCCTACTGCCTCCACTTTTCTCTAAACCCAAGGGACTATGAGCTCACTTGATATGAAGTGATCAAGACAACCTTGTTATCAATCCAAACACGCTCTTGCACAACATTCAATAGGGTTGTGTTTGCTAAGTCAATCTAATTATGGATTCTTCTTATTTGGTCCTTACTAATCTAAGTAACATACATACTTTTTATCCATTTTTGGGGACATATGGACCCATTATTTCTTTTGACATTGGATCAGGTACCTACCATTTGTCCTCTCTCGAGGGAAAACAAGATCTTGAGCCTATTAATGCTTTGCATCTACGTCCTTTCTATCATTAAAAAGGATCACACTCACTTCTGTGTCTAACTTAAGCTTTTCCCTTGGTTCATGAGATTTTAACTTCCTTTCATTTATCCTTTGAGAATGATTGATGCCAAAATATAACCATGTGATTTATCCATCACATACATACAACCCCAATCCTAAGTATGGGTAATACGGCTCTACCTATAACATGGTTCTCATGAATTATTTTCATCTTTTAATAGATGGAATCCCATAGTTAATTATTTCTCAACCCCTTCCTTCCCTTTATCATTTACTTCTTGTGCAAAGTCTTGCCTCTATAATGGCGAATCCTTTGGCCTAAAATACTTGTCCATGTCAAAACAAATTATATTCCAAATCATTAATCCTAAATCCAATGTTAGACTTCTCCCTCAAAGGACAACTGCCCTCATATTTCACAATTACTTAAAAATAGACTGCTCCCTTGAAGGATAGCTATAAAATTCAACAATGTTAGACCACTCCCTTGAAGGATGACTAAGCAAAAAAAACACATTTGAAGCTTCCCGCATTGATCAAAATTAACTAACTACTCAAACAACAAAATCAATGAGTAAAATTTATGTCAAAAATCTAAAAAAATAAGCTACAATTGGCTCTTAATAATGCCATTCTCAATACCATCATGATACAATTGGCTCCTATACATGGCACTAGTAGACTTCCCACATTGATCAGTCTACACATTACTATAAGGCATGAAATTATCTATTACAACCCTTTGGTTAACCTATAGAAGAGGTAAGCTAACCCATATTAGGTTAACCCTTAAAACACATTCACCCTACTACCTTTCACCCATATTACCTCCACTCTTCTCTAAACCCAAGGGACTATGAGCTCACTTGATATGAAGTGATCAAGACAACCTTGTTATCAATCCAAACACACTCTTATGCAACATTCGATAGGCTTGTGTTCTCTAAGTCAATCCAACTATGGATTCTTCTTATTTGGTCCTTACTAATCCAAGCAACATACCTACTTATTATCCATTTCTATGGACATATGGACCCATTGTTTCTTTTGACATGGTCATGCTTTCTCGTGATTCCACCTATCATAACACCCTAATAAAAAATCATCTATTTACTAAAAACATAATGACCATATCATAATCAACATCCTAATAAAACACTATCATGAACATCAAACATCATTATAATCATCATAATAACATTTAACATAAACATTATCATATCCATACCAACAACATCTATTTAATAATCAACATATACATCATGGTCCACCTCATAATCAACATAATCAACTTTGTACCCATCAAAAACATCATAAATATAACCATCTCATCATATAATCATATCATCATAATCATCATGCCTAAGTTACCATACCATAAAAAACATAAAATAACATCATCCACATAACAATCACTATCATAAACATCACATCATCATCACAATCATCATAATAAACATAATGATCAACATAACACATCATAATCAATCTCACAATCCTCATAATAAACATAATGATCAACATTAAACATCATAATCATCATCAAAATCATCATAATAAACATAATGATCAACATAACACGTCATAATCAATCTCATAATCAGCATAAACATAATGATCAAAATCAATAACATTCTCCATATAATCAATCATCTTAATCACATTAAACATCAACATAATCCATGATCACCATCATATTTATCACATTGAAATAAAATCCAATCATAACATCATCATGCCTAAGCTAACATATCATAACAAAATGGGAGAATGTGCCATAATCATAAACCATCCATAATCATAACATTAAAATATCATAATACAACATACTCCATGCCACTCTAACTCTCATAAGTACATCTCACATCTTTGGCACGTAGGCTGGTATCAAAATACATATATACATATCAACAAAAAATACACATCACATAAGTGTCACCCATCATAGACCTATGGCACTAGAACTAAAACCACTTTCACCTACTCCACTAGCTGGTGGTGGACCCCCTAATGTACCTGCTTGTGCTACCATAGCTACCCACTAACCTAGAGTAGCCAGTGTCAATCCCCCTATTAGGCTGGTCTTATACTCACCATATCTCATAGCATCAGGTAATTGGGATAGTACCATAGCCTCATAATATCTTAGCTCCTCCATATTAGATAATTACCACATCCTTAAAACTATGTCCACTGATCCTCCTATTCCTATAGCTGCCACCCCTACCCTCTGTCATAAAGCATCTCTTTCCTATGTGACCATCATGAGGCTGGCCCTCACCTCATCCTACTCACTGAACAAGATGGAAACCTATCCCTATAATGCGGTTACCTGTGCCTATAACATAGTCACCTGGGCCTATGCTACTACAAGGGCTACCATTATCTGATCACCTACACCCTATGATATATCTTCATCCATAAGCTATTGCCCATCATTTCCCCATCCAAAATCCATAGCCACGTATCTCATCTAGTACCACCCTGCATATCTATTTATGGATTCTATATCATCTATAAGAACTCTCACAAGCAACTCCTCAAAATTTGGTAAGACCTCCTCAGGTTATGGCTCTAACAATCCCTACTCTACATCCTCCTTCCTATACTGAGGGACATCTAGAGGAATGTCCTATAGCAGCCTAAACTATCTCTTAACTTGATCCATAAGATCCACTCTATCTCCCCATCTTATCTACCATAAACCCATCACCATCTCCATAGTGACAATGTATGGTACCTGTAACCTATCCATATAGGCCAACTCACATATGGCCTCCATATGATATCTATAACAACTAGGTTCTACAAAAGATATAAAAACCACTCCACATCCCTAGCTCTACCACCATCTCTTGACAAATCTAGATTCCTATTCCATCTCATGAAACTACCTCTATAATCAATTGGTGTAAACCCATCCCATGGGATCCCAACTAGTCTTAGAAATTGTATGTGCTTATATGCCCATCAATGGAGCACAAACCTAACATTGATGCCATATCATATCCATGCTTTAAAGGCCTAGATCTCTCTGTATATTTGTACTTGTAATATTGGGGCCCATCCAAACACTGTGCCCCCTAGTAGCATCTTTATCAGCACTCCCAACAACAACAAAGGGAATCAACCACTATTCAAATCAGGAATAGTGAAACAAAATATGCCCATCATCATCATAGTTAATAAGAACCTATCATCTGGGGCCCTCTAATATAATAGCCCATAGCACAACCCTCCCATATGAAATTTAGCCTTAAACTGATCCTCACAATATATCTAATCCATAAAATCATCACGTTCATCACTCTCTATATGATATATCAGTTCCCCCCTAATTAGAAGCCATGTAATCCTATGGATATCCTCTAGTAAAATAGACATCTCACTAGTTGAGAATATAAATGTGTTTATGGTCAAATCCCATCTCTCAATGAAGGCCACAATCATCGATGCATTCTTGTGGTAGGTATTGGTAATGTCGTATGGACCCTAGGCCAATATCCTCCATCTACCTCCACTTAGCATCTATCATCCTATCTCGATAGTTAACAAATATCTTAGTGACTTGGTCCCTCATCTGGATCCACTCATGAGCTTACACAATAATCTAACACTGTTAAACTTTCTACATTGCTCTCTTTAATCTTATCTTTCGTAACTTCTCTATTTCAACTTGTCTACATCACAAACCTAACCTCTTTCATGGACTTCTTACCTATTTACCCCCTTTTTTACCCTTTTTAACATAAGGGTTGGCCCTCTATTGGCCAACTGTCGATGGTTCTAGGAACCATCGATGGTTCTGGGGTTTCATTTGACCCACTACATCGACCATTTATGGTTGGGTCTAACCAATGATGGTTATTATGTGTAACTACTAGTGGTGAAACCTTACCACCTCTTCCCTCAATCAATGTAAATCTACTACCCAAAACATCTAAACATCACATATTTCCTACCTAATTCCTCTTTTTTTTCTTTCCCTACCTACTTCCCCCTTATTTTTTCTACCTAATTTTTCCTATTTTCCTTCTACTTCAACCCTAGGGCATCATGGCTCGACTATGGGTTTTCCCTCCATTTTTACTTTTATACTATTTTTAACTCTTTCTATCTCTAAATTATTACTATTCTAGTCAATTAAGAACAACCCTTACCTAATTCTATGTTTGATGGCATGGTCAAAACCCTCTTGCCATTACTTGGCCATATCCTCATCTCCCATCCATCACTCACACACATGTACTCACTCAACAATCTCGACCTTAGCAAGATGCTCATTCACTCAACCATCAAAATCTCCCAAAATCACTCAAGAACAACTCAACCAAAGTCAAATGAGGAAATCACTCTTTGTTTTTAATTTTCAATCAATGAGATTTTTAGGGTTTTACCTTAACCATCGATGGTTAGAAAACCATAAATGGTTAGATGGTTGGGGTACCCTAACCATCCATAATTAGGGTTTTCTCCCTTTTTTCTATTTCCTTTGCTTTCCCAACCAAGTCATTTTTCTCTCTACCCTACCTTCTACCTAGAACTAAATTTGGCCTAAAGTTCTTCTTGGATGTCAGTGTCCAAGGAACTGTGTAGGCAATGTCCACTCATGTTGTGCAGTTAGAGTTAGCTCAGCCACCTCTCCAGCCTAATTCTTCCTCCTCAATGTTGGTTATTTTGACTAGATATTTTGCATATTTTATGCTACCTTTATGTTGTCCTTTGACTATGTTGACCAATTTTTCCAAGTTTCCCATTTAATATTTTCACTACCTTATGCATGACCTGACTACTTGGGTTATTTTTTGAGAGCACTTCCTCACCTGGATACTTTTAACCTACTTAACTTTGGCTAGATAGCTTGATAGGCCTAACCTAATTAGCCATGACCAATGTCGTGGACCAGTTACCCTCTCTTATCTTTCTAGAACCTAAACTTATTTTAAAATTTTGGTATATTTAGTCATTGTATGATATTGATATCACTCTTTGTCACTTTTTATGTATCATCTCATGTCTCCACAACCAACTCAACCACCTTGGTTTACCTATCAAACTGTGACCTAATTTCATCTTCACCTCAATCATTTCCTAGTTTGAGGGGGGATACCTCCTCTCACAACTCAAGGCAACCAAACCCAAACCTTGACCATCCTCCTATTTTTGTTTTGTAACTTGCCCAAAGATACACAATAAAAAGGGCAAAATGTAGACACCTAAAAACTACACACATTAATTTTTAGTGTCACCCTACCCTTGAAATGATAACTAGACCCATTTGGGCCCCAACATTCCTAAACTACTTTTTTAGTTCATCATTTAATTCACCCTTTTTAATAGTTTTTCTTATACCTACGATCGTTGATGGTTAGGGTAACTACCGACAGTTAGCCTAACCATCAATGGTTAATTGCCCTCTTTTTCTTTAACAAATTTAAAGCAGGCAGCTCATTGTGCAAGATTGACAACTTCCTAAATGGAAAATTATATTTAAAACAAAGCTTTTAAAGCTATGAAAATAGGCAAATTTACCCTTGATCAAATTATCAACTTCCTTCATCCCATTTATTAACTTTTGCCTATAAAAGAAGTAGAGGAGCAAGAGAAAGGGATCATCAATTATCAGTTATCAGGTATTCAAGCTTTCTTGTAGGTATTCATCATCTATATCAGTGAGTGATCATCATCACTTGAGATCCAAAAATCTCTTGAAATCACTTTGAAAGGCCTGAAGCACCATCACTCTGGCCACATCACTCTAGACTTCTTTCACTTGGTTACATGTATTTTTTGCTTGTGTTATTTGATTTATCTATTTTTAGTACCATTACCTTACCTAGTCTACCTATACCCCATTTTCCACTTTCTAGCCTCACATCCACCTCTATTTGCCTAAATCCCCAATCTGTACTTTTTGATTTTTTCACCTCTAGATTTACATAGGCAATCGTCGATGGTTCTCTGAACCGTCGATAGTTTACCTCAATCATCGATGTTTCTCCTAGCCACTGACAGTTCCTTGTGGCATTATTTTTTAACAAGAATTTTTCACCCTTTTACGTCAAATCAAGTTTTGCTTTCTATGCTTCCCTCTGATCACAGGACCTTTTATAATGTTTTAAACTAGACCTTGACCATTTTATCATTTAAATTTGAACATTCTATTTAATAAACAAGTTATTACTTACTTTTTAGCATGCATTTACTTTCTTATCATTGGATGCAAATATTGTCTTTTATCATTTCAGACTTGATTGTTATAAAAGTGGATTGACAACCTCCTAACAAGCATTATGCTTCTTGGATCTAGCGCATGCTAGGCAATCCACTCGACCAACCATCTAACCATCCCCTTTCAAGTGTCTGTGCTACTTTTAGGTTATTCCTTCTTAGCGAAAGATGAGTTCCCACCTTCGTCTGGATTCACATGTGCATTTTATCAAGTATTCTTGTAAACACCCTAATCACTAGATTTCTTTTATTTACTTTCAAAATTAATAAATAGGGAAAATATACTAAAACACCCATCTTGAAATCAATTAATCCTCTTGTTAAACCTTTAATAAACCCCCATTACCTACTAGCCTACTCCCTAATCACACTAGCCAATTTTAAATTCAAAAATAATCTAACCACCCACCTACCACCCTACATTAGCCTTTCCTAAAACCCTAAAACCTATGGGGATATTTCTAGAATTGGAGGATTCTAGACATCTTCCCCAAATTGGCCCCTTCTCTAGAATTTTTTAATTATAGAGATTTTCATGGAATTAAAAATTCCATAGTAATTTCCTAACCCTAGATCTCAAAGGCCCAAGTTTGAATTTGGACCCTTGATCTTCACCCCATTTGCCTATAAAACTAAGATCTCCCTCTACTTTTGAAACTAATGATAAATTGTATAGCAAGCCATTAAGCACTCCTATAAAATCCATAACAACATTCTAGTGTCCATTTGAAGCCATTTTCTCCATCACACATCCATTAGAAGCCATTGTCAAAGTCTCACAAACAATCCAACAATCAAGATTTTGCATCAAGTCATTTGAATTTAAATCCTAGAATGGAGGCATGAGAAGGTAAAGAAGATGATAAGAATGTTATAATTACTCTGATTTATCTCTATCCATTCCTATTGGTACCATCAAGTTTTGGGTTTTATTGTCTTTTTAATAATATTTGTTTAGACTTGAAATTTGGTGCATATTTTAGTGACCAAAGTGGGAGTAAGATCCCTTATTTAGTTTAATACAATTGTTAGAAGTGTTTTAAGTGATTTCAAGACCAAATGTACATGGATTCAAGACTAGTTTTTTAATTTTTGACATGTTTCAGGTGAGTCACAACATTGCCCTACTAGTCACAATATTGCAGTCGTAACACTATTAATTCTAATAGTGATATTGTCAGTTAAGCCATTAGTAGTTAAGGGTTTTAGTAGGTTTTTGGTTATTAAACAATACTATGATTATGAAAGTCATGGAATTACCCTGATAATAGCAATATCATCATTGATAGTAGCGATATTATTAGTTATATAGTAAGGCTCAGGTCTTAGACCTATTTTTGCTAACCATTTGCCTCTTTAGGTGTGTTGTCTATTATTATTGATTATGTGTGCAAGACAAGAAGAAAATCCTCAAAATATAGGTTGATTAGATGTTTTCAACAAACTTTAACTTGCCTAGTAGTGACATTGCCTTGGTAATAATGATCTTATTGTCCCTAATAGTGATATTGCTAAACATAGTGTTTAGGGGTTGTTTTGTCACTTCTATCTTAAAAATCATTATATAATAGATAGATTTTATTCCTTGTTCTTTGTTTTGTTTTGATTTGAAGTGGTGGTTGAAGGAAACAATGTTTTTTCATCTTTTTGACAAACCCATGAGTCTATTAGTGATAGGGTTATCCTGGTAGTTGTGGGATTGCAATTCCCAATCATGATATTGTCCTTTCATCTAGAACTGGTAAAATAATACCTCTATCACCTTTATATTATCATTTTCAGTGCTTTCAAGTTTTTTCAAGAAGGTGATCAAGGTCTGTAAGTTACAAGTCTAAAGAAAATTTCCCCTTTTGTTAAAAGATTTTTGAATATTCATTTATACAAGCACTCAACTGCTTTCCATATCTGAAGATAGCTATTGACAAGGGGTACTCTCTATATTGAAAGGTTCATATAAAGTATAGGTGTATAAATATTGTCTAAAAATACATCCTTAGGGTGACTCAGCCTTATTATACAATATCATGTATGACTTAGTCATGAGTTTGCCCTACGAATAGTGATTTTGCCATTCCCAATAGTGACTTTGTAGTTAGGGATAATTAGGATTAGTATTAGATCTTGATATCATTTTTATCATAAATAATTGTATTTAATACCAAGGCCCTATAATTCATTTTTAAATTTGATATAATTTTCTTTGCTTAGGAAAATTATATACTATTTTTCTTAAGGATTGCAATATCGCTACTTGTATTTTTATTCTAGTTACGACTTTATTGATTAGAGTAGCAAGATTGTTTGATAGTCATGTTTTTGTAGTTAACCATAACAATTAGATAAATTTTTGTAAACCTGTGACTCACAACTCATGGGATTGATAGTCCAGTTGTAGGATTGTGCATTCTAGTCACATGATTGCCTGTGTATTCATGGTATTACAAGGACTTGTGGGACTGTTAAAATTTAAGTTTATAACACTTTTATTGTAGGTTCATTAGAGATTTTGGCACACAAATTAGATATTTAACCTTTATGATTGTATGGAGGGGTACCATTTTGTATTTTTGTCTTAGATTTAATTACATCATTTAAAAATATTTGATTTAAGTATATTGTCCGTTATTAGTTTCTTGTAAATACTTACTTGTTTGTGTGTGTGTATTGATTTGTAAATAATTTGTCATATCATGCCAAACACACAGGTAATTATAATGGTAAATTAATTGTATCATGCATTTGATTTTTTTTTGAACCCTCTCTTAGGATAACATTTGACATGGATTTCATCACCACACACATGAATTAATACATAGGGGTTAATGTCATGGATTTAAACACCGCACTCTAACCAAACTCTATGTTTCAGTGGAGTATAAATATAAGGAGAGCTATCATTATAGACTAAGTGGAATTCCCCATAAAGGGTTCCATGGAGTGAGGGGAAATCAAGCTCTAATACCTAGGGTAGTCAAATAGCCTCCTACATAGACTCGAGCCCCATTTTATTATCATGTATATTAGGGACTCCCCTAAATACTTTTGTATACCTTAGAGCAGGGGACTTCAGCCGTAATGGGTGTTCTAATGCAGGCATCAATATTAGTGCCAAAGTATCCATAGAGTGCAAGCAAGGTCAAAAGGGTTCAGTTGATTTTGTAATGGGTCATCAACCTACAACATCACTTGTATCCATTAGATTGTGTGGGATTGAATTTCAAACCCATATATTTTTCTAATTAGGATTGTACTTGTGCATGGTTGATTGTGTGTTGTGATGAGACCCATTTTATTTTCTATTTAAGTTAGCCACACACATAACTTGTGTGATACATTAGAGGCCTTTAGGTTTACACTCATTATTCCATCATCATCTTAAATTCTCATCATCCATTTATGTGCTCATCATTTGTCCATACTAATCATCATCTCATTGTCTTGACATCATCCTTTTGTACATCCTTATCACTATCCTTTTGTACATATTATCTTTGAATGTCCTCATCTTGGTCTTGTATATCTCCCACCTTGTTTAGACATATCCACCAATACTCCTATACCATCATCTCATCATCTTGTCATCCTTTTGACCACTTTGTCTTTTATTATCTCCCCATTTAACTTTCCATGTCTAGCCTTCATATAGTGCACATTCCCTTAATCATTAATCTATCATCTCCTCTATATTCACCACCCATATAATATCCACCTTAGAGATCCATTTGTCTTCCAAATATAATATCTTTATTTGACCACTATCTTCACATAAATCCATTTCTTGTATCCACTTCATCCCCATATAGTACCATCTCCCTTCCATAATAGTTTGTGTATTTTGACTAATCTTTGAATACCACACTTTCCTATAGTCATATCACATTCATCCTACATTCATCTTGTAGTATCCACCCCATCTACACTCATTCACACATAATATTTATAACCTTCACAAATCCTTTTATGTTGTAACCAATCTTTATCACACCTCCACATACCCTCCACCTATAATGTATTCACCTTTATCATCTTACATACATCTTAATAAGTCCATCTCTTTTATATCCATCTCATAAAACTTAATATCCTTTTACTTATCATCTTATAGTAACCATCCCATCACTTTCCATAACATCATCCATCCATATTATTATCTATCTATTATCCTCATTTTGTACTACATCTGACTTACATCATTTCCATCTATATTCATTCCATAACATCTAGTATCCATCCCCTTGTATATACACTTTATCTATTTTGATCACACTCTTATCCATTTCATAACACATCCCTCCCTCATTAACCCATCCTAGCCCATACATAGAGAATACATCTACTTATGTTATCATCATCTATCCCATCTCATATTTACCTCTTTTTTTCATCTAGTATCCATCCCCTCTTTACACCCTTTTTTGTTTATTTTGATCACTTCATTATCCATATCTTCTAAACAATTTTAATTTTTATCTCCACCTCCTTTTATATATTTCTTATCCATATACATCCACCTATATAACCATATCATATTGAATATAACATCCATCTTCAACTGCATCCTCATATAGTAATCATCTTTCATATTTACACCTAGACTAGATTGAATATCCTCTCACCTCATATCCAATTGTATAATCTCAATATCATTTTCCCATATCCACTCCTTCTTTCACATATATTAGTTTCTCCTCTTATAATTATTCCATCCACATAACCACATTTTCTATTTCTACTATCCAAACCTCCTATCACGTAATAACACCCTTGATTCATCCAAACTAGTTTGTATATATATCATTAACTATCCTATCCATTTATAAGCTTTCATTTATCATGCCCATATCATATCACATTTATATAGTTCCCATTCCCCCTTCACATCTTCATAAGTTAATTTGTATAAACTTCATCCCATTTCCTACCTATTTGTGTGTCTTGATCATCACTTAGTCTTTTATATCTATCCTCCATATCTATTTGAGTATCCATCCATCTTTTCCACACCACTATATATATATATATATATATATATATATATATATATACACACACATATTCCACCACTCATCCATCACTTCTCCACCCCTATTTTTTTATATCTTGAGTTGGTGTTTTTGTCCAATCCTTTATTCATCACATATCATACATCTTCTTTTCCACATCCCCATTCTCTTTAAGTACTAGACCTCATCCTAAAACCAAGATCTTAAGTGGTCACTGATATTTTTTTAGACCATTAATTATCACCTTTTGTGAATTTGGATTATCATTATACATAGTCTTGTAAGATCCTAATCTAGCACCCATCACTATCTCTATAAGATAATTTTTGTCCTCGATCACCCATCAACTTATCCATTTGCTAGTCGACAAAAATATTTGATCCCATCACCTTTTTCTCATCCTTGTTAGATTAGTCTCTTAAAGGACTTTGTCCTTTGGTAATTATTGGTCACCCATGTTCCTACATACTCATCCCTTTTAACACTAAAGGCTTTGGTATTTTAGATGGAAATAGTATTTGAAGACTCCCATCTCATCCGTCACTCTTCATCACAACCATCATTCACAATGATCATCTATACCCAAGCTCAACTCCAAATTGGATAAGGCTCCAACCAAGACACAAATCCACTAGGGTACATGATGGACCCAAATCAAGAATATGATAAAAAAATGGTGACATGCACACACCAAGGGAAGATAATGGAAGATTTAATCCCCTCTAAAATGTTGATGTAAAGAATCTCATTGATTGCTATATTTATGGGAATAGAGACCATGTATTATCCCATGATATAAAAATAGGGGGAACTTTAACTTCCACCTTTGATCACACCCTATTATATAACCTCACCGACCCCTCAAGAGCAAACTCACCCCATCAACATGATAATTATAACCCTTGAGAATAAAAAGCTATCAATTATGGGTTTATCGAAGAAGAAGAAAACCCACAACCCCTTTGTAATAACCATAATGAGGCTAATAAGAGACAAGATGTCATTGAGGATTTTCTAGATTAGTTAACTTAAAAAATTAACCTATTACTTTGAAATCAATGCCCACCATCACCTAGACACAATAATACTAATAACAATGCCCATAATAACACTATTAACAATCCCAATGATACTGATAACACAAATAACACTCATAATACCCATAGCACCCACATCCCTTAAGGAAGTAAAAACTAAACCAATAACCCTCTTGGGGATCCCTCTTTTGACCAATAATGGAAAATGATGTAAGATACTCTCCACCAAATGGATCCTAGATCCCAAGCCCATAAGTAGAAATATGAAGACTTTTGCTTGTCACCATTAGACATAATCATTTTACAAATTCCCTTTCCCTCACACTTCAAAATACCTAAGTTTGAAAAGTACAGAAGGAAGGGAAATCCTATATATAACATCCAAGATATGGCTTGTAATGAAATGGCCTATGAAGATGTCTATTTGTTACGACTCTTTCCTAAGAGTCTTATTGGGCTAGCCTTGGAATGGTTCATGCACTTGCCAAAAGGGATAATTTATAGTTTAGGAGAACTAACAGAGAAAATTTTCACCATTTATCATACAATATAGAGCTTGACATCTCCATCATTGACCTTTACAATAGTAAAAACAAAGTGGTGAGAGCTTGGTGTGTTTCCTACATAGATGGCATAGGTTAGTAAGTCGGTTAAGATGTACTATTCCTAAAAAATGATTGGCTAAAATATTTGTGGATAACCTTAATACATAACTAAAATATCAATTTAAATTATAGTGTGTCAAGACCTTCGATGAAATTATAGAAGGGGATGCAAATAGAAAAATACCTCATAAAAAAGGGACCATAAAACTATATTCTCGAAACAAGCACGCATCAAACCAAGAAAATTCTTTTTTAGGGAAACCCAAGTTCTTCAATAAAAATAAAAATGTTGTGGGTTATGGAGTAATATATTCTAAGACATAACATGTGAAAAAAATCTAAAGGAAGGGCCCCACATAATGCCCTAATATCTCTACCATCAAATAACTGTGAGGAAAGCCTAAGCCTCACATGGGCAAAATATGTCATGTCCCCTTTTCAGTTGACATCTTCAGAATGGATGGTTAGCCTATTATGCGACCTGTGTAGGCTAATAGGATGGATAGAAGGTCTTGATGGAGATTGGCTTGGCTTCATTTAGCAGAATTTTTCCAGTTGGCTTTCGTTTGGGCTCGATCGGACATATATTGAGGGAGATATTAATATTTCATTGATTTAATCAAATATTAATTATTTGGTCTATTTTTAATTAGAAACCCCAATTCTAATTTAAGAAAACCCTAATTAGGGCAAGCACATCTTTTTGAGGGTGTAAGGGTTTCTCATGGAGGCCATTATTGATTATGCATTGATTATTGATTTTGATATTGAAGAATTCTTCTGTGAAGACTGAGCCAAGGGTTCCAAGATTCCATCTGCATTGGAGAACATCCACTCTTCAGTGTGTGTGATTCAGAGGCTCTGAAACATCAGCTAATTTATTGCCAAATTGAGAGATAACTTCATCCAGAAGTTATCACAGAGGTTTACAAGTTTGAGAGATAACTTCACACAGAAGTTATCACAAGGGTTTCAAGAATTTATTTTATTAAGTTTGATTCAATAAATTATACAGATAAAGATTTTCCTGTATTAGAGCCATATATTTCAGATCAGGGGTTGGAACAAACAGGGTGTGATTTATTGGCGGTCGTATGGAGTCTGTACAGATCCATATAGATTCGCACAAAAACTGACATCGGCAGGCAGAGATCCACAGAGACTGACATTGGCCGTCTGCAGACTGACGTCAGCATAGAAGCTAACCGAAAGAGACTGACGTTGGTAGTTTATCGACCGATGACGGCCTTATAATCGATGTCAGTGACTGTGTGTTGACATAGCAAACCCGAGTAGCCCAAATTGCAAGTTTATTTCCAGTTTGCTAGAGTAATCAGGTTTTTGAGATAGTATTTTAATATTCTTTTATATGCATGAGAGAGGAATGTAATTGTAATCATCTTAACAAGTGATGAAATCTTTGATTTTCTATTGAGAGATTATATTGTGGTTGATTTATTTATTTGAAGATATTTCCAAAAATTGCAATTTGTTCTTATTTTATACAAAATTTTAGAATAATTAGAAAAATAATTCAGAGCTTTTGTCTATCTATATTCCCTATCAAAAGGGGATATTACAGTGGTATCAGAGCTAAATCTTGCCATCCTGAGGGTTTATAGATCTTATGTAGCCACAAGAGTTGGGACCACATAGGTATAACACACGCAGTAGAGCCTTGCTTGAAGGTACCCAAGTTTTAGAACAACAACCAAAAGACATGGGTGACGATATTGACAGGGCCCGTATTCCTCACTATCCTAGAGATCAAGATGATGCAGAGGTTTTACTTACTCTCAGAGAGCTATGAGAAGGGCAAAGGCAGAATAAAAAAGTATTATGGCAGTTGGCAGAAACACTACCGGGATTGGGTAATCTAAGGAGACATTCACCACATCGTGACGATGTCAAGAGTGATGCAAGATCACAAAGAGCCCTTAGGACTGCTTCTTGTATAGCTAACAGGCCCACTAGGCCTACCTTTGTGTAATAGGAGGCCGAGGAGGTGATAGCAGGTGAGGAGCATGAGGAGGCATTCATAGACACACTTATGGTAGCGACTGACGAGTGGGAGTCATTACCACCTGTGGTCAGGGAGATGATTACTTTTGACCGATTCCTCACACAAAGGAAAGAACATTACCAAGGTTGATAGAATGGGAGACCAAGGCCCTAGAACACTGATTTGAAGCATGCTATGAGTAGGCTCACACTAGTGACATTTGATGGTAGTGGTAAGGTGACAACACATGCCTAGGTTAGTAAGCTTGATACATTTCTCACATTGCGACCGATGGCTGAGGAAGATGCTATCAGATATGCGACACTACATCTTGAGGTAGTAGCTCATAATTGGTGGCACCATGGGATAGTGGCACTCCATCATGATTAGATCATGTCTTACCAGGAGTTTTTGGATAGGCTGGTAGAGCATTTTGATAGGAGGGATCTAGAGTCCTATTTTTGAGAGTTGGCACAGTTACACCAAAGTGGCAGTCTAGAGTCTTACATTGATGACTTCTAGAAGTTATCAGTTATGGTTCCTGACATTTCAGAGAGGTGACTTATAGTACTCTTCATGGAGGGATTGATAGAACCATTGAGAGGTTAGATCAAAGGCTTTGATCCTCCTTCATTATAGGTAGCTATGAAGAAGGTGCGTAGCATGGAGATGGTAGCCCCATCTAGTAAATCTAACTCAGGAGGTACTTATTCATCCAGGGACCATAAGTGCTCCCACGGTAATAGAGAGAGACCAGATTTTAACATAGATAAATCAGGTGTTAAGAATGATTCTAAGGCAAATCCTACAACACCACCTTTGGATCGAGAGGCTCTTAATGATCTATGCAAGAAGAAGCTTTGCTTCTATTGCAAAGATCCCTATGATGCCAATCACGATTGTCCTTTGAGGCCTAAGGGCAAGGTAAATCGTGTGATGTGGGCGTATTATGAGGATTCAGATTCAGAGGATTCTGAATGGCAGGATGGTTTTAAGGAGGTAGAGGTTTTAGAGCCTAAGGTAGAGGTAGATTTAGAGCTTCATATATAGGAGGCACGTCTATCCAGCATTCAGTCAGATGAGTCATTTAGACTTTGTGGAGTTTTGGCAGGATAGAAGGTCATCACCCTTCTTGATACAGGAGCCACACATAATTTTATAGATGCTAGATTTATGGAGAAGCATGGGCTCACTAATAAAGATTTTGAGGGCATTAGAGTTAAGGTAGCTGATGGTCACACTCTTAGGTGTGAGCGTATGAATAGAGACCTCCCATTGCGCTTGAACAACTATGAGTTCAAGGTTGATTATTATGTGGTGAACATGGGGGATATAGACTTAGTCTTGGGTATGAAGTGGATTCATTCATTTGAGGAAGTTACTCTTCATCTCAAGGACATGGAGGTTTGCTTTGATGTTGATGGGAAGACACATATTCTTAAGGCAATATGGGGCAGCAGCTTCAGATACATGTTTTTTCATTAGATGGAGAGGCTCATACGAGATGACATGATAGAGTGCACTACCGAGTGCACATTGGCACCAACACAAGAGAGACAGGTGGACGAGCTTTGTCTTGAGGTGAGTTTAGTTCTGGAGTTAGCACATGTGATAGGGACTTAGCTTTTTGCTATAGCCAGGTCACAGGTTGATGATGATATGAGTATGTCTAGCATTCATAGTCCAGATTCAGCTATTATTCAGGTAAGGAATTTACTTGAGTTGCCGGTTGATTTTCATTTATGGATTGGATGTTGGCGTGCTTATCTTAGTACTAGAGATGATGTGATGCCATTAGATGAGAGTTGTGATGGACATGGCATGGAGTTCGTGTTGATTGATAGTGGTGGAGAGCATGACTACATTTGGGATCCAGGGGGAGTGATTGGTTTATCATTTAGCAATTGCTTGAGGGCAAGCAATTTCAAGAGGGGTGGATTGTCATGTCCCCTTTTCAGTTGACATCTTTAGAATGGATGGTTAGCCTATTATGCGACCTTCATAGGCTAATAGGATGGATAGAAGGTCTTGATGGAGATTGGCTTGGCTTCATTTAGTAGAATTTTTCCAGTTGGCTTTCGTTTGGGCTCGATCAGACATATATTGAGGGAGATATTAATATTTGATTGATTTAATCAAATATTAATTATTTGGTCTATTTTTAATTAGAAACCCTAATTCTAATTTAAAAAAACCCTAATTAGGGCAAGTACATCTTTTTGAGGGTATAAGGGTTTCTCATGGAGGCCATTATTGATTATGCATTGATTATTGATTTTGATATTGAAGAATTCTTCTATGAAGACTGAGCCAAGGGTTCCAAGATTCCATCTGCATTGGAGAATGTCCACTCTTCAGTGTGTGTGATTCAGAGGCTCTGAAATATCAGCTAATTTATTGCCAAATTGAGAGATAACTTCATACAGAAGTTATCACAGAGGTTTACAAGTTTGAGAGATAACTTCACACAGAAGTTATCACAAGGGTTTCAGGTATTTATTTTATTAAGTTTGATTCAATAAATTATACAAATAAAGATTTTATTGTATTAGAGCCATATATTTTTAGATTAGGGGTTGGAACAAATAGGGTGTGATTTATTGGCGGCCATATGGAGTCTGTATAGATCCGTATAGATTCACACAAAAACTGACATCGACATGCAGAGATCCACAGAGACCGACATCGACTGTCTGCAGACCGACGTCGGCATAGAAGCCGACTGACAGAGACTGACATCGGTAGTTTATCGATCGATGATGGCCTTATAACTGACATCGGTGACTATGTGTCGAGACAGTGAACCCGAGCAACCCAAATTGCAAGTTTATTTCCATTTTGCTAGAGTAATCAGGTTTTTGAGACAATATTTTAATATTCTTTTATATGCATGAGAGAGGACTATAATTGTAATCATCTGAACAAGTGATGAAATCTTTGATTTTCTATTGAGAGATTATATTGTGGTTGATTTATTTATTTGAAGATATTTCCAAAAATTGCAATTTGTTCTTATTTTATACAAAATTTTATAATAATCAGAAAAGCAATTCAGAGCTTTTGTCTATCTATATTCCCTATCAGAAGGGGATATTACAAAATACCCCTTACAAGCTTGGGAGTATCAATAGAATAGTCATGGAATAATTGATGGCTTTCAACATGATTACTTTTCTTAAGATTAGACCAGTGGACAATCATCAAATAAAACTTGATTGGTACCATGAAGATGAGTTTTAAAAATATCAATGGGTAAAAGGACATGATATTGAGTAGTGTATGCAATTAAAACACTATATCTAAGAACTAATAGAAATAAGTGATATTGATATTGAAGGAGAAATGTAATCAAATCAATCAACAAATCAACACCTTGGCATTTATAAATATCCTCTCCCAAAGCATGATCAAAGTAACTAGAGACCCCAATGAGACTAGGGTCAGGCATCATCTTCCAATCACATTGATTATCATACTATTCCCTACCATTAAATTAATACCATCAAAATTAAAAAGATCCAAGAATACAGTCCACCTCCATCCCCCATCCTAAAAATTAATAGGGATACAAATGATTGCATTGTCACCACTCGATGTAATAAGATTGTAACTCCCATGGCACCCCTTCAAGATCCTTCTACCTCATCCACTACCCATAATGGGAATATTTATAAGAAAGCCTCAAGTAGTTATGATAAATATTATGACATTCAATAATTAGAAAAGACTCCCTCTCAAATATATTTTATGGAACTTCTAAAAACATTTGCCTTACATTGGGAGATATTGAATCAAGTGCTGAATGATTTGAAGGTACCTAGTGACCTAGATACCAATCAATTTTAGGCACTAGTGGCACATTTATCCCCATCATATAAATTTAATTTTAGTACCTAAGATCTACCCCCTACTGGCCCATATCATATTATCCATTATACATTAAAGTCACCATCTCCCATCATCCCGTTTCCCATTTCCTCATAGATGGAGGATTTGCACTCAACTTGTGTAATCTAGAATTTTTAAAGAAATTAGGATATTTTGAGACATCCGTTGATCTTACTTTAATAATTATCAAATATTATGATGATAATGAGAGGCCATAAGTTAGGACTATCTATCTTCCTATTGCCATGGGACTAGTAATTCATCAAACTTTGGTTCATGTCATAGACGTAGAATCACCATATAATATGTTGCTTGGAAGATTATGGATTCATGAAATACAATCTTTGCCATCCACTCTACATCAGTGCTTAAATTTACCCCATTTAGGAATGGAGATCACCATTATTGGAGTTATAAATCATCATAGCTATTAAATGGATTAATCCTCATCACCTTACCTTGGCATTGACAACACCATCCTAAGCCCCACAGTTGCTAAGTATATCTCTCTAAATTAATTAAAATACACATCCCAATCATAGCCTAATATCATGTGACTAAAGATCACATCTATAAGATGTGGAGAGTATAAGTAAAAAACATTCTACATTGGAAATTTACCCTTATCTCCACGTAGTTATAGGTCCCTGATTATGAGGAAGAGTAACCCCGTTAAGTATCAGTTTGGGCCTATAACTTTTACAAGTGATATATTTTTGGATGATGAGTAAATTAAATATGGAGATGATTCTTGGCTCATTTTGGATGATAAATCCCTCATTTCTCCCAAGCAACATTATCTTAGGGTCTAGAGAATGATGGAAAATATGCAGTATAAATGAAAGGGATTGGGAAAATAAGAGCAATATTGACTAGAACCCATCATTGTTAAAGAAAATCCACAAAATTTTGGCTTAGGGTATAAAATATATGATGATGACTTGACCAACATCATTATGGATTCTATTTTGACCAATGAGTCATCTCTCCTCGATGAAGGAATTGAAATAAGATCTATCTGTAGTCATTTCGAGGAGCTCATTGCCATCAATATCTTCCTTGATACCACTATTTCCACTAACAATGTCTCCCTCTATTATCCTTCCCTCATAGACTAGGAATCAAAAAAGGATCCCAGCTTTGATATATTTCAAAATGATGAGGCCATTTTATAATTCATGAGAACTAAAGACTTCATGCTATCTATATATCACAAAAAGGGATTTTCTATCAACCTTTGTCAATCGACATATTTTGGGGAATAACAAACATCCCATTGTCAAAGTGAGGATGAAAAATTTTAAGAGGGAGGAGAGCCTTCTAATGAACCAAATGAAATACCAAATAGCTCCTTCATGTTAGAAGATTATTTTGAAATTAATATTGAACTACCAGGTTGCTTCCCTTTTGATGTTCCAAAAATCTCATTACCACCTTATTTATAAGATAAATCACCCTCACTTATTGAGGAGGTGATATAAGTTAATATCATAACTAAAAAACATCCCAAGATAGTGAAATTAGGGGCATCTCTTATGATAGAGGAATGTGAAGTCCTTATTGAGATTATAAAGGAATTTATTGACACATTTGCATGGAGCTATGTTGATATGCCTAGATTGGATCCATCATTAGTGGTACATAGTTGTGCATCCAAATGCAAAACCTATTAAATAAAAATTATGAAATATGCATCCTAAGGTGGTGTTACTAGTCAAAGAGGAATTACATAAATTCCTAGAAGCCAGATTCATCCACCTAATTGATTACTCAGATTAGATCTCTAATATTGTTCCTATAACAAATCCACAAGGTAGAATCCATATATGTAATGACTTTTAGGATATTAATAAGGAATGTCCTAAGGATAACTTTTTTCTCCCTAAAATTGACATGATCATAGATTCAATAGACATGTATGAGATGCTTTCCCTCATAGATGGATTTTTGGGGTATAATCAGATCAAAATAAACCCTAAAAATTGACATAAAACAACATTTATCACTCCATGGGGGACATTTTGTTATCAAGTCATGCCATTTGGTTTGAAGAATACATGAGACACTTATCAATAGGTAATGCCTATTATCTTTCATGATATGATGCATGACATTGTATAATATTATGTCGATGATATTCTATGGAAATATCGTCTAAGGTTAGAACACCATGTGGTCCTCAGAGGAATATTTTAAAGATTATGAGAATATAAAGTAAGGCTAAATCCCAAAAAGTGTGTCTTTAGAGTAACTTAAAGAATTTTTTGGGGATTTATAGTCTCAATAAGGGGCATTGAGGTGGATCTAGAAAAATTTAGAGTAATTACAAAAATGCCCCCACATCATAATCTCAAGCAACTCCAAGGCCTTTAAGGAAAACTTCATGCCATACGATGTTTTATCTCTCAACTGGCTAATAAGTGTCACCCCTTCACCCATATATTAAATAAGGGGATGGCCTTCAATTGGAATGAATAATGCTAATAAGATTTTGAAAGATTAAAATAGTAATTGGAAAATCCACCTATTTTATCACCACCAACTATGGGAAAGCCTTTGCTCCCTTATATTTCAGCAATGCCATGTGTTATTGGTGCTCTCCTTACACAATACAATGATCAAGGTAAAGAGAAAGCTATCTATTACCTTAGTCACACATTGATATCATATGAGATAAACTATACCCCTATTGAAAAGGCATGTTTATCCATAGTTTTGAATCATAGAAGATCTGACATTACATTCTCAATAATCATGTGCAACTCATCATAAAAGTTGATCCCTTATAGTATTTACTATCCAAAACAACATTTATAGGATGAGTAGAAAAATGGATCATGATACTCAATGAATTAGACATTGAGTATACAAATAAAAAATCTATAAAAGGATAGGTCATTATAGATCAAGTAGTAGAGGTACCTTTAAAAGTGATTGAGCCCATTACAACCAATTTCCTAGATGAGTCCATCCTGAATACCTCATAAATAGACAATTGGAAGTTATACTTTGATGGCTCATTTACTACCCATGGATCTAGGGAAGGCATCCTCTTAGCCATTCCTTAGGGTGATCTCATCCCAAAATCATTTTGCCTTGCCTTTCCATGTACTAACAATATTTCAAAATATGAAGCTTTGATATCCAGACTTTAGCTGGCTATCCAATGGAATATCCAATAATTAAAAGTATTTGGGGAATCACAATTAATTATTAAATAGGTCAATGGTGAATTCCAAATAAAGGATGACAAGTTGCTTCCTTAAAAAAAATTAGTGGATCAATTAAAGACCAATTTTTAGTCCATTGCATTTGAACAGGTTCCATGAGGAAGCAATAAAGTAACTAATTCTATGGCCACTATTGGCTCGCTTATTGATCTCCTTGAAGATGTCCTAGAAGGTAGTTTCTTGATTGAACATCTGATCATCCTGGTTTATCAATCATTGGCTCCACTTCAAATCTATGAAATCAACAATCCCAATCTACCATGTCACCATAATATCTATAGGTACCTTCATGACAATATCCTTCCCCCTAAACTTAATCACCATCAGTGTAAAGCTTTCATCCATCACACTTCCCAATACATAATCCTTGGTAGCATACTCTATTGATGTGGCTATAATGGTACCTTATTGAGGTGTCTAATATTAGAGAAGGCAGACCAAGAAAATGAAAGAAGTCCATGATGATATCTATTGAGGGCACATTAGTGCAATGGCCCTAGCTAAAAATCTCCTTCAAACTAGATACTATTGGCTGATGATGGACCATGATTGTTACCAATATGTGTATAAATGTGTATCCTATCAAAATCATGGAAACCTCATGCATGCTCTTGCATAAGAGTTATAACCAATTATGATTTGTGGCCTTTCTCCATATGGGGCCTAGATTTAATTGTCAAAGTAAATCTAACTTCATCAAATAGTCATAAATTCATTATCATGACCACAAAGTATTTTAATAAATGGGTTGAAGCAATGATTCTCACTTACATAATAGGCCTACAAATTTCCAAGTTTATTCTCAATCAAATTATTTGCCATTTTGGTATACCTTCTAACATAATTTTAGATAATGACAAATAATTCAAGAATCAAGAAATAGAGGCCCTATGTTAGAAATATCATATCACATAGAATTTTTCCTCCGCATATTATCCCCAAGGTAATGGACAAGTAGAGGAAACTAATAAGACCCTTATCAGTATTTTGAAGAAGACTGTCAATGAATCTAGAAAAACTAGCACATTCAATTATATCCATCACCATGGTATTATCGAACAAGTGTCCACACACTTACCAGGGAAACTGTGTATGCATTGGTCTATGAAACTAAAGCTATATTTCTAGTGAAAGTGGGACTCCCCTCTATTTATCTTTCACTTAGAGGCATCATAACTGATCATAATCTTAGATAAGAGTGGCTATAGGAACTATAACTCCTTGATGAAAAATGATAGAAGGCCTTGGATCACCTTCGAGCATACCAAAACAAATTGAAAGGCCAATATCACAAGAATATTCAAGCTAGGGAGTTTGAGATTGGTGACTTAGTCTTAAAATAAAATTAGAAAAACACCAATGCAGAATGTGATAATAAGGGGAAGTTTGAAGCCAACTGGCTAGGTCCCAATGTCATTATTACCAAGTTTAGATCAAGAGCATATAATTTGGCCATGCTTGAGGGAGAAGAACTAGATGATCCCATGAACAATATGCACCTCAAGTGTTTTTACACATAATCTAGGTATCATTATCCTTTGTCTATGAGTCACCTCACATCCACTTTGATTATCATTACATTTCCCCATTAGTCTAAGTCAAAAAAAAAATCCATCCAATGGTGAAAACTAGTTTACTAGTGCCTTGGGCAAGTACCATGATGAAAACTAGTTTTCAGCATCATGGTAAATAGCCCTGACCCTAGTCTCAATAGTGGGAATTTATCATCAGGATTAGGACAATAATGTGGGATGAATACTTTGGTCAAAGAAAGGGACATGTATTGTCAAAAACTATTTGTTGGAAGGATCTTTGGAATCACTAATCTAAACTTGGTCTTTATATTTGTCCCTAAGTCTATCATATTCTCATCAATCCCTATAATGCCCTCCCAAATATTCATTGGCATGAATGTCTCCTCTTAGCCTCACAAGTGACATCCTAACCCCATTCTCATATTGATGTTACTAAGCCTCAAATTTCATACCTTCCCACATAACTCATCATTTTGGAGGGTCACATGATTTAAACACTCTTCCTAAGTCTCTATGCATACACTATGACTAATGATTCCTAAAGGTTCATCATGACCCTCATTTTGAAACTTAATTGGACCTTCACCATGATATAAGCTATATTTTGGGTATATATTGTATATAATCCTCACCTCATCATTCAATCCCTTATACATATCCACTCATGATCATATCATCACTAATCTATAATCATGGTCTTATATCCATTTTATGTGTCTTATGTATGTATGCTACATGTTATGTTCATATTTGAATGTTTTATTTATAATAGTTTTACATGTATCTTTATTTTATCTTGTTAGATTTTATGGGAACAAGGATGGCATGAGTGACTCCTAAAGGTTCATTTAGAAAGGGTCATCTCCTAAATAGAGTTCCCCATGCATCTTTTCCATCATTCTTAAGACCTGTCATGTCCTTGGCATATCACATAAAGATGCAACATTAAAAAGGATTTAATATGCCCACACTTTGAAAAACTTCCAAAAGTCCCCTATCTTATCCTAATCAACCTCCTATCCTAGCCCCCATCCTAGTCAATCTCCTATCCTAGCCCACATATTATCCTAATCAATCTCATCCCATCTACCCTCATCCAAGGACTAACACACTGACACCCATCCCCTTATCACCCTACTTCCCTAGTGCAAGAGGATTTATACCACTACCACTTGAGATGAAGTGATTAAACAAGGGATTAGTTTCTCTATAACGTAACCTCCCCATGAAGGCATAGTGTGCAATCATCATATCATATCACATTATCTACACATCATCATGTCATACATCCATAAAAAATCTCAAATCACATCACATATAAAAACATGCATAAGAACAAAAAAATATCCCATATATAACCTCATCCATAATGAATCACAAAAATATGCAAAATATCTATCACTATGTCATCAATAAAATGCTACATCCATAATATCCAAACATCATCATTACATCATTGATATGTCTCATAATGCCAAAATATAACATTTAAAGCTAAATCACATATCACATCACATCTCATATACATGTCCTCATCATATAACAAAAATAAATGCATCTCATTATCATGAAACAATAAATAATATACATACATCACCGTAAATCATCATCATATATATAAATATCATAGTCCAAAATACACTATCCACATGGAATCCATGTCAAAAGATATGATACAATCACATGAATCCCATGGGGAAAGAATGAGATCTAATAAACAAAAATACATTTTACATATGTTACCTTTTGAGTCGCCCTTATTCAATTTTTTGTGAATTTTCCTTAAGCAAGAGTCAATTTATCATTTCCCCCTTATTGGTTATATCTTTATTTATTAAGTCATCTCTTTATTTTTAAAAGTCCATCCACCTATCATATTTTGTGTGTGAAATTTATAAATAATTGAACCTTTGAACTTAAACCTCATAGCAGAGTTCAAGAGTTCAATGGTTCAACGAGTTCAATGATTCAATGTTTCTCAAAGCAAACTGTTTATCCCTTTATACATTTCAATTATGTTTTTGAACCTTCTAGTTGAACATGAACCTTTTCTTGAGGTTTAAGAGTTCAACAGTTCAATAGTTCAATACCTAATGCTTTGTAAGGAGTCATGTTCACTCAGTTCCATTATATAAATCAATGTACCATTTAACCTACTGTTTAAACCTCATAGTGGAGTTCAATAGTTTAATGGTTCACTATTTCAAAGTTCAAAGCTTCTTTAAAAGTCGTGTGACTATTGGTCAATCTGTATAGTTCATCTTGTATCTTTGAACCTTGAATTTGAACCACATTTCCAAAAGTTTAATGGTTCAATGGTTCAATGACTATACTCTCATCTCGCCCTGAGGCTTTCTCTAAGTCAAAATTAGTGGGAGATTTAGAGGAGAATATATTAGAAACTCATTATAAAGAGGAAAGTTTTAACTTTCATGAGGTTATAGATAATTATAACTCATCAAAATCATGTGTAAAAAAATGCTTGCCATTAATGCATATGTCAAAGTTCATGTCTTATCAAGCGTTTTTAGCACATATTGTTTCGGTTTAATTATTTGATCTAGTTAATGTCTGTATCAAGAGAGAACAAGCCAAATTAAGCAAACAAATGTACTAGATGATGTAAAGGAGAACAACATAGGTGGTATAAGATTTTTGTTGCCCAAATTTGTAGTGATTTTAGATACATTTAAGGTGAGTTCTACTCTTACTATAAGCTATTTCCATTACTTGGTTGGAAATAAGAATCATTTTGAGTTTTTGGCATTGTTTAAGAAGTTCAAAACATTTTTTTAATTATATCCTCCAACTTGTAGCCATGAAATCTGCATGTCTTGGTTACGACCATGGTTCTGGTCTCATCTATTCTCTTCCTAAAATTGGGGACACCTCTCTGGTTCAATATGACTTAGAAGATTTTAAGGAGAGAGCTAGAAATCTTGTGCCAAATCTTATGATGTAGAAGATAGTAGAAAGTGGTTCGGTCAAAGATGCAACCTTTCCCATGGCTATACAATGCCTTGAATTAGTTCTAGAATGCATGAATAGATATGAACCTCAAAATAGGTGCATCAAAACTGTAGATGGTAATGTTTTACTTCATATCAATAGACAAACCTTAATGTCTGTAATGAGAATTACGCCTAAGGAACTATATTCTAACCTCAATATTACTTCTTCTTGTGGTTATTTTTCACCAAAGAAAGCAATTTACAAGAGTGTGATTATAAGGAATTGGTTATTAAAATTCCAAAAAGGGGGTTCAATACTACCTAAACCATTGACAAGAAATCACATGATTATGGAAATAAAAGATATTGTGGTGTTACTACATAGGCTAAAGGGCAATGCTCAGGCATATTATTGGGAAGACTAGATGTACTTTTTCATACATGTGATCCTCCAAGGAGAATAATATTTGGACTAGGTAGAAATTGCAGCTGAATGTTTGTATCTGGGTCTAAGTAATTGTTTGGGGAATAAATATTTTTATGTCTTCATACCTCTTCTATTGCCTAACATCTACAAGACAATGGGTAGGGCTACCTCATGCGCCCTTAGTTGAAGACAACAAAATTTATGACTATTATTCATAATTATAGATGCATAATTGCTATGAGAATTATAGGAGGGTTAATGATGTTTTTACCAGGAGAATGACTTATGAATTAGCAAACAACATCAATAAGAGGTTATTTGATAAGGCTATAGAGTTGATCAACATTTATGGTAGTTTATTTATTCAGTTTTCCAAGTTCACTTATATCAGAGTTGAGGGTTTTGATGGTGAACCTTTAAGGTTACCTAGGTATGTTTTTGACCATTTTATGTTGATAGAAGTTTGTAGACAATTAACACATGTGGATAAACAATTCTCAATGAAAAATAAATCTGGTATATCTTTTCCTATTGAACTTGGACATTATTTATGCTAGTCAGTATCTGATGCTTCAAATTTAGAATTAGATCTTAAAAAATTAATTTTTTAGTACTTCACTTCCAGATCCCAATTTGATAGCAAAGGTTTTACTAGGGATAACTTGGATTTTGGAACATGGTTTTCACATATTCCTCAATTAGAGGATTATTGGGAGGATTGTTCAGATGAATTTGAGGTTAGAAGAGGATTGTGGTCTAGGTTCTCCCTAAGACAAATAATTACCCTTAATTTAAATATGAACATTTCTAAAATTTTTGATAATGAAGAATAGATGATTGATTTGCAATTTGAACAAATAAAACAATCACCTATTCTAGAAATTGACTGGGATAAAAATGAAGAAGATAGGATTGAGGTTAAGACCCTCCTAATAATAAGGAGAACTGAGAAATGGTTGAGGGAACAAAAAATAAAGGGAGCTCAAAATAAATTTTCCCAACAATGTACATCAATAGCTGAATCACCATCCCTAATAAGCTTCTCTAACTAGCTTATTGCTATTTGTGATGCATTTACTTCTAAGTAAAAAACTAGAAGAGATCCTATCATCAAAGAATCCAAGAAGGCCCTTACAACTATTCTGCCTCCATGTACCACCAGATCAAGGACTAAAAGCAAGAGAAAGAGTTAGATTTATAAAAAATAATTGTGGATTTAAATTTTGAAGAGGATTCAGGAGAAGCAATAGGTGATAAAGAATCTGATTCACCAATGGTGGAGGCGGTTGGTGAAAGTCAACAGATAGAGATTGCTTCTGATTTTACTAACCTAATGATTATTTCAAATGTGCCTTTTGATCAATAAAATCTTACTAAAGAAGTCTCAGCCTCTACACCTAAATGGTTGGAAAGCTCAATCAATGACAAAAGGAAAATAGTACCATTTTCTTTGCCATTGGAAGACATGGTGAGTAAGTGTTTAGAAAAAACTCCTAAATCTAAGAAATTAAAAACAACATCCATGGTAGATGTTGAACCTAACATAGGGAACTAGAATACAGAAATGACTTGACCAAGAACTAATGAGGAAGTTCAAGATACTACAGTTTAGGATTTTATAATTGAAAAAATAGATCTCGGGACTGCATCATGTGTTTTGGATGTGCATCACCTTGAAGCATCCACCAAAAGGATAGTCAGCTAAACCTGGAAAGATGAGAAAGATAAAAGGGAGTTAAAATAGACCTTATTGTCAATGGTAGAGTACATCGATGCCATTCATAACCTAGATCTATAACTTATTACCCAACTGCCCCTGTCTTTTGATCCAAAATCACCAGTCAATCAAAAGATGTTGGACCAGATACATAGAAAAAAAATGATTGCCAAGGTATTTGATGATTGGTTGGATGGAATTATTTAGAAAGGTATAGAATACATTCATAAACTAAAGAATGTATATGATCTAACCACAATTACTATTGAAGACTTGAAGACACAAAATGCTTTGTGGATAAAATATGAAGGCAAATGGATGAGTGTGATGAACTAAATTGATGAGGTACAAAAGTATGGGATAGAAAAGTTTTTGTCAAAAAATAATTTGATAGGTCTAAATGAAGATGTACTATATATGAGTAGGAAAAACATTGAATGGACAAATTTAGTATCTTGACAAGGGCAAATTGAACTCACAAAAATGATCAAAGAAATTACTAAATTCACTCAATCATTACAGCATGATGTACAGTGTATTGATGTAAAATATATAAAGGATGATGGAAAACCAGAAAAAGACATTGATATTATGATTCAATCCTTTAGGGAAAAGATCAACATCATTAAAGAAAGTGACAACTTATTAACTAAAAATTTCTTTTAGATTTCAAAGGTAGAGTCACTTCTTTATCACTATGTCAAAACATTCCTGAAGCACATGGAGAATATGGAGAAAATTTAAAGGGAAGAAAACATGTGAAAGGCAAGGGTAAAACACATTAGTATTCCTAATCTCTTGAAAATCTAGGAGTTTTTTATAACATTTTAGAAGTGGAAAGTTCAATGTGCCTTCTCAACTAAACATAACAAATCTAGAGATTCTAATCCATCACTTAAGCCATGATCTTACTTACATAGTTTCTTTATTCAGTTTTTCAGTTAAATTATTTTCAAAAACTTGATCTTTAAATGAATTTGTAAAAACTAAATCCCATATGGGTCAGAGTTACTTTAACTCTGGTTTGGTTTGAAAGATTAGATAATTAGGGCAACTATATATATGTTTTCAGTTGTTAACAATGAGATAGAGAATAGAAAAGGGTGAGGAAATAAGAAATTTTAGAATGGAACTACTAATGTTTTTACAATATATATGATGTTTGTTTGAAATATTTTTCATCTGTGAATGAAAAGGAGAATCAATTACTGCATATTTAGATCTATGTGTTTGAATAATTGAAATTGGGTTTTCTGTGTGAAATCTTCTTTCATATCATAATTACTCTTTCTTTAGACAATTCATTGTATGTGTTTTATCATTTATTGGTTCAATAATATATATATATATATATATATGTTTATCTATTTGATTGTTATTGAAGATAGAATTTGTGTATTCTATTACTCACTGTTGTTATAGAAAAGGATATCACATTCATAACATGCTTATGTATGGATGCTAGTTAGCCTTTAAGCACTTTCTGGTTAAAAGTGTATCATGATGATTAATATAATTTGAATTCATTGAAAATATTAAAGGGAATTGTACCTTAATTCAAAGGGGAACTATTCTTGATGGTTTACCCATTTATTGTTTAACTTATTTGTTCTTGAAATAAGAAGGGTATTGAGTCAAAATAAAACATTTTTAGATAAGGACAAATATGTTAGCCAATAGTTTTTGGTGACTTCACTGGGGACTTAAATTGAAATCTTTATTGAAAGATTAGTCACCTTAATATGAGGCAATAATGGTGCTTCCAAATGAAAATATAATACCTATTTTACAACCTAATATTGGTTTTCAAGATGAGTTGGAAGATATAATTGGTCAGTTAAATAATCTTGGTGTACTCATCAAAATATTGATGATTATAGGAGAGCAAGTGGAATTTTAGAAAAAGAATAAGAATTAGTCGATAATTTGAGATTACTGTTACTCAGGCAAAGAAGGAGGTAAGAAAAAAATGCATAAAGAAATCAAACCCCTTAAAGTGCAAAGAGATTAAGAACAACATAGAAATTAATAGTTATAATATCATAAGCTGGATTCCAGAAGATACACAAGGTCTTTGAGAAGAGAGGGAATTAAGGATTCTATTTTTCAAATGTTGCAAAGTCTAAAGTTTCCTTATATTCCTACCTATGTTAGGAAATCTAGAAGTAGACCTCCTAGCCCTCCTAAACACTCTACATCCTCTGTCTGTCAAGCCTTAACTCTTTCTAGTACTATCTTTCCTTCTGCCATAAGTTTTCTTTCAATGACCCAACCTTGGGGAGCAGCTATAGGAACTCTAAATTTAGGGGCCAACCTGAATCCTTTGCCTAAAAATGTAAAATAAAGTTTACTCAAATTTAATGGAGATGGAAGACAATCACTAGAGGAGCATCTAAGTGCCTTTGTAGCAACATGTGGTGTGTTAGGCGTGCAACATCAAGATGTAGCCATAAGACTTTCTACAAACTCTAACTGATACTATAACACAATGGTTTTATCATCTAACTAATTCCTCAATCACAAACTGGAATGATATGAAAACTGTGTTTGAAAATAGGCTCAATAGTGTAGAAGATAAACATTCCCTCCTTGCTCAATTGACTCACCTCAAAAAGGAGATACATGAACCCATGAGGGAATTTATAGCCAAATTCAATAGAATTGTGCAAAAGATTCCTACTGCTAAAAGGCTAACTACTAAGAATTAAAAATGTTTCTTTATTAATTATATGCCCCTTGATATAAGTTTTCATCTCAGAAGAGGTGCAATTGTTGATTTAGCAGCTGCACAAACCTTGGTAGTTGGGTTAGAAGATGATCTTATTATGGCTAGAAAATGGAAGAAAGAAGTCCAAGTACCTAATGCTCATCCCTCATCCTTTATGGATCCTATAGTTCAAAGGATAGTCAATGATATGATTGCCCTAAAAATATAATTACCTAAGACTATTGCTTCATTCCAACAACCATATCAAGATATTGGTAGGAGAAATTTTAATCAACAAGCAAATGTTGGTAAGATATTACCACTTACATCAGCACAACCAAGCTTGACTATTTAGGCCCCTCCTAGAAGAGGTAAGATGTGTGCATTTCATTTGACTATTGATCATGATGAAAATTCTTGTTTGGAGATGCTTAGATATGCTCAAATCACTGCTACTCAAGTTGTGTTAGGGGATATTACTGAAGAAGAAAGGAACTTTGAGGAACCTGGTGACTCTAAAATACATTTCCTATAATATGAGTTAGATTCAGAAAGAGGAGGTGAAATATTGGATACTCATAAAGATCCTTCATGTGCTGTGCTTACCAAAAGTCAAAAGAATATGAGATTTTCTAATACTCAAGAAGTGCCCGTTAAAGGTAAGGAACCTTTTACTAAAACCTCTGATGCTAATTTGAAGACCCAAGAAAGTAAATTATTACATAGAAATGATTGTGAGACTTCTTTTGATATTTTAGAATTTTATAAGTCTGCAAAAATTCAAATATCTCTTGCTGAATACCTCAGGTTGAAACCCAAAGAACTTGATAAATTGGTTAAATATGTCAAAAATGGCCCTACACAAGTTGAAACTGAAAGTCAATTAAGTGTTAATACTGAGTCTCCCATTACCCAATTATTTACTTCATTATCTAAATCACCCATTCATACTCCTAGAATGAACCTCAATTCATATGATGATACTCCTTATACAGCTGATATGAAGCCTAACCCATTTTATATTTCTTTGTTCATAAATGGTCATAAACCCAGTAATTTTATCATAGACTCAGGTGCTTCTGGTAATATAATGCCTTATTCTATAGCCAAAGCCCTAGGTTTATCCCTTAAAAAAACATTTGGTAGATGTTACTCCATGGATGGCAAACAGATTTATTTGCTCAGACAAATTAAAGATGCATGAGTTGCTCTTGCAGCCTATCCTAATAAAAAGGTGAAGTTCACTATCTTGGTAGCGGATATCCCTGCTAGTTATGGGATGTTGTTAAGCATGAATTTTTGCAAAGATTTGGGTGGCAAAATTAAATTGGATTGGTCAAAAGCTATAATTCTATTGGGAAAGTAGAAAGTTAAACTAGAACTTGAACTTAAATACAATTTTACTGTATACCCTTCTGATGATCCCAAATCTCAGATTCTATTTGAAGAATGTGAATTTGGCAACTATTTTCTCTCCTCTACATTCTTAAAAGAAGAATCTATCCCAAAGTCTATTAATTTAGATGATCTATGGACCATAGAATTTGATGGTAGTTGTGCTACCACTTGTTCATGAGTAGGGGTTGTGTTGATCTCACCTGAAGGTGAAAATTTTCCTTACTCTTTCAAGTTAGAATTTAAAAACACTAATAACACTACAAAGTATGAGGCTTTGTTGCTTGGGTTAAATGAAGCTAAATTAAAAGGTGTAAAGATGCTCAAGGTAAGAGGAGATGTTGAATTAATTGTCAAATAGGTGAGAGGCATTTTTTTAGTTAAAAATGATAGATTGAGACTTTACAAAAATAGAGTTTGGGATGAGATAGAATGTTTTGATGCCTTTTCTATTGAGGCAATTCCCAGAGATCTTAATACATGGGCAGATTCTCTAGCAGTGTTAGCTTCCCTTATCCTCTCACATATTGATTTCAAAATGGATTCATATAGAATAGAATTGGTCTACCATCTTAATGTCCTAGACAATGTTGAAAATTGGCAAGTGTTTGAGAATGATAGGCAAATCAAAAGATTCTTTGAGAATACTGAGATGTTCCTAGGAATTTTTTTGAAGGTTCTGAAGCAAGTTATAAAGAATTTAGTCTTGACCTAGGGATCAATTCAAAAGATGATGTAATTTAGCTGAAAGGAAATAAAATCCCTAAACGATTAGTCTCTCTAGAAAATTTGTTCACTCGACAAGATGAATATACTAAAGGCAAACTTGCCCATAATCCTAACAAAGTGGAGGATTATGAAAAAATCAACATTGGGAGTGAGACTGATCCCAAATGGATCTCCATTGGTAGGTGTTGTTCACTGGAGGAGAAAAATGAATTAATTAATCTATTGATTAAGTATAAGGATGTCTTTGCTTGGTGCTATGATGATCTTAAAGATTTTAGATGTGGGAAATTTCAATAACATATTCCTTTGAAAGCAAAAGTAACTCCATTTAGGTAGAAGCTAAGAAATTATAATCCAAAAGTTACAGAGGCCATATTTAAAGAGATTGACAAGATGTTGAAGGCTAGGATAATTTATCCAATTCATCACTCCACCTAGGTGGCAAACATTGTTCTAGTATGCAAAAATAATGGAGAAATAAGAATCTACGTTGACTTCAGGAATTTGAACCAAGCCAGTTTAAAAGATAATTATCCCTTGCCTATGATGGATCACATCTTACAAATTATTGCTGGGTTAGAAATGATGTTCATGTTAGATGGGTTCTCAGGTTATAATTAGATAAGTATGGTTATAGTTGACCAACAAAAAACTGCGTTCACTACACCTTGAGGAACTTTTACTTATAACCGTATGCCCTTTGGTTTGATTAATGCTGGTGAAACTTTTCAACGGGTGATGGATTCATCCTTTAAAGATCTGAAAGATAGAATTATTGTCATTTATCTTGATGATTTGAATATTTTCTATAGAAAAAGGGAGGATCATTTAAAGGATCTAGAGACCATTTTACAAAGGTGTCAGAGTCATGGGATATCTCTTAACCCTAAGAAGTCAGTTTTTTGTGTTACAAAAGGGAAATTGTTGGGTCACCTAGTTTCAAAGGATGGAATCAAGATTGACCCAGAAAGGGTTAGAGCAATACAAAAACTAAGTCTTCCTTCTAATAGGATTGGGGTTAAGTCTTTCTTTGGCTAGATTAATTTTCTCAGAAGGTTCATTACTAATTTTTTTGAGATTAAAAAACATATTGTAGGGATGATGAGTGAAAAACAAGCATTCAGATGGAATGAAGATGCTAAGAAAGCATTTGAGGATATTAAAGAAATAATTGCACAAACACCTACTTTGGTAAACCCTAGTTTCCAAAAAGATTTTGTTATTTATTGTTATGATTTAGAATATACCATGTTTGGTATCTTGTTACAGAAGAATGAATTAAATGTAGAAGCCCTAATAGCCTTTATGAGTGTTCTACTCAAAAAACATGAAAATAAATATTCCTTGGTTGAGAAACAAGATTTCACTATAGTAAAGGCTGTTAAACAATTTAGATATTATATACTTCATTCTCATTCAGTTGTATTTATTCTTAGTTCAGTTGTAAAAAGCATTCTCACTCAATAAGATGTTGGGGTGAATAATAGAGCAACATGGGTTGCTAAAATTCAAGAATATGACTTAGAGATTAGACCAACCAAATTGGTTAGAGGTCAAGGTCTATGCAAATTGATTGCTGAAAGTAAAGAAGAAAAAGAAAAATAACTCCCCACTGTTCTATTGGTAAGTTTACAAGATCCATGGTTCCTAGATGTAACACACTATCTTACTTATGGAGACTATCTTAGTCACCTATCTCTGAAGGAGAAAAGGAATATGAAGTTAAAAGCAACAAAATATGTCATTTGGGATGATGTTTTATATAAAAAGGGACTAGATGGAACTTTTTTGAGGTGTGTAGATAAGGAATAACAATACAAAATGTTGAAAGTTTTTCATAATGAAGCCTATGATGGACATTTCTCTTCTTCGATCACAGCATTCAAAATCCTTAGAAATTATTATTATTGGCCAGGTATGTTTAAAGATGCATATAAATGGGTGGTTAACTGTGAAAAATGCAAGATGTTTTTAGAAAGACCACAAATTGCAACATTGCCTCTGAGGCCTGCCATTATTAAATAACCTTTCAAACAATGGGGATTAGAATTCATTGGGCCTCTTTCACCTCCTTCAAGTGCTATACATACACACATTTTAACAACAATAGACTATTTTATGAAATGGGTTGAAGCAGCCCCTAGAAGAGAACCACTTCAGAAGTGGTATGTAATTTTCTCAAAGAAAATATACTGGTATGTTTTGGTGTTTCTCAAAATATTGTGGTAGATAATGCTACTAGTTTTTCATCAATATAACTCACTTCATTCTGCTATGAACATAGTATCTCTCTTTCTCACTCATCAGATTATTACCCTTCAAGGAATGGACAAATAGAGTCTAGTAATAAAAATATGATAGCCATCATGAAAAAATTGGTTAGTGATAAACCCAAATATTGGCATAAGAAACTATATGAAGCACTCTGGGCTGACAGGGTAACCTAAAAAAGAGTAATAGGAATGGTGCCTTTTTTGCTGGTTTATGGGATATGAGCATAGTTATTATTACCTCTAGAATTATCTGTAGCTAAATTATAAAATGTTATTGAAGATCAATAATTTCAAAATTCTTTAGAGAAAAGAGTTATGTATTTAACTAAGATTGAGGAGGAGAGGAATGAATTGGTTGATCAAATTACTAATCATCAAGCTAGGGTTAAAAAGATTTTTAATCAAAAAGCTAGACCTAGAAGGTTCATGGAAGGAGATGAATTATTGTTATGGGATAGAAGGAGAGAACCTAAAGGAGCACATGGCAAATTTGATTCACTTTGGAAAGGGCCTTTCAAAATTTATCAGGAACTAGGTCCTAATTATTTTAAATTGGAATATCTAGATGGAGTTATTTTACTTGTCCTATAATGGATAGGATCTTAAGTTGTATCAACTGTGAAATAGGTGTCCCCTATTTTTTACATAACCTTTCCATTGTTATCGTGTGTTGTGTTTTCCTTTCCTGGTTTTAGTTTATCTTACTTCTTTTCTTCTGTCTCTGTGTCTCAATTTATGTGTATCTAGAGTTTCTGAGTTCTCTACAGTTTGCCATAAAATGTAGTCCCCAGTTAGTGCCAATGTTACCTTTTAATTTGCCCTTATTCAAATTTTTGTGAATTTTCCTTAAGCAAGAGTCAACTTATCATTTTCCCCTTATAAGTTATATATTTATTTATTAAGTTGGCTCTTTATTTTTAAAAGTCCACCCACCTATCATCTTTTGTGTGAAATTTAAAAAGAATTGAAACTTTGAACTTGAACCTCATAGCAGAGTTCAAGAGTTCAATGGTTCAGTAGGTTCAATGATTCAATGTTTCTCAGAAAGAACTATTTTTCCCTTTATACATTTCAATTATGTTTTTGAACCTTCCAGTTGAACTTGAACCTTTTCTCAAGGTTCAAGAGTTCAACTATTCAATAGTTCAATACCCAATGCTTTGTAAGGAGTCATGTTCACTTAGCTCCCTTATATAAATTAATGTACCATTGAACTTACCAATTGAACCTCATAACAGAGTTCAATAGTTCAACGGTTCACTATTTCAAAGTTCAAAGTTTCTTGAAAAGTCGTGTGACTATTAGTCAATATGTATAGTTCATCTCATATCTTTGAACCTCGAAGTTAAACCATATTTCCAAAAGTTTAATGGTTCAATGGTTCAAAGGTTCAATGAATATACTCTCATCTTGCCCCAAGGATTTAACTAAGTCAAAATTAGTGGGAGATTTAGAGGAGCATATATCCAAAACTCAATATATAGTGGAAAGTTTTAACTTTCATGAGGTTATAGATAATCATTACTCATCAAAATCACACGTAAAAAAATGCTTGCCATTAATGCATATGTCAAAGTTTATATCTTATCAATAATTTTTAACACGTATTGTTTTAGTGTAATTATTCAATTTGGTTAATGTTTGTATTAAGAGAGAACAAGCCAAATTTAGCAAACAAACATACTAGATGATGCAAAGGAGAACATCACAGGTGGTATAATATTTTTGTTGCCCAATTTGTAGTGATTTTAGATACATTTAAGGTGAGCTCTACTCTTACTATAAGCTATTTCCATAATGTGGTTGGAAAGAAGAATTATTTTGAGTTTTTGGCATTGTTTAAGAAGTTTAAAACATTTTTTTCATTATACCTCCAACCTATAGCCATAAAACCTGCATGTCTTGGTTATGAGCATGGTTCTGGTCTCATCTATTCTCTTCTTGAAATTGGGGGCACCTCTATGGTTCAATATGACTTAGAAGATTTTAAGGAGCGCTCTAGAAATCATGTGCCAAATCCTATGATGTAGAAGATAGTAGAAAGTGGTTTGGTTGAAGCTATGGCTTTTCCCATGGATGTACAATGCCCTGAATTAGCTCTAGAATGCATGAATAGATATGAACCTCAAAATAGGTGCATCAGAACTATAGATGGTAATGTTTTACTTCATATTAATAGACAAAGTATAATGTTTGTAATGATAATTATACCTAAGGAACCATATTCTGACCTCAATATTACTTCTTCCTATGGTTATTTTTTACTAATGAAATCAATTTACAAGAGCATGATCGCAAGGAATTTGTTATTGAAATTAAAAAAGGGGGTTCAAGACTACTCATACCATTGATAAGAAATCACATGATTCTATAAATAAAAGATATTGTGGTGTTACTACATAGGCTAAAGGGCAATGCTCAGGCATATTATTAGGAAGACTGGATGTACTTTTTCATATAGGTGATCTTCTAAGGAGAACAATATTTAGACTGGGTAGAAATTACAACTAAATGTTTACATCTGGGTCTAAGTAATTATTTGGTGAATAAAGATTTTTATATGTCTTCGTACCTCTTCTATTGCTTAACATCTACAAGACTATGGGTAGGGTTACCTCATGCACCCTTAGTTAAAGACAACAAAATTTGTGACTATTATTCATAATTACAGATGTATAATTGCTATGAGAATTATAGGAGGGTTAATGATGTTTTTATATGGAGAATGACTTATAAATTAGCAAACAACATCAATAGGAGGTTTTCTAATGAGGTGATGTAACCGATCAAGATTTATGGTAGTTTCTTTATTTAGTTTTCCAAGTTCACTTATATTAGAGTTGGGGGTTTTGATGGTGAACCTTTAAGGTTACCCAGGTATGTTTTTGACCATTTTGTGTTGATAGAAGGCTGTAGACAATTAGCACATGTGGATAAACAATTTCCAATGAAAAATAAATCTAGTATATCTTTTCCTTTTGAACTTGGACATTATTCATACTAGTCAGTATCTGATGCTTTGAATTTAGAATTGGATCTTAAAAAATTCAATTTTTAGTACTTCACTACCAGATCCCAATTTAACAACAAAGGTTTTGCCATAAATAACTTTGATTTTAGAATAAGGTTTTCACATATTCCTCAATTAGAGGATTATTGGGAGGATTGTTCAGATGAATTTGAGGTCAGAAGAAGACTGTGGTCTAGGTTCTCCCTAGGACAAATAATTACCCTTAATTTAAATATGGACATTTATAGAATTTTTGATAATGAAGAATAGGTGATTGATCCACAATTTGAACAAATAAAAAAATCACCTATTCCAAAAATTGACTGGGATAAAAATGAAGAAGATAGGATTGAGGTTAAGACCCTCTCGATAATAAGGAGAACTGAGAAATGATTGAGGGAAAAAAAATTAGAGGGAGCTCAAAATAAAGTTTCCCAACAATGTACATCAATAGTTGAATCACCATCCCCAATAAGCTCCTCTAACTAGCTTATTGCTATCTACGATGTAGGTACTTCCAAGTCAGAAACTGGAAGAGATCTTGTCATCAAAGAATCCAAGAAGGCCCTTACAACTATTCTACCTCCTCGTACCACTAGATCAAGGACTAACAGCAAGAGAAAGAGTTAGATTTATAAAAAAATAATTATGGATTTAAATTCTAAAGAGGATTCAAGAGAAGCAATAGGTGATAAAGAATCTAATTCATTAATGGTGGAGGAGGTTAGTGCAAATCAACAGACAAAGATTGTTTCTGATTCTACTGACTTGATGATTGTTTCAAATGTGCCTTCTGATCAATCAAATCTTGCTAAAGAAGTATCAACCTCTACACCCAAATGGCTGGAAAGCTCAATCAGTGACAAAAGGAAAATAGTACCATTTTCTTTGCCATTGGAAGACATGGTGAGTAAGTGCTTAGGAAAAACTCCTAAATCTAATAAATTAAAAACAACATCCAGGGTAGATTTCGACCCTAACATAGGGAAATAGAGTGTAGAAATAGCCTAACCAAGAACTAATGAGGAAGTTCAAGATCCTATACTTCAAGATTTTACAATTGAAAAAATAGATCTTGGGACTACATCAGGTGCCATGGATGTGCATCACCTTGAAGCATCCACCAAAAGGATAGTTAGATGAACCTAGAAAGATGAGAAAGATAAAAGGGAGTTAAAATAGACCTTATGGTCAATGGTAGAGTACATTGTCACCATTCATAACCCATATCTACAACCTATTACCCAATTTTCCATGTCTTTTGATCCAAAATCACCAGTCAATCAAAAGATGATGGACTAGATACACATAAACAAAATGATTGCCAGGGTATTTGATGATTGGTTGGATGGCATCATTCAACATTCATAAACTAAAGAATGTATATGATCTAACCATAATTACTATTGAAGAATTGAAGACACAAAATGCTCTGTGGATAAAAGATGAAGGCAAATGGATGAGTGTGATGAACTAAATTGATGAGGTATAAAAGTATGGGATAGCAAATTTTTTGTCAGAAAATAATTTGATAGGTCTGGATGAGGATGTACTATATGTAAGTAAGAAAAACATTGAATGGAGAAATTTAGTATCCTGACAAGGGAAAATTGAACTCACAAAAATGATTAAAGAAATTACTAAATTCACTTAATCATTACAGCATTATCTATAGTGTATTGATGTAAAATATATAAAGGATGATGGAAAACTAGAAAAATACATTGATACTATGATTCAATCCTTCAAGGAAAAGATCAACATCATTAAATAAAGTGACAACTTATTAACCAAAAATTTATCTCATATTTTAAAGGTAGATTCACTTCTTTATCACTGCATTGACACACTCCTAAAGCACGTGGAAAAGATGGGAAAAATTCAAAGGGAAGAAAACATCTAGAAGGCAAGGGTAAAACACATCAGTATTCCTAATCTCCCAAAAAATCTAGGAGTTTGTTACATCATTTCAGGAGTGGAAAGCTCAATGTACCTTCTCAATTTAACACAACAAATTTGGAGATTCTAATCCGTCACTTCAGCCATGATCTTATGTATACAGTTTCTTTATTCAATTTTTTAGTTAAATTATTTTCAAAAACTTGATCTTTAAATGAATTTGTAAAAACTAAATCCCGTATGGGTCAGAGTTACTTTAACTCTGGTTTGGTTTGACAGATTAGATAATTAGGGAAACTATATATATATATATATATATATGTTTTCGATTGTTAAAAATGAGATAGAGAATAGAAAAGGAGGAGGAGATAAGAAATTTTAGAATGGAACTACTGAGGTTTTTATAATATATATGATGTTTGTCTAAAATATTTTTCATCTGTGAATGAAAAGGAGAATCAATTACTGCATACTTAGATCTGTGTGTTTGAGTATTTGAAATTGGGGTTTCTGTGTGAAATCTTTTTTCATATGGTAATTACTCTTTCATAGACAATTCATTGTATGTGTTTTAGCATTTATTTGTTTAGTAATATATATATATATATATATATGTTTATCTATTTGATTGTTATTGAGATAGAATTTGTTTTATCTATTACACACTACTATTATAGAAAAGGATATCACATTCATAACATGATTATGTATGGATGCTAGTTATCCTTTAAGCATGTTCTGGGTAAAAGTGTATCATGATGATTAGAATAATTTGAATTCATTGAAAATATTAAAGGGAGCTATACCTTAATTAAGAGGGGAACTATTCTTGATGGTTCACCCATTTTTTGTTTAACTTATTTGTTCTTGAAAGAAGGGTATTGAGTCAAACTAAAACATTTTTAGATAAGGACAAATCTATTAGCCAACAACATATAAGCATATGATATCAAGGATGTGGCCTTGGTGATCCACCACCCCCTCTAGAAGGTTATCATATAGATGAGTGACTGGTATGGAAGGAGCCCAAACACTACCCATCTAGAATTATAGCATCATATAATGTCTTATAATACTAGGCCTCTTGAGTGAGAAATACAATCTAGTCCATCACCCCCATCATACCCTATCCTCTCAAACCCTCACCAACCACATATCTAGCCCTCTATACCATTACAAACTATCTAGTTAATGTCTAAATATGAGAATATAGCTATGCAATCCGACCAAAAAATATACAAACCTAGCTCTATAGTGCTGTAATCTACATCTACACATGCCCAAGCTATGTATCCCACTGTATAACCTATGATCGCAAGGTAGTAATCTGAGTATCCCACTATGTCACCTATGCTTTCAATGCTATAACCCATGACTATAACTACATCACCTACCCATCTCTCTGAGTAATTCAAGCCTATAATTTGGTAATCTACCCCTATGCTTTCCCAACTAGATATCTCCCTAGTTAGTCAAACTTTGAATGTGGGCTTGTAACTGATCCCTCTCATAGATAATCCTAGAAATATTTGACAAATGAGCATAGATATCCATCTATAAATACACTATTAGTGCCTCATCCTTTGCTTATGTCAGTGGTTGAGAAGGGCTCACACCACTACCGCTACATATCTAAATTTATGGCTGGGCCACTCCCTATATCCGTATCCCTACCAGTACCTAACCCTATGCCCCTACCTATGCTACTACTACACTCCCACTATCATCATCCATATCCATCACATCCTAATACCCTCCTCCATATTTTGCTCTCTACACAAGCATCTATCTATTTTGCCTCACTCACCTCTAAATCCTAGCCCATGTTTGAAGTACCTATCTCATCATACCCCTCTAAACCACTATATGAGGCCAAGTTAGTTGGATTAGAACCTGAGGCTACCACCATGTTGTATATGATGGTATCACACTTGGATCTAGAATGGGCATGCAAAAATCCCATTGAATTGGTGTAACCGTATCATAATCAAACATAAAATTAGGTCTCTTGGCTGGTCTACCCTAATATGACCTCTCCCACTCACTACATGAAAACAAGTGCTCAAGAGTAGGCACATATTGGATAAAGCCAAACTAGCATTGAAATTGATCTAGTCTATATCTCTCAATAATATAATCCTAATGCCCAATCACATAACATGGTGTCAACATATACTAGGTCTACTAGCCAAATCTAATCCCCTATACAACATTCATGTGATGTGCTTTAGCTATAGATTGTCAAAGGCCTCCTTACAGGAGTGCATCTCTCCCGCAAGACCTAACTGCACTCCTAATATCATGTGCCATTAAAACACCATAAGTTGACTAGGCTCTAACCTTATAAGTGTACCAAATGGTTAGTCAATTGTAATATGATCATGGCTCCATATTTTTAGTAGTAAAGATGGGCCAAAACTCTATACATGCCTATAATTACCCAAATGTAGATCCCTATATAAATGTGCCAACATGATAGGTCCCCAAGAAAACCCCTGATGATCATGAACCATATCAACCACTACATCCCCCAAGCCCAGGTGAAACCATTATCCACTCTTGTTTGGCAACATGATGCTAGATACAAGAGCCATCACCACCAATGTCAATCTATCTAAAGTACCCTCATGATGACATAAGTCCATGTCAATATAGTTATCTTGTAACCCTATCTACAAGCTCCCACCTAGGCACTGTAGTGTCCACATCAGTGTCTATGATCACCAATAAATCTTGTCTCCCTACATGGGTAGATGGAAAATCCTATAAACATCCTCTAAGGTTACAATCATCTCTCTAGTAATAAAATATAAGGTACTTATCTTCAATTTCCATTGCTCCACTAGTGATGTAATCAAATATTGATTAATATGAATCAGTGGCATCATTGCCATGTCATGTAAACCAACCATATTGAGCATTCCATACTCCTCAGGGGTCATGTGCCACATCTCATGCAATATCTTGGGATGTCATGATTGAGATGCTAATATGCCCAAATCCTCTTGAACCAAAACCAATTCATATCTATCATCACTCCTATCACTCTAAAAAATCAACACACTTGTACACCTAACCTATCTAACACACTCACTTTTCAACTTACCTAAGGATCCACTCTCTTCACATCACCCACATAAATACGTAAGTTCACCTAAATAACTAACTCCCTCTAACTAATTACTTTCATTCATCTAACCTTACATTTCCATCTATATAACACCTATCTAACCTTGTCCTACCCATCACTTAGCCATTTTTTGCCTAATTGACAATCCCTCTATTCAAAATTTATATGGTTAAAATCCCACTATTATTTAATCATAGGGTTGTAACCCTACCATTCCCTAATCATAGGTTTGAAACCCTACCATTCCCTACTTGTGGGATTACAATCCTACCATTCCCTACTCATGGGATTGCAATCTTACCATTCCCCTACCTATGAGATTGCAATCCCACCATTTACCATAGCAACTCCACCATTTGCATCAATAACCCTATGATTGAGGGCAAAAATTCCAATCACGGTATTATCAGACCAAAATGGATGGCATTCTTTTATACCAAAATCCACTTTAAAATCTAAAAAAACTAATGAAAATCATAAAAAAATATAGAGTAAAATGATGTTTACTCATTGGTGGTCCAGCCTCGACATCTCTCTATTACTCTCAAACTCTCTCATCATGGTGGGAAGCTCAAGGAATACAATCTATCTCTTCTGCTTCAAAGCTCTAATCACCTAGCACAATGAGTGAAAATGACCCAAACCTAACTCTTTTATCCTATATGACCCCCGTCCTCCTCCAACAACCCCCTACTAACATCCCCTATCCACTTATCCCTAAATACCAATCTTGTCACTTTTGATCATGTATTACTAACATCTAGGGTCATGGCTTACCCACCACCATTAACATTCCCATTATCCCATAACCATAACTACATCAGCTTGAGGTCATTTTAGACTATGTAGGTAGCACCTAGTACCATTTTTGGTACCTAAGGATAGCTTGACCACCATTCACCCTTTATCACTATCTCGTAGCTAGATTTGTCACTTATCAATCATGTATAATTTTAAGCCTTGACTCTTATGAAAAATGGATCTTTATCCCTAATTAATTATCTTTATCCTTTTATCCCTTTTTGAGCTTCTTATAATATGTATCCTTGTTACAAGACCCATCATCCGCTTGAACCCATCTTATTTTAATCAAACTTGTCTTCTCACTTTCTAGACAATTGTCACTTGTCTAGATCCATCACTTGAGCCACTTCAACATTATTATTGGGGAAGATATCCAATCAACATTATCATCCTAACCCTATCTATTTATGACTCTTATCCCACCCTGAGTTCCATTTTGAGTGACTATCTAGTTCAACTTCCTCCCCACATGCTCCCTTGAGGGGGCATCATATCCTACTAATTTTAAGATCATCTAACATTAAGGTTTTTATTTGAAATACCATTACTCCTTTAAATCCCCTTCAGTCGTAATGCCCTTTCAAAGAGGGAAAAAATGTATGCATTAAAATATGATTCACCTGCTAATTACACTAATTCCTACTAATTTAGCCTAGTTCCCATATTTCCTAGCCATATTAACTAATAGCCTAATACCCATATCCCATTCCCATATCCCACATAACCTTTATCCCATATTGAAATCAATTAATACTCTTATTAAACCTTTAATAAACCCCCATTACCTACTCCCACTAGCCAATTTTAAATTCAAAAATAATCCAACCACCCATCTACCACCCTACATTAGCCTTTCATAAAACCCCTAAACCCTATGGGAAGATTTATAGAATTGGAGGATTCTATAAATCTTCCACAAATTGGCCCCTTTATAATTTTCTAATTCTAGAGATTTCCATGGAATTAAAAATTCCATGGAAATTTCCTAACCCTAGATCTGAGGGCCCAAGTTTGAATTTGGACCCTTGATCTTCCCCCTATTTGCCTATAAAACTAATCTCTCCCTCCACTCTTGGAACTAATGAGAAATTTTATATAAAGCCATTAAGCACTCTTATAACATCCATAACAACATTCTAGTGTCCATTTGAAGCCATTGTCTCCATCACACATCCATTGGAATCCATTGTCAAAGTCTCACAAACAATCAAACAATCAATCTTTTGCATCAAGTCATTTGAATTCAAATCCTAGAATGGAGGCATGAGGAGGTAAAGAGGATTGTAAGAATGTTATAATTTCTCTAATTATCTCCTTTATCCATTCCTATTGGTGACATCAAGTTTTGGGTTTATTGTCTCTTTGATAATATTTTCTTAGACTTGAAATTTGGTGGAAAACATCCATCATAGGTCTTAAAAACTTTCATTCATAAGATGTGTTTGATTCATAAGAATTTAGGCTGACCCTATTTTTATCACAACATCTAACTCCTAACTATATAAAGTCTCTATGGCATAACTAAACTAGAGTGAAAAAAATGATAAGATGACACTTGTTAAAAGCATCGACGTGGCATTCCTCTGAATGTATATAATGTCTACATGGCATACCTATCAAAATAAAGTGATAAAATTTGTATTGAATGAGTAATTCAAATTTAGAGACTTTACAAATTAATGGTGTAAAAACTGGAACTAAATACCAAAATATATATCAATGAATTGAAAGTGGACATCGTACCTATTGATCATAAATGAACCTGAGCAAACTTGCATCCTTGAGAATTTGAAGCCCTAACAACTTAAATTCAAACTATGAATTATTTATAGAAGAGATAAGACATTAAAAGATTAAACTAAAACTCTATCATATTAATAAATTCATTATGGCTTCTTCATCTAAGACATTTAGAGGAGCCTAACCATAGTCTAGGTTTTTAATCAAAGACTCTACCAAGTACATATATATTATTTTTTATTAGTTAGTGTTCAATGATGAGTATCCTAACTACTCAACTCTATGGGACATAATTGGAAATGTTGATGCCCATACATGTGAAGAGAATTTGAAACCAATACAGAGGAAATTGGTTGCATATTTACTCCCCCTCAAATGATAAGGATTACATTTCACAGTAGCCAAGCCTAGAATAATGCCATGCATTGACCTACTACAAGTCCTATTATTTGTGGGAAAGGTAACTTGGGGTGATTTCATACATCACTTATATCACAAAACCATCATCACCTACTTTTTAGGATATTCTTTCCAAAGTTACTTATCCCTGACTAATGAAAACACTACATTTGATTTACATAGAGTGGTAACATGGAAGAAGAACAATTAAATTGGTAAAAACACTAAGAAAGTGGATCATTTGTGGAGAGTTTTTTGTCCTTAATGAGAAGTAACCAGTACCTATAACCATGTTTTAGATGGGATTTTTCATTAGGATGACCCTTATGAATAGATTATATGGCTAGCCTAATATCAAATTCCTTCACCTCAAGTAGGTTTGACTACTATATTTATTGATGACCTTAGATCTAACCTTTCCTCTAGGAGAGATAATCAATGCTAAGATGAAAAATAAAATTTTACATTAAGATAAGAGGCCTATGAGAGGACATTTTTACATGATGTATTATCTCTAACATGTAGTGATGGGCATAGTATACATGCATAATGGATCACTCTATATCCTATCTCCATATTTCATCAAGAACCAAATACATGACTCTTACTCCATACACATATACAAATACACAAGAAATATAGTCTGAGTTGTAGAAGATATATATCCTTAGGTTTGGAGGGCTATTCATGAGGTACCACTTCTTAGAGTATCAAATAATATAGCTAATACATTGATGCCCAAAGGGGACTAATGGATCTACCCTGATTATATCATGATCATAGTTGTAGGGCATAAGGTTAACCCATTGCATCTCTCTAAGTGTTGATGTAAGAGATTTCACCCTTTGACAGGAGGCCGAGCTCCTGCCTTCTCTTTGCAATTATGGAAACTCCCCTCTCGCCTATGGGACCGATGAAGCTGGAGGGGAGAGTCTCTAGATAAGGGCTAGTTCCCTTTGATGCATCATGTTCATTCCAGTAAGTGCAAACACACACACACACACACACACACACACACACACACACACACATAGATATATAAAAGGGGGATGAAAAGGGAGAAAGATTATAGGAAAATAAACTACTCTAAAGAGGTGATGCACCAAAATAAATTGACCTTCTCACATCCACACTTGAAACTAGATAAATACATACATACACTTCACACTTGGCAGAAGAACCAAACTGCAAAAGCTTGACAGGGAGGTTTGAATGAAAATACAGAGAATAGAGGTTCACCAAAGGTGCTGTGAAATGCACACTTGCAAGGTAACTCCTTTTGTTCTTGACTTCTGAGTAGAACTCTTCTCCTGTCAGCTGTAAAAATGGCACCTTGTAGACAATAGGTATGTTGGTGCTAGACCTATGAAAGCATCAAGAGACAATGACTGAACACAAAAAAACACTCAACACATACTTAGAAATGTCTATCCAAGATAGAGGTAAAAATGCATTTTATTGATTCAGGTGGAATTTTGCCAGGGCTACGCCTTTACAAATGTGTAAAGATGATTACAAAATGACAAGTCCTCAATATATAAGAGAAAAAAGGAGGCCCATTTGGCACTCCTTTTTTACACGTGGACAATTTGTGTCCCCTCATTGGGAAGGGGAAAACACTATTACTGATGTCATCTTTCTAGAAGAGGCCTGCTGGAACCATGCTATATAATCACCAAATTTGACTTTGGCATTCAAGCATTAATGTGGAAACACAGGCTACGCCTCTTTTTTGCAAATATATTGAGATTTGTCCCCTTTTAAAATGCATGGACCATGTCATTTACTATTTTCACCATTTGGGAATTATCAGGTAATAAATCACCTTCCCCTTGCCACTTGGACTGCATTGTCACCTGGGATTTTGTCCTTTTCCTATTTTGTCTTTTCTGGCTCTTTCGGCCCTCAGGGGAGAACATTTTGGTGGGTCACTACATTCTAGGCTTTCTTTCCATGGTTAGCTCTCTCTCATTTGAAAAGGAATAGCTATTTCACTTCACTAACTTTGACGTCCTTTGGGATGTCACCATCCCCGTCACAATGTCAGCTGGGCCCTTGTTGGCTTTTCAGGCACTTCTTTGCTTTCGTCAAAAACTATCTTAACATTTCCCCAAGGGGAAAGTGACCCTCCACCCCTTTGAAAGTGTTCCTTTTTGTTTGGGCTGAGATTCCCCTGCAAGGGAACCTGCCCTTTAGGGTCCTTCAACAGGACACTTCATTGCCTTGGTTTGAACAGATTACCCTAGGTTCCCACAGACCTTTGTGTCTGCAGAAAATTTCCCTGCAGACAAAAGTCCATGGATGTTTTCCCATAGATAATTTGTTTATGGATGATTTCCTCAAGCTTTTGCCTTAGCTTTTAAATTGTGCCTAAATTTCTTTGGACTTTTTGTCCGAAGGAATTCCTTCAGGAAAAAAGTCTGAAGGAAATTAGGGCTTGAATAAATTTGAACTTTAAAAAATGTTGGGCTTACCTAGTCTTTTCCATTGAAGTGATTGCCCTCCACAAGGGCATTTTGAAATTTGAAGACTCCCCTTCAGCCACGGACATACCCTTGAACTGAGTCATTAAACCAAAATTGGTTCAATAGTTCAATGGGTTCAACCATTGCGTGCCAATGACAAATGAAATAAAGCCGATGGACTTCTTGCTTTGAACATGCCCATTGAACCAAACCCATTGAACCAAAATTGGTTCAACAGTTCAACCATTATGTATCAATGAACTGTTGAACTGAGCTGACTGATTGAATTGATCTGATGAACCAAATGTTGAACCAAACTGATGAACCTCTCCGTTGAACCTCTCTATTGAACCAAGAATGGTTCAATGGTTCAATGGTTCAACCATTGATGAATCAAGATGTTGAACTTGAAGATGGGCTTTTTTGAACCAAAGGTCTCAGAACCGCTTGAACCAGGCCATGAACTTCTCATTGAACTTGTGCAACTTAAAAATGATTATCATTGAATAGCAAGGGAAGAAGGGGACCAAATTTTTTGCCTGTGGGCAAAATTGGTCAATAAATTGGTGACTCCTAGGGGAAGCATGCCTGCTATGCTTAGGATCTAGTTGCCTTGCAGTCCATTAGGTGTGGAGTCAGATGCAACTATGAAAGAATTAGCAATAGCCCTAAAAGATCCAAGAATCAAACATGAAGTGTCTACCCCACACGTAAAGGGAAACACACAAGGCTAAAAAAAACATATGCAAACTACACTTAGGGAAGACAGGGAAGACAACTAAAAACAAACTATTATATATAGCTAACTAGGAATGTTCACCTCCCTCCTGGATCAAAGGGAAAACTTCTCAAGTCCACTTCTTGGAAAGAAGACTTATGGTGTTGGGAAAGTAGCTGAATGAAAAAGAGAGTTGGTGACCTGCTCCTCTTGCTCATCACTTGAGTTGGCTTGTATCCGAGTGGGTCAAAATCAAACATGCTTTTGACATATATGTACTATGCTTGTCCTTGGAAGCCTATTGAATGCTGATCCTTCATATTGGTGCTCTTCACCAAGAAATCAATGGCTGTTGGCTCATCACCAAAAGCCCTTTGATCTGCACATTCCTTCTGCAATGTATCATGGTCTAATTTATTTCCTTCTGCCTCATTGAAGACTTTGTTAGACTCATCCTCTACTTCCTTTTGGCCTTCTTGAAGAAGGGTGACTGTGGTGATGTCTAAAATGGACTCACAAAATGATTGCTCATCCCACAGAACATCACCTCTCTATTCAATGCTCTCTTCTTCAAGGCATTCCTCTAAGAAGATAGACCTCTCTTTTTCCTCCTCAAAGATCAGGACCTATAGATGTTCAAAGGTATCCCCCTGATCCTCCTCTAACTCAGGGTCCTTAGTGTAGTTGACCTCATCATCAAAATAGCAAGGAAGTTCATCAAACAAAGGGGAAGAGAGCTGACCATGCTTTTGTTCCACCTCATATTGCTAGAACATCTGCATATATGCAAGACCTTCATCTTCTCCATTGCTGATAAGATATTCATAAGGAGCATCAATGATGATTCTACCTTCGTTGTCACTCATGACAGCATCTTGAAGAACTGCAGCTTGGATTTTCTGCTCCTCACTCACCTCCTACATAATAGGTTCTTCCTTGAGAAGAGGTGAAGTGGAGAAAACATGTGGAAGAGGAGGCAGTCATTGAGCTAGAATCAAATGATTTTCATCCTTCCATTTGATCAACACTTTATCAATATCAGGTATGGCCTGATAAAACTCTTGGAAATGTGTAGGTGGGGTGTGTTCAGACATGGAATGTGTTATTTGGTCTGAGCCATCCATCACACATTGGTTGAGGAATTTCTCTCTGGATTCTAACTCCACAATTCTCTTGGCCAGATCTTCTTGGAAAAGCTTTTCCTGGAGGTCACCAACATTATCATGAGCAGGAGCAGCCTCAGCTTCTTCAAGGTTTAAAAAAAAACCTTTCTCTTCCTCCATCCTGCCCCATGATTCTACTATTTTCCCTTAGTTTAGGATCTCAGAATTAGGATTTTGCTTCTGTGAACAGCCAACAAATTTATTTTCTCCTAGGTCCTGGGGCTCCTCTGTAAGGTCTGAAGATTCTAACTCTCTTTCAAGAATCAGGTTCATCCTAGCCTCTAAATCTTCAATTTGTTTGGCTAGGTTGTCCTGAAAGAGTATTTCTTGGAGGTCACCTAAATGATCCCCTTCAAAGCTCTAAGCTGGTCCCTGGCATTCCTTCTTCCAACTCAGAATTTGCACATCACATTGAAAAACTTGGGGAGGCTAAAGAATGCAAGGAAGAGCTGTTGATGCACTGGAGGAGTCTCTAGAAGAGGGATGTGCTGGCTAGTGGTACTATTCTCAATGGAAGATTCACAATATAAGGAGTTTAGAAGGTTCATCTCCATGGGAGGTTTTTTTGATGTCTTCTGGTGTTGGAAATCTAGGTGTATGGGATTGGGGGTAGATGTATTTGATAATCTGGAAAGAGCAAGTGTTATCTAATAGAAAGGATTTGGTGCAAAAGAAGGGGCTTTTTTCAGAATAGGAGGGGGTGCACAAGGCTGACTACCTCTCATAGATGGATTTCTCCATTTTATACCTCCTCTTTCATGGGTTGCAAGGGCTAAGCTTGCCTAAACAAATGGTCCTCTTTATACATCAGCTCATGCTAATATCTGTACTACTCTTCTAGCCTGTTAATCTCCAATTCCAGTGCTATCTCCTTTATAGTTACAGGGCAACTAGGAGAGCTGCTTGAGGTGATACTCTAAATTTTTTGAGTCTGATCAAAATCATATGAAGGAAAACTAGACCCATGATTTTAAGAAAAGGAAATATACATACAAGAAATGATTTTTGATGGCACCAGGCTGCTTAACTAGTGGATTTAACTCAGAGTTGCCAGATGCTGAAAACATTGATTTACTGTAATAGGTCTAGCATCAATCCTAAAACCTTATTGCATTGTAAAACTGAGGTCCCACCGAGTGTGCCAAAACTATTGACACAAGAGATTGCACCCTTTGGAAGGAGGCTAAGTTCTTGCCTTCTCTTCGCAATTATGGAAACTCCCCTCTCACCTATGGGACCGATGAAGCTGGAGGGGAGAGTCTCTAGATAAGGGCTAGCTCCCTTTGATGCATCATGTTCATTCCAGTAAGTGCAAACACAAACACACACACACACACACACACACACACACACACACACACACACAGATATATAAAGGGGGGATGAAAAGGGAGAAAGATTGCAGGAAAAGAAACTACTCTAAAGAGGTGATGCACCAAAATAAAGTGACCTTCTCACATCCACACTTGAAACCAGACAGATGCATACATACGCTTCACACTTGGTAGAAGAACCAGACTGCAAAAGCTTGACAGGGAGGTTTGAATGAAAATATAGAGAATAGAGGTTCACCAAAGGTGATATGAAATGCACACTTGCAAGGTAACTCCTTCTATTCTTGACTTCCAAGTAGAACTCTTCTCTTGTTAGCTGTAAAAATGGTGCCTCGTAGACAATAGGTATGTTGGTGCTAGACCTATGAAAGCATCAAGAGATAATGACTAAACACAAACAAACACTCAACACATACTCAAAAATGTCTATCCAAGATAGAGGTAAAAATGTGTTTTATTGATTCAGGTGGAATTTTGCCAGGGCTACACCTTTAAAAATGTGAAAAGATGATTACAAAATGACAAGTCCTCAATATATAAGAGAAGAAAGGAGGCCCATTTGGTGTTCCTTTTTTATAAGTGGCCAATTTTTGTCCCCTCATTGGGAAGGGGAAAACACTATTGTCGATGTCATCTTTCTAGAAGAGGCTTGCTAGAACCATGCTATATAATCACCAAATTTGACATTAGCATTCGAGCATTAATGTGGAAACACAAGATACACCTCTTATTTGCAAATAGATTGAGATTTTTCCCCTTTTAAAATGCACGGGCCATGCCATTTTCTATTTTCACCATTTGGGAATTATCAGGCAATAAATCACCTTCCCCTTGCCACTTGGATTGCATTGTCACCTGGGATTTTGTCCTTTTCCTATTTTGTCTTTTCTGGATCCTTTGGCCCTCAAGGGAAAACATTCTAGTGGGTCACTACATTTTGGGCTTTCTTTCCATGGTTAGCTCTCTCTCGTTTGAAAAGGAATGGCTATTTCACTTCGCTAACTTTGACATCCTCTGAGACATCACCATCCCCGTCACAATGTCAGTCAGGCCCTCATTGGCTTTTCAAGCACTTCTTTGCTTTCCTCAAAAACTATCTTAACATTTCCACAAGGGGAAAGTGACCCTCTGCCCCTTTGAAAGTGTTGTTTTTGTTTGGGTTGAGAGTCCCCCACAAGGGCACCTGCCCTTTGGGGTCCTTTGGCAGGACACTTCATTGCCTTGGTTTGAACGAATTACCCCGGGTTCCCATGGACCTTTGTGTCCGCAGACAATTTCCCCGCAGATAAAAGTCTACGAATGTTTTCCCATAGACAATTTTTATATAGATGATTTCCCCAAGCTTTTTCCTTAGCTTTTAAACTGTGCCTAAATTCCTTCAGACTTTTTGTCCGAAAGAATTCCTTCAGGCAAAAAGTCTGAAGGAAATTGGGGCTTGAATAAATTTGAATTTTAAACAATGTTGGGCTTACCCAGTCTTTTCCATTAAAGTGCCTACCCTCTTCAAAGGAATTTTGAAATTTGAAGACTCCCCTTCAGCCACAGACATACCCTTGAACTGAGCTGTTGAACCAAAATTGGTTCAACAGTTTAATGGGTTCAACCATTGCGCACCGATGACAAATGAAATAAAGCCGATGGACTTCTTTCTTTGAACATGCCCATTGAACCAAACCCGTTGAACCAAAATTGGTTCAATGGTTCAATGGTTTAACCATTATGCACCGATGAATTGTTGAACCAAGTCGACTGATTGAACCGAGCTGATGAACCAAACATTGAACTAAATTGATGAACTTCTCTGTTGAACCTCTCCGTTGAACCAAGAATGGTTCAACGGTTCAATGGTTCAACCATTGATGAATTGAGATGTTGAGCTTGAAGATGGAATTTTTTGAACCAAAGGTCTTAGAACCACTTGAACTAAGCCATGAACCTCTCATCGAACTTGTGCAACTTGAAAATGACTGTCATTGAATAACAAGGGAAGAAGGGTACCAAAAATTCTGGCTGTGGGCAAAATTGGTCAACACTAAGTATGTTCTAGAAAAATTAGTTGATTAGGGGATAGTATACTAGTTATGGTAGGGGATTAATGATTATTTAAAGAGGAATATGAGCAATTTCTATTGCTCTTATTTGATGATTGATAGGATGTGTTATGTCAAGTACATGCACTTTGGATAGGTTGGTAGGTTTAGAGAATATTATTCATTGACCACCCTATCCCATAAAGACTATGAACCTCATGGTCTAATTTAAAAACATATTCCAAAGTCTTGTTATTCCATACTAACATGAGCTTTACAACCATGAATTTTTATTTTTGAATGCTAAGATTGATGCCTAGGTCATAGAGAGGGAACAAATGGTAGGATTGAATGAATAAATTTTGAAAATAATCCAAGGAGAGCCCTCAATTTTTGTTATGGATGCACATGTTAGGATTCCACCCTTAGGTGGATGGGATAAAATATAATTCTAGAATAATGGGCCCTCCTAATCATCATTAGAATAGAGGGAACCATTTCAAACATCACCCATGATGATGAATACTGTAAATCAAGAGCCTGGGGTGAAAGGTGTTCTTAGTATTACAACTTCCCTTTGAAGAACTAAAGACAAGACAATTTATATCAACTCTTTAGATTCAAAATGCCATACTCTTCTTACTACCACTTTAGCTCAAGTGACTGCAAGTGTGGATGTCCCAACTTCCCCCACTCATGTGGTTTCCCCCTCAACAAAAAAGGTAACTCTTTGCTATGAGAGAAAACCTAGAGCCTAGTGACCCCCTATAATCCCAACAATTGATACATATTCTCGAGTATCACCCATAGGGCATGAGTAATCATCTAAAAAGGTGAGCCCATTATGAGGATGAGGATGAGGAGTTAAAAAAATAAAAGTCTTAAGCATCATAGAAACTAAAGGAAAATCACCACTTAAAGTAGATAAATCAGGTGAGGATGTGGTCCCTAATATATTTTCATTTCCTTTTATTTTTACATTACCAGGTGTGTCAATTATTTCTCTTATGTTAGATACTTTATTTTATCATATTTCTCTTAGTCCTAGTGTTTTACCTTCCCTATTTATTCCAAAAGTGTAAGTTATTTCTTCTAATCTTGCTAGCTCCTCAATCCTAACTGTTAATGCAAATCCAATTATGTCTTCAACATCTATTGTTCCCACTTCAACTATTGTTACCTCCACCATTCCCTCAACTCTCCTTGAGCCTAATAAAGTATCATCTAAGAAATCTAGGGGAACATTTTTAAGTACACAACTACATGTTTCATCCACCCAATTAGGTTTGCCAATGCCTTCTTCCAGTCCTACCTATACTACTACTATAGTATCATCTAAAAAGACTAAGAAGAATAAGCAGGTATATATAGTCAACCCTATGTCTTAATACGATGGTGTTGATTAGTCCAAAATCATTTGGCCTTCACTATCAGATCCCTTACATGCAAAAGTCTTAAAATAATCTTCAAGGGACTTATTGGTTGAGACTACAACCTAGGACACTTAGCCAATTGACTCAACTCAATTGGTGATTCCATAATGGATAGTAGACTTAGAATCAAATGCCTTTCAAAGGTCAAATCTCATAATAACTGAGCTACCCATAGAAGCTAAACCTTTGATAAATCCATAGGGTGTATCTAAATATCAAATAATAGGAATATTGAAGATGAGGTGGGAAGGGTCATAATTCTAAAAGAAATACAAGATGTTTCTCTATTTCAAAGAGAAAAAATAGGAGTCTGGGGAAGTTTCCTTACAACAAGGATCTTAGATCTTATTTTGAAATGCATAAGGATGCTTTGTTTGAGCTTCATGAAGGGATAGAACAAGCAAGAAGAGAACTTGAGAAATAATTGGAGTAGGTCCAAGAACAATAAAAAACTATTCATGTTTTTGTATAAATTGAAATAGATGTACAAAGTGCAGCCTCAAGGTTATATAACATTTTAAATGCTATTTATTTAACAAGGGATAAATTAGCCCCTTAAATCATTGAAGAAACAAAATTGTTTAATTCTTTGAAAGAAGATAATAAATTAAAATTATTTTTTCTATACACAACAAATAAGGATTATAACCATATGAACTTAATGACACCATTAGAGGCATCCAATGTTCTCAATCTAGTTTTCATTGAAACATAGGAAGCAAGAGAGTGGGTAGTAGGTGTAGAAGTAATAATGCTAAAATATATAGAGTACAAGAACATTATTTTATAAATTTTGGATGAGTTAAATATTTTTCAAGCTAGGGATTCTACAGATAAATTGATAAGTAGAGTCAGTTCTGATAAACTTCTCCAACAAGACTAAACAAATTTCAAATAGAATATTAAAGGACTAGCATTGGAAAAGATTGAGGCTAAACTAAATTTTGAAAGGAAGTTGGTCATATAAGTTGATATATTTAGGATTAATTTCAAGAGCACCAAATCTGAGTATACACATCTACTGGAGCAATCAATCAAGGTACATAGGTCCCCACTTTTGAACATGGACATCATAAAATATTAGTATGATGTCAATTTTAACTATTATCAGGAATTGGAGGCCAAAAAAAAGGCCAAGGCTCTACCTTCCAACTCAACTCCATATTCCATCTCAATACCACCTCCCAAATCAGTTCTAATAATAAATTTAGTGCATCACACTATGTCAAGTGTAGCCATGTAATCACCAAGTGTAAATAAGCCTTAGTTATCAAAGGTTAATTTTTTTTGTAATATTGCATGTAAGATTAGTCAATGTAATTATAGTTTAATCATATTTTATGTATGCATGAAATAATTATCTTGATACATTTATAAGCATGCACATGTTACATGGCATCACACAAGCAAACCTATTTTTGACATAGTTATGATCAACTAATTATACATGCAATATTGGCATTAAATTAGAACCAAGTTTCTAATTACTAAGATGTAACTTTGAGTTTTGCATGAACTTGGAGGATGAGGCAACAACTTCCCAAGTCTATTTATATATGTAAATCCCTCATTTCAAAGTGTGTATAAGTTATTTTTGATTATCATGCAATTGCATTGATGTGTTTTCCTTTCATTTCTATGTAATCAAGTGTTTATTTCTTTGATTTTTTTCATTCAATAATTCTAAGTGTATAATAGCTATGTAGAATTCCTTTTGTTATCATTGATATATGTTGATTGTAGATGTGCAATATCTATTGAATAGTTAGCAAGTGTTATTGATTAGATGTAAAAAAATATGACTATCTCAATTTTTAAAGTGTGTAGGAGTGTTTCCCTTTGATATAGTTATCTAGGTGTGAAATAGAACTAACCCAAATACCTTTTTGATCTGAGCTATAATTATCTAGGTGTAAAGGTGTGTAATAAATACTCTAAAAGGAGAAATATTCAATTGATATCTTTAATTTTCTTATATAATTTCTTCCCAGAATGCCTGACTATGTTTGTATGTGAATGTGAAATAGCTACCAACAACAAGCATTAGTTTTGGTAACACTTGTCCATGAAGAAATCAACCCTAGAAATAATACCTTGAGACCATAGATAATTATTTTCTACTCTACCCTTCCCTCTTTTTTAAGTTTATTTGTTTGAGATCTACCCACTTTAGAATAGTATCCATCTATCCAACCCAACTAAGTTTTTATTTAGTCACTAGGATTCATTTCACTACAAGCACACCCGATTAACAACCTGCATGCTCAACCCACTATTCCACCACATAATTGTTTAACCCATACCTATAAATCATACTTTGGAGTGGAGTTTACCTCCATTGAGATCCTAAAACATTAGAGGCTACCTCGTTAAACCTAGGGGTGTGAACAAGACCCACATCAATAAGAAAATGATAGCACTAGAAGGAGGGCCACTTATGTGCCTTTTTTAGTGATAGGTTATCCTCTAAATTTGAGTTGCATTATAGACACCCAAGAGAGTTACCAAGTCTAGGGCCTAAGATAATCTTTTAGTTTTACCTTTATCAATACATTGAAGGCATAGATATATATTAGTTATTCTTATGGTACCATAGGCTAGGACACCTTCTCTAATAAGAAATATCTTTGCCATTAATTATCATATCACCCAATCACCTTGGTTAGTCAGATATGTTATTATCATCCTAGGAGATGTGCACAATTTATCAAGGAATTTAGAGAAGTATCTATGAGATAGGAATCTAAGAGGGGATTTAGTCAAGTGTTAGTATGATAAAAACCTTAATAAAAACACATAAGAAAGATGACACCTCAAGATTAGACACTCAAGGAGAAAGAGAACAATGTAAGTAATTGTTATAGACTTTTGCACCCTTAGAGAGGGTTATTTAGGCTCTCTCCAACTAAGCTATAATATTGGGACAAACCCAAGCTATGGGTAACCTATGTTGGGGTTGAACCTATAGAGAAGGCCAACTTCCTCTTGATTCTCACCTAAAATAATGATTCATAGGGAACAGGGTTAGAAAGATGGTTAAAGGCTCCTAAGAAAGCTAAAAGGGTGATACACCAAAGTTGAATAGACAATCACATCATCTTGAACATGTACTGGATCAATAAAAGACAACTATGGATTACTCAATCTTGTAATCTCACTAGTTATATAAATATTTCATAGAAGAGGTTCCAAATAGAACACTAGTCTAGATCTGCAAGTTAATTTGAAAACACCTTCAAAGCAAAGAGGCAAGTAGAAGGACAATAAACTAGGAAGAATCTCCTTCACAAATTTACCATGCACAAACATACTAAGCACTGATTAAAGACAAGAGATAGGCAAATGGTTGATCCTATTACTTCAAAAGGTAGTTTTTACAATATTTTTATAGGGTTTAATGATATCAAATGAGCACACTTTTTCAAGAGTCTTGATGAGTATCTTTATCTCAGAAAAGAAAATGTTAAATTCTAAAAGCTTAGAACCCTTCAATGGGAATGAGTCCAGGATATATAGGAGAAGAAAGACCTTTAATAAAGATGTGAAATCATGCTATTAGAAAAGGAAAACTTATCTTGGGTCATTAATTAAACCTAAGCCACCACCTTTACATTTTAGCCAATGAAAACCTTGCTGCTTCTTTTATCAATCAGGACACTGCTCGTGGCTTATTGAGTGAGGAAGTACCCATAGTTTTTGAGGATATGTTGAATTATCTTAGCTATAGTTCCCATCATTAGACCTTTTCTTTGATCTTTCATGCCATCTCTTACTTGAAGATAAAACCTCATACTCATGAATCTAACTGAATCATGGCTCTATGCTTTTTGGTAGCTACTTATTGAGACCTTGGCCATGATGAAAGATAAAAAACCCCTGGATTAGTCACTTATTCACTCTACTTTCATATTTGGATCATAGTTCTATCCTATAAATGGAAAAAAAATCTAAGGCCAATGGTTTTCCTATCATGGTCCATACTCTACTTGACACGTAGTATATATTAGGTCTAAAAGACCTAATTTATCTTTGTAAAACCCCACTGGCAATGTTTGGCCTCTATTCATACATCCTAGTCCAACTCATATTATATTTGAGCTGAATTCTATATATTCTTGCTTTCCTTTGTCAAAAAATAATCTCTTGATCCCCATCTAAGTCACCTAGGATCATCTTTATTCTAATTATCCATCAAAATCTGACTAAGTTCATTAACACATTGACAATATTGCTCCATTGATTTCAATCAATATGAATGCTTGGAACCATCAATCTTCTAATAGTTTAATACATCCCTAAAAATTATCATGCACACATTCACCCCTGATATTTTTTGACTCTTTAACCACCACTTGTCATTAGATCTAAATGCTTGATCAAATACCAACTGTTGATCAACTAGGACCCACTATTTGAAAGCCAATGGTTAGTTCACAGTATTATTAATGTCCTCACTCCTATCAAATGATGTTTGCATGACCATCATTAATGATCATGTGATCATCAATTTTAAACTCAACAAGATTTGTCTTGCTCTATCTTAAATTTGACCTCATACCAAGCATTAATTGACATCCCATAGAATGTGATTGATGTTGCATAGACTATCAAATTTAATCATAGATAGATTTTTTCCTGAGCTTTATTTTAATGTTATAAAAAATTTCTTATGTTGTAGGTCTATTTTAACCAACTTTTTAGATTTATATATTGAAGTGTGAGAAACATGAAGGTACCAAACTTGCAGGAGGTGTTGTTTTGATCAAAAGGAATAAACCTATTTGATCCACTAGTCTTGAGAGATTTATAGGTGAAGATATTTAATGCCCAAGTTGGCTAGTTCATTTGATCTTGCATGGCATCAAGACTAAAGAATGGTTAAGTATGAAAACTTATCAAATTTTGACTAAGGAGCCAACTTTGCTCATGTATAACTTCTATCATGCTTCAATGGGTGACCAAAAACTTAGCATGTAGCAACCAAAGACCAAGATGACCAAACCCATGTGACCACTTTCCCCTATAACTACCACACATGTGAGATATAACTTTGTGAATATGTTCACTCAGATTTATTGGAACTTCTTGAAAATGGATTAGTATGGGAAAACACGTAGAAAGTGATTAAGGATCCAACTTTTCACATGCATAACTTCATGCTTGCTTTGTTAGAGGACCCAAAACTTAACACATATGTTCTCAACTCAAAATTGAATAGACCCATTTAATAAATTCCTCTAAAAGATACCACACATGTGAGATGTAGCATATTCAATCTATCTACTTATCTTCATTTGAGCTCCCTATGAATTGGCTAAGTATGGGAAAACATATGGAATATGGCTGACATGCCAAATTTGGATTTCCATAACTTTTGATGTGATTTATAAAAGGACTTGAAACCTAGTGCATATGAATTAGGCATGAATGTGAGCAAACCCACATGACCAATTTCTCTGACTCATCCATATGTGGCAATGGTGACATTAATAAAGTGCCTACTCAAAAATTCTATTACTCAGCCCAAGTATCTTAATGAACACAATAAATAACCAAATGGATCCCATACTCTTTCAAGCCATTCCAAGAATTCTTGGCATCACATGGGGCCTATGAAAATCTGGTCCTATCTTTAACAAATGGAAATTTACACTTCAATTCAACCCAAAGTCTCTTAAAAGACCTTGAGAAGAATTTGAGACATTAAAATCCTCATTCCATTCGAAACCTTATGTTTAGGCTTGGTGTCTCTGCCACTTCCTTCTAAGGAAATTATTTCCATTAATTTACCTTGAGAAATTCTTTTAGATAAAATATCTAAAAGAATTTATGTCTTCAAGGCCTTTGTCTTTGATAAAATGTCTGAAAGAATTCTGCCTTAGTCTTTTGCTTCAAGACAAAAGTTCCAGAAGAAATCTGCCTTCAAGAAAGTTATCCTAGATAATTTTCTTGAAGGAATTATGTCCTTAGAATGTCCCTTTAGCCTTTTCAAAATACCCTTTATATATTTTACATTTGGTCTATTTTTTGAGAAAATTACCCTTTGAGAATTCTACTTTGGTTCACTTTCTTGAGAAAATACTTTTCAAGAAAAGTTTATAGGACACTTTGCTTGAAAAAGTGCCCTTCAATAAATTTGTATTAGACCACTTTCCTGTAGAAATGCCCTTTAAGAAAATTACTCATAAAATTTTCCCAAAATAAATAACCCTTGTCTTTTGCTTCAAACATTTTGTCTAAAAGAATTCATGCCTTTGTAACTTTTGCCAAACATTTTCCTTGAAAGAAATATGCCTTTAGGAAAATTGTGCAAACAATTTTCCTGAAAGAAATCTAACACTCATATTTGAGAAATATCCTTTAAGATTTTGGAATGGACCACTTTGGTTGGAAAAGACCCTTCTAGCTTTTTGTTTGGTATAGTTTGTGAGAGTTGATCCTTCAGGCTTTTTGTTTTGGAAAAAAATTCTGAAACAATTCCTAACACAGCCTAAAAGACTCAAAACAAATTTTTTGAAAGAAATGAACTTAGCAAAAGGAAAGCTCAAAATATTTCCCAATTAAGGATTTACCTAAAAAGGATTGAATTATAGTTTGATCTTTGAAGGATAGAACATTATGAAAATCTATTTAGATATCTTATCTTTACAACTATAGACCTATCTCTTAGAAGTTAACAAGATATGCTTTTAATAAAGCTCAAAGTGTTTTAAAAGCTTTAAACTTTGTAAGATCCCTTTGGTCCATTAATTCATCCAAAAATATTTTCCAAGCCTTGATCCATACTTGATCCCTAGGAAACTACACTGTAGTTAGGCAAGTTTGGTATGTGGGGAAAAAATGACCAAATCTTTGGTGACTCATAGGGAAGCATGCCTGTTATGATTTGAGAACCTAGACCATTTGCCTTATCTAGTACATTGGGCATGGAGTCATTAACATCTACAACTAAGCTAAACTTCTCTTGAAGCAACAAGGATCAAAAGAAATAAAACAAAAACAAAATGTTTGAGACACTTTGGAAAAGGAAACAATATAACATAAAATAAAAGTGCACAAGGCACTTAGAGGAAAGCATAAAGTTATTCTAAAATGTACAATATGATATAATGGATGCAATGCTATTTCATAACATGGATTTAAATGAATGTCATTGAATGGGTTGGGTAATACCTCTCTATCTAGTTGGGAAAGTTAAAAATCATTATGTTCTTTGCATCCATGGATCAAATAAGGATGAATCCACAAGCTTTCAAACTTGGTATGGTTGCTTGGTTTGGATTTATTTGAGTTCCATTTGAAGACTAAGTCCCCTTACTTGAACCTCCTTGCTATAACTATTTTGTCAAAGGTATTTTTGACATGATCTTAATGGGATTCAAAAATTTTCATAGCAAGGTCCCTAGTTTCTTCCAACTCCATGAGTTCTATCATCCTCACATTCATGGGCTCATCCTCTATCAACCCAAGATGATGGGATAATTACAATATAGGTAGGGAGATAGGAAATTTGGATTCCCTTCCATACATAAGAATATATGGATAATTACCAATGGTAGTTTTATAAGTCACCCTATCAGCCCACAAGGCTATCTTTATCTCGGTGTGCCATGTTCTCTGATTTTCTTCCATGGTCCTCCTAATGATCCTTAACAAATTCTTGTTTGTAGACTCTTATAGTCTATTTCCTTGAGGATATTAGTTAGAAGAAGTGATGAGTAGATGATTAGATTGAGATCCTACTCACTTGTTTTCATACCAATAAATGCTAATCCATTATCATAAATTATGGTGGTTGAGATAACAAACTAGGTTACAAGGCTGTCATAAAAATCCAAGATTGCACCTTCACTATCCTCCTTCAAAGTAATGGATTCCACCCACCTAGTAAAATATTTAGTTGTAGTGATCACCCATTTATGCCTTACACTTGATGGTGGGTTAATCATCCTTATGAATTCTAACCCCCATTACATGAAAGGTTTCTCTATTGAAATAGGATTGATTAGAAGGGTTACTAGTAATTGATTTCCTGTAAAGTGAGTACACTTATATATTTTCTAATCTATGTATGATCATCCTTGAAAATATTAGGCCAATAATGACAATCGCTCATCACCTTTGCTATGGTGGTTTTAGGTGCATAATGACCTCCTATAGGTCTATCATGGAACTGCTCCAAGAGTTTGGTTACTTGGTCATCATCTATGCATCTAAGGAGTACCCCATTGAGGTCCTTTAGAAAAAGAATACCATAAAATAATTCATAAGGTATAGATTGAATCCTAAAATACCTTATTTTAGCTTTATCCAAACATTAGGGGCATTCTCTTGTTGCCAAGAAGTGAGCCATATCTTTGAGCCAACTCTCTCGAAGTGGAGGTACACCTACCTATGAGTTATCTTTGGTCACTAAAATAGCTTCCTTATCTTCTTAGAGATAATTTACCATGTGTTCACACAATCCCTTACCCCTAACCAATTTGGTGATCTTGATCTCTACATCATATTCCATGACCTTTGTGATCTAACCTACTCTCTTCTCATTCAAATCCTTATTAAAGAGGAAATCCCTAACTCCAAGATGATACACCATAAGATGGATCCTGCTATTGGAGAGCATGGGCCTGAACTTATGGAGGCTTCTCAAGGCTGAAAAAACTTGATTCTCAATGAAAATGTACCTCACCTCATATCCTTCCAACCCTTGACTAAAAAAGGCAATTGGCTACTCCATTACTTCATCATTCTTTTGCATCAACATAGATGATATGTTGTCAATGTTAAAAAAGGTGTATAAGATGAAGTCTTGGGAGAAATCAAGATTCAAGAGTGAGGGTGCTTATGTAATGGCTTGTTTGATGGATTCAAAAGCTACCTTTCCTTCATTAGACAAAGCAAACACTTGGATCTTCTTTAACATGACAATGATAGGCTAGATCAGGTTTGTAAAACTAGGTATGAACCTTCTCACAAAGTTGATCTTCCCAAGGAAGCTCTGGATCCCCTTTCCATTCTTTGGAAAGGAGAAGGCTAAGATAACACTTACTCTATTAGGGTCAATGGATAATCCCTCTTTTAAAATAATATGACCCACTAGTTTGCCTTCATGCATAGAGAACACACATTTTTTAGGATTTAAAGAGATCCTATACTCTCTACATCTTTGGAATATCAACCTTAGATGATCCATGTGCTGGAGAAGATTATAATGTCATCCAAGTAGACCATCACCATTTGATTTAACAGTCCTTGGAAGGCCATTCCCATCACTCTTTGAAAGCTTGCCCTAGTATTAGATAATATAAAAGGCATCTTATGATAAGCAAAATTCCCCCACTTAGTGGTGAAGGTAGTCTTGTATTGTTCCTTTTCTCTCATTAAAACTTGGTTATAACCTAAATATCCATCTAAGAGAGAGAAGTGTTCTAAACCAACAACTACTTATAGGAGTTGCTCCATGGATGGTGAAGGGTAATGATCATTTATATAAAACCTATTAAGATCCCTGAAGTCCACACACAATATGATCTCCTCACTCTTTTTTCTGATAGGTACTAGATTATCTACCCATGAGGAGTGTTTTATTAGGAAGATGATCCTAGATTCAACAATCTTGGTCAAGTCCTTTCTCATGAACTCTTCAATCTTGGGATTCATGGGCCTTTACTTCTACCTAATAGGCTTGGCATTAACCTTTAGCTCTATTGTGTATTGGAATAGATTAAGATCAAATCCCCTTAGGTCACTATATTTCCAAGAAAATATATCTACGTAATCCTTATAGATTTATATGAAAGCATGCCTTTCATATTTAGTGCTTGCTTTCCCAAGCTTGAGGAGCTTGTCTTCAAAGATAATAACTCTTTCATAGTCCTCTTTGTTAGTTGACATCACTAACTTATCTTTATTCATATGGTATCCTTCATGAAAGAGGCCTTTTATGGTGACTAACCCTTTAGGAAGCTTATTGGACATTAATTAAACAATCTATTCCCCATACTGATGCTATAATTTTTCTTTGGTTAAGGGAGGAGAACTTTGCTTCTTGCTACAAGAAACATGCAATTTTCTTGTCATTTTCAAAGACCTACTAGTGAGCTTTGTTATCTGGCATTGATGGTCTTATTACCACTTTGACATGTGGTTGAACCTTGGTCCTTTTCAATTCATTTTGGATGTCAAAATGAGCCCCCATAGCTACTAGCCTGTTAGCATGTTGATTTTAGCCTCTCAACATTGATTGGATGTTAAAAGCCTTAAATTAATCAATGAGGTCCCACACTATATGTTTTTAAGAATTAATTAAAGGGTTTTTAGTGGAATTCTAACCTCTAACTTGGTGCACAACCAATTCACTATCCTCATAGACTTGCAACTACTTTATCTTTCTCTTATTGGCCCATTAAAGGCCATGCATGAGACCTTTATATTCTGCTACATTGTAGGAGTAGTTGAATTGGAACCTATATGAAGAGAAGTACTTATAATTTAAAGGGGATATTAGCATGACACTTGCACCCACCCCATACTTGTTCCTTGAGCCATAAAAAAATAAATTCCATAAACCACTAAGATCTTTTTAAGGCCTCATGAGGGATGATATAATCTAGTTTTCTTCATGTAAATAGATGACACCCAAGTACCTTTTTTTAATAACTTCTAAGGGGTCCACCAATTGGTTGTCATTTCATAACTCATCTAAGAACATGTTTGGTACCTCTTCTAGATGAGTGTTTAGCTCCTAACCCATTGCAAATTCATCCTCATCAATGATGGTGTAATTGATTTTGACATTATCTAGTCCATAGGGCTCTATATGGAATTTTAAAATGGGCTCGAATTTGATCAACACTTTGGCCCCATACCTTGTCTTGAATTCCATATAGGACTAGTCTAATAGAAGATATCCCCCTATCTTTGCTATGGACTCTCTAGACAAGCACAATACATAGTGAGGAGGCACATCCAAGATCAATATGTCTTGGGCCATTGAGACACTAGGACAAGATTGTGGGGTCATATTAAGGTCCTTTATTATTAAAAATGGCTTAAGAGAAGAACCATCAAGTTGTAACACTCCTTTGGACTATGGTTGATATTTTAGACCAAGCTGATCAACTATGGACTTTGGCATCACTAAGGTACTAGCCCCACTATCCACTAAAAAATGTGCACCAAAGAGTTACTAATGATTACTAAAGTATTTAAGGGAGGAGGCTTGGTTGTTTTACCTGATTTCTCTTCATTTGGCCCTTTGGATGCATTGGTGAAAACTTCATTCACCTTATTTCATGGCTTGTCTACAATAATGATCTTTGATAGTCCTTCCTAAAGTATGTCTACCTGACCAAGCATGGAGAGCATATCCCACATGGACACACTCATAGTTGACTTTTTCATTTGTTCAACAATGTTGATGGGTGAACCACAAACCTTTTCTTGTGTTTTGGGAGCTTCCACTATTGTTTGTTGAACTTGTGAGCCTTGGGGCACAAAAAGATTCTATTGGCTCTAATTTTTTGGAGGTATTAGAAAATTTGGAGTAACATCAAGTTCACTTGGCTTTTTCAATTAAGGAGTAATGGTGGGAATATCTTTGAATACTTCTTGGATACCATCCATGTTATTTATTTTGAATCTTATGTTTGCCACCACTGGAATATAGGCCTAGCTAGAACTAGCCTATGGGTTGAATGCACACCACTCTTCTTGTTCATAGTTCATCATTATAGTATCCATATGATCTGGTCATTGATTATATCCTTAAAATTTTGGACGTTCCTCTATCTTTTTCATCATAGTTACATCTACATTTTAGTCCATGAGAGCTTGGCTATATCCAAAATTAGCAACTTGTTGCCATTGATCATTAAAGACTTGGTTAAGGTCAATATTCGGGATAATATTTTGACCAAAGGACTGGTTCCAAGACATGGTACCCTCTAATTCTTGAGCCAAATTATTTTTAATTAGAATCAAGGAGTTGGAAGTACTAGCAACATTAGGATTTTAGTTATTTTACCTATTGTAGTTATGCTATCCTTATCCTTGGTTTTGACCTTGGCCCTAGCTTTAGTAGTTCCCCTTATATGGTGGGCTATTTTCTTCAAAGGCTTACTTCTAAGGTTGATATGAATTTTGATGAGGCTTGTTGAAATCCTATTGCCTTTTGACATTTACTAGCTCATTCCCTAAGGATTAAAACATGCTTTTGAGCTCTCAAAATATCTTTTGCTCTAGTGAATCACTAGATCCACTAGTAGAAGCTTTATCTTGATTTGGTATAGGGATTGCATTAATTATTAGTGTATGAAGAATGAAATACAATGGAGGGATAACAATAGGAGGTGGTTTGATTTCAAGAAATAAGGGTATTGGTGGTCTAGGTGTAAGTTTGCCATCTTGAACTAGATACTTTTTTCCCTTAATAACCACCTCATATACATCTAGAAGTATATTTCCTCCTATAGATTAGATCATCACTACTATGTCACTATTTAAATCTTTTAAATAATATAAGGATTCAAAATTAGGGGTTGCTCTAACTGTGACTAGGATTCTTTCCCATTTTTTCTAGAACTTTATGTTGAAGTCTTGCATGACTTCATGAGGAGCTCTGCTAATGGAAGTTAGTTATTCTAAAAGTGAAAAATGGTCACTTTTATCCTCAAGTATTTTACAAAAGGCCTCTCATAATTCATGCCATGTTTGAATGGAGTTAGCAACAAGGCCTTTATACCAATTTATGGCCTTTCCTTTGAAAGAAGTATCTAGTGGCCTAATAGCTATATTCTCCTCAATGACATTATGGATATTAAAAAAGTTGGCTATGTCTATGAGGTTCTTAGAGGATGTTATAACTTGGTATTTAGTGTAATAGGGAACACTTTTAAGGGATACAATCATTATAGGATCATAGTGAACAAGGGTTAGAGGGCTTTGGCCATTAAAAGACTTAAAAACTATAAGGGATACTATATCTATACAAGGGGTTAATTTATCTAGAGCTCAGTTTAGAAAAAGGTCCCTACTCATGATGAAACTTATTACATGCATAAGAGCTCATCAAGAGCTTTCTAGTGCTTCTTCCAAATCATAAAATGGAGTCTAAATACCCAAGTTATAGGCTGCTAAAGTTATTTTGTGATAGGTAAAATAAGGATGTGTTGTAATGCATGGCATAATTTATATACTACAAGTGGACCAATCAACCATTGACATGTGCTAATCTATTTCTATACATTCATACACAAATTTAGTTTGGTGTTTTGGTTTGATTTCAGCCTCTGGTCTTTGATAGGTGGTCCTATGGAGAACTGTGGACCCCACTATTGGCTTGCTAGGGGCCCTCAGTGAGGGTAAACACACTTGGTTAAGTAGGGGTGCCTTGGCCTCCATTTCACATTTCAATGTATTTTATTTTTTTTTAAACCATAATATTGTGCCCACTGGATGCATGTGGGACAATTGAATTATATGTTTTAAATAACTTGGTAATATTTTGTAATTACCATTGCCCCATTAAACCACATGGGAGAACCAACCGTTTCCATGCCACATCCAACCACCTTGTTGATTCAATCTCGAGATTATATGCCAAGTTTAGAGACTGTGAGAAATGCCAAGTCATATGCCGAGCCATAAACCTTGAGAATAGGACATGTCGATTAGTGTAGAGGCTAAGTTGGTATACCAACCAACAAACTATGCCAAGTTTAGTGCCTCAAGCCCACCAAAAGGGGCATCAACATTGTTTAAGGAGTCCACCAAACTATTAAAAGATAGAAAACCATTTTTAAATTTCCAATGTGGGATAAAGTGAGATAAGCCCAAGTGCCCAAAAAGGGAGGCTAAAGACTTGAACCTTGCACCTATCATGCAAAAGAGATATGCCTTGACCACTTGTGCCATGGGTTTCTAAGTGGTATAAAAGGAACAAACTTATATTTGAATGTAGTTTTCACTGGACTGTGTATTTTATTTTTAATAGGCTGAGATCTAGATTGAACTTGGAGATAGCTATAAAATGGATTTTGATCCATTATCTGACCTGATACACAGAGAGTAAACCTTTTTAATTATGTTTTGTAATTGAAAAGAGAAGTCAGAATTATTATTTTTATAAATTGGATAGACCAATAGTTAGGTGGAAGGACTTATGCACCTTCAGAAGGGGTTGAAGACTGAAGAAGGATTATGTATTATCGAGCTTGAGTAAATCAATGAAGGTGGAGTTCTTGTATATAGATCATACTTAAGGGAAGTTGTGTAGTGTTTCAAATAATTTTTAAGCCATTTGTTGTGAAAATTTAATGGAAATGGTCCTCACTATTGGCTAGACCCAAAGACGTAGGCAAGAGATGCCAAACTCTGTTATCAATGTCGTATGGTAAATTTGTCTTTTGATTGCATGTTTTTTTCATTCAGTTTCTAATTTTTAATTAATCATGAATACATGTAAATTTTTAAAATTGACATTTTATGATAGTTATAATAAAAAAAATAAATGATTTAATTGGTGAATGGAAGTGAAAGTCTTTCGATAGTTCCAATCTAATTCAAAAGCTGAGAACACTTAATTGCCAAATAAATTACAAGTTCTTTTAAGTTTTTCAAGAATTTGATAAGTTTGATAAATTTAGTATCCATATTTTAAAACTTCACTTTGAGTTTATCAATGTAGTTTATAGATCATTAATAAAGGTCTTTCTATAGGGGTAGGCCTTGGAAATGACCTAAGAGCGAAAAATTCTTCATATGGATGAGTATTGGCAAACCTTAATATTTTTGGTAAATTTGAAGGTAATTCAAAAAAATCAAAAGGAATACCTCTTGAAGCTAACCTTTTTGTCACCTTTGGCATGAGATGAAGCTACTGCTCTACACTAGGGTGTTGATTATTCCTTTTGGAGTCATTAAATGCTATTGTTTATGAGTTTAACTATTATAAATTTGATCAAACCAACATCAAATTTGATCAATATTCATTTTAAAAGAAGTGGATCCCATATAGTGTCCCAAAAAATGTTATATACTTAATTTTCACCCTTAGAGACTAGGCTCTCTCTAACTAAGCTATAATATTGGGATAGACCTAGACTGTGGGTAACCTATGTTGGGATTGAACCTCTAGATAAGGTTTTCTTCCTATTAATGCTCACCTAAAATAATGATAAACCAATGATTCATAGGTAAAAGGGTTAGAAATATGGTTAAAGGCTATGGGGAAATCTAAAAGGGTGATATGCCAAAGTTGAATAGCCACTCACATCAGATTGAACATGCACTACACCAACAAAATACAACTATGGCTTACTCAATCTTGCAATCTAACTAGTTACATAAATATTTCATAAAATATTTTCCAAATGGAACATTAGTATAAACCTACAAGCTAGTTTGAAAACACCTTCAAAGAGGCAATAAAAAAGACAACAAACTAGAAAGAATCTCCTTCACAAATTTACTATGCACAAGCATACTAACTACTAATTAAAGACAAGAAATAGGCAAAGATTTGATCCTATTACTTCAAAAGGTAGTTATTAAAATATTTTGATAGGGTTTAACCATATAAAATGAGCACACTTTTGCAAGAGTCTTGATGAGTATCCTTATCTCAAAAAATAAAATGTTAAATTCTCAAAGCTAAAAACCCATTCAATGGGAATGAGACCAGGATATATAGGAGAAGATAGACCTCTAAGAAAGATGTGCAATCATGATATCAAAAAAGGAACACTTATCTTGGGTCATTAATTAAACTTGAACTGCCACCTTTACATTTTAGCCAATGAAAACCTTACCTCTTATTTGATCAATCAAGATACTCCCTATGGTTTGTTGAGTGAGGAAGTCCCCATAGTTTTTGAGTATGAATTGAATGTTCCTATAGCTATAGTTCCCATCACTAGAAATTTTATTTGATCCTTCAAACCATATCTCACTTGAGGATAAAAGCTCATACTCATGAATCTGACCAAATCATTACTCTATGATTTTTGGTAGATATTTATCAAGACTATGGCCATGCTAAAGGATGAAACCCTCTGCATTAGTTACCTGTCTGATCCAATTTCATATCTAGAACATAGGTCTATCCTATAGATGGAAAACTAATATAAGGTCATTGTTTTTCCTATCATTTTACATACTCTACTTGATGCATAGCCTATATTAGGTTTAAAAGACCTAATCTCTCTTTGAAGAACCCTGTTGGTAATGTTTGGTCCCTATTTATGCATTCTAGTCCAACTCGAATCATATTTGAGCTCAATTCTATATATGATTGCTTGATTTGGTTAAAAATTGACTCTTCCACCTCCATTTAAGTCACCTAGGCTCACATTTATTCTAATTGTCTATTGAAATCAGACTAAACTCATTGACACATTGACCATCTCACTCCATCAATTTCAATCGGTATAAATTATTGAGAATAATCAATCCTCTACTAGTTGAATGCATCCTTAATACTTATAATGTAAATATTTTACCCTAATATTCACTAAATATTTGACCACTTCTCACCATTAGATCTGAATTCTCAATCAAACAATAGCCATTGATCAACTAGGACCCATTATTTGAAAGCCAAAAATTGTTTCATGGTCTAAAAATTAACATCCTTACTCCTATCAAATGATGTTTGTGTGACCATCATTGCTGGTCATACGACCTTAAATTTTAAACTCAATAGGATTTGTATTGCTCTATCTTAAAGTTAACATCCCACCAACCATCATTTGACATCTTATAGAATGTGTTTGACATCCTATAGACTGTCAAATTTAATAATAGATAGATTTTTCCCAAACTTTATTTTGATGTTAACATGAATGCATTATGTTGTAGGTCTATTTTGACCAACTTTGTAGATTTATATATTGAAGTGTAAGAAACATCAAGGCACCAAAATTTCAAGAGATGTTCTTCTGATAAAAAGGAATAAACCTAATTGATCTACTAGTCCCAGGAGCTTTTTAGGTGAAAATATTGAATACCCAAGTTGATTGGTCCATTTGATCTTGCATGACATCCTAGGTAAAAAATGTCTATATATGAAAACTTAGTAAAATATGATTAAGGAGCCAACTTTGCTTATGTATAAATTCTATCATACTTTGATGGATGACAAAAAACTTAGTGCATAGCAACTAGGGACCAATATGAACAAACCCATGCGACTACTTTCCCCTACAACTACTACACATGATATATAGATTTATGAATATGCTCATTCAGATCTAATAGAAATTTTTGAAAATGGCCAAGTATGGGAAAATACATATAAAGTGACTAAGGAGCTAACTTTAAACATGAATAACTCCATGCTTGCTTCATTATAGGGCCTAAAACTTAGCACATATATTCTAAGCTCAAAACTGAATAGACCCATTTGATCAACTCCTCCAATAGCTTCCACACATGTGAGATGTAGTATCTTCAAAATATTTACTTGGATTTATTTGATCTACATATGAATTGGCTAATTATGGGAAAACATGAAGAATATGGTTGAGAGGCCAACTTTGGATTTCCATAACTTTTGATGTGCTTTGGTAGAGGACCTAAAACCTGACACATATGAACTAGGCATGATTGTGAGTAAACCCATTGACCAATTTATCTGACTCATCCACATGTGGCAATGGTGATATCATCAAAGTTCCTACTCAAAAATTTTATTACTCGACCCGAGTGTCTTAATGAGCACAATAAAGAACCAAATGGATCCCATGCTCTTTTAAGTCATTCCAAGCATTCTTGGCATCCTATGGGGGCTATGAAAATCTGGTCCTCTCTTTAGAAAATGGAAATTTACACTTCAAGTGAACCCAAATTGTCTTAAAAGGGCTTGATAACAATTTGAGACCCTGAACTCATCCTTCCATTTGGAACCTTGTGTTCGGGCTTGGTGTCTCAGCCACTTCCTTTGAAGGAAATTGTTTGCCTTACCTTGCCTTGATAAATTCTTTTAGAAAAATTATCCAAAATAATTTATGTCTTTAGGGCCTTTGTCTCAAATAATTTTTTTGAAATAATTATTCCTTAGTCTTTTACTTCAGGACAAAAGATCTAAAAGAAATATGCCTTTAGGAAAATTGTCTCAAACAATTTTCCCAAAGAAATTGTGTCCTTAGAATTTCCCTTAAACCTTTTCAAAATACCTTTTAGAGATTTTGTATTTGTCCATTTTTATAATAAAATTACCCTTCAATAATTTTGATTTGGTTCACTTTCCTGAGAAAATACTTTTCAAGAAAAGTGTATAGGACACTTTGCTTGAAAAAGTACCCTTTGAGAATTTTGTATCTGACCACTTTCCTATAGAAATTCCCTTCAAGAAAATTGTTTGGACAATTTTCCAAAAATAAATAACCCTTTTCTTTTTCTTCATACATTTTTTTTGGAATTAATTCATGCCTTCAAAACTTGTGCCAAACATTTTCCCCAAAATAAATATGCCTTCAGGAAAATTTTGCAGATAATTTTCTTGAAATAAGTATAATACTTAGCTTTGATAAATATCCTTTGGGATTTTTGAATGGACCACTTTAGCTAAAAAATAATCTTCAAATTTTAGAAAATAATTCCTGACACTTAGCCCAAAAGACCCGAAAAAAAAATTCTAAAAGAAATAACACTTAACCAAATAAAAGGTCAAAAAGAAATGAAATTAGCAAAAGGAAATCCCAAAATATTTCCCAAGTAATCATTTAACCAAAAAGGCTTGAACTATAGCTTGATATTTGAAGGCTTAGACATTATGAAAATCTATTCAGATACCTACTCTTTGTAACTTTAGGCCTATCTGTTAGAAGTTATAAATATACACTTTTAAGAAAGCTCAAAGTGTTTCAAAATCTTTGAACTCTATAAGATCCCTTTGGTCCATTAATTCATCCATAAATCCTATCCAAGCCTTGATCCATAATTTATCCTCAGGAAACTACACTAAATTAAGGCAAGTTTGGTATGTGGGCCAAAAAATGGCTAATAGTAACTAACAATGGAAGATAAAACAAGTAATATTTACCTTCCTTATGAGAAAGATTTGTATGTTGGTCATAGGGGAATGTGCTTGGTCATTTGCTCAAAGAGTCTTTGAAAATGGTGCTCTTTGCATCATTTCTCCTTGTCACCTTGGCAATGTTTGACTTGGATTTGGAAAGATGTAGCAATATATCAATATTTTTGCTTTATAACCTTACAATAATGATTTATATCTCAATAATTAAACATTATAACATAAAAAAAAATCTTTGAAGATATTTTTACATAATAACATTACATGAAAAGTCTCTCTTTAGAAGGACCTTGGCACTTCTATTTATAGCCTTTGAAACTAACTTTAACCCAAGTGTAGTTAGGTTAGAGTTAATCGAAGTTAGGTTTAGTTTAATCCTAGTTGAGTTAAGGAGGGGATAAGGAATTAATATTTCGGATAGAGTGATCCAAAACTTGAAAGCTTTGGTTGAAAGATAATTTAAGAAACAAGAAAAAAATAATTCAAATAATGCTATCTCTGAGAAGAGATGTCTTATTGATCAAATTTATAGACCCAAACATATGCTTATCTCTGAGAAGAGATGTCTTATTGATCAAATTTATAGACCCAAACATATGCTTATCTCTAAGAAGAGATGTTTGGTTTCCATTTTAGGTTACATATTCATTTATAAATGTTTTAAGGTGTGGGGTAGATGTGGAAGGTCACCAATCTCGAGGGAGATGAATTGGTTTGAATTCCATGATTTACAACAATACAAAATTTGAGGAATTACTATTTTTAGAAACTTACTATTTTTAGACTGCACTACTAAAATTGAAATTTAGGGAATTTCCATTGAGTTTTTAAGGGTAAAAATTCATTGAGAAAAGCTCCATGCCATCTCACTATTTTCTCTTCATTCTTAGCTTTCCAATGGTTCAAACGGTGAGTCAATTGGAGCTATGGTGCAAAAGTTATGGCTCTCAGAAGTTCTGTCATCAATTAGAGTGGACCCATCACCTGAATTGTTACTCAGATTATAGAGATCCCATTTATTTTTCATGACTCTCAATTTTTGAATTTAAGGATTTAATGCAAATATTTTCAATTCCTTGACTTTGAGGATGATGACATCATCATGACCTCAATTTTATTGGAATTTCATTTTTATAAAATTAATTTTTACTAATTCCACATGGAAATTTCACTTAAAAATTTTATTTTATTTGGATAGTTAATTCATTTTGCTTAGCAGTTTTGCATTTTAATAATTGTTTAAGTGTCCCGCTTAGTGGGTTAAAAGGCCAAATTATCAATTTACAAGGTCACAACTTGACTAGAGATGAATCTATGGGAGGTTACTATTTTTTACATGATAATACCCTAAATAAGGATGACTCAACATGATTTTGGGTACTAATTTCTGATATGCAGATGAAATTGGGATATTCCATGATTCCTAAGCTTAGTTTGTACTATTTGGTAGAAACCAATCTAAATTCTATTTAGAACATAGTTGTGGCCAAAATGGGGTGTCTATAGTGATTCTTAGGCTTAATTTATAATGTTTGGTATAAAATAATCTAAATTTTGATTGGAACATGATTTTAGCCAAAATGGGGTGTCTACACTTTTCCCTTATTTGGGAAGGCATCGAAAGACACAAACATAGTAACGTCTTCTCAAAGAATGAAAAAAATCATTAAAAATAAAAATAAATGCAATGATGGAATGATACTTCAAACAAATTTTGGGAATCTTATGATACCCCTTCAAGGGAGTGGCCAACACATACGATTTATGGATATTCCATCAAAAATAAGTAAGAAGAAGAATGAAATTAACCCATGAGTGAGATTAATCCAATTGAGATAATACTTGCATGCATTGATGAAAAGTACTGATTTGCCCAAATGAAATTATAACCAGTAAAAAAAGTTGAGACACTAATTTTCCCAAAGGTGGTTATAATTATTGGCACATGTATGTGCCCTAGTAGGATGAATGGGTTAAAATAATGATTTACCCAAAAGTGGTTATAATTATTAAGATGACCTAGATTGAAATATGATTTTTACCCCAGTAGGGTGGATTTGATCATGATAAAATGGTTGTGCCCCAATAGGATGGATTGTCAAGCATAAATCAAAGAGATATTACATAGATTAAAGATGATAAAACACAAACATAGATGCAATGGTCTAAAAATTGAAGAAGCCACAAATAACCAGGCACATGAGGATGTAAAAAGAGATGAAAGAGATGATTAGAATAAAAAAGGTGGTTGAGTTGACTTGAGATACGTCATGTATATAATCACTACCTACATAGTCTAAATAAACCTTAGGCTATTGTAGTTCACCTAGAAATGGGAGAAAATTTAATGATTAATATAATAGAAGAATAGTAATTAATCGATGTGAATATTTTATTTTTACCTACCAATGTAGAGATGCTCTTACTTATTAGCATTGATAGAACCAAAATGGTCAATGAGTTGATTTAATTGAGGAGTAGGGGATAATTGCCAATTTGGCACAATGGGGCTAAGAAATCTCACACAATGAACCAATAATCATGGATTAATAGTGAATTGGTTTAGAGGATATGTGTGAATTTGGGCTACTTGCTAATATAGAGATGCATATTCTAACTACAAGGGATTACAATTCAATGGTTGTTTAATTACTCTGCATTTGGGTAGGTTTGAGAGTTTCTAGGTGTGAACAAGGAGAGGTAATACCCACTACATATCTAATAAATCCTTTGGCCTGATTTTTGTTGTATCACATGAAAATATACACCATGATATAAAAACCATGATGACTTGGCCATAATGTGCACAAGGACTGACTCTTGATCCAATAAACAATTTAAAACAATGCACCAATGATAAAAAAATATGATTACAATGTTGACGTATGAATATGGATGGACTTAAGAATAATGTGTAAATAATCACCCAATGGACATATATACATTGAATCAAGGCACAATAATGAAAGTAAACAAATAGGCAAACAAACAAACAAACAAATAACTAAGCAAATAAACACGCAAAAATATTGAAAGTAAGATCAACAGAAAGCATCATGTCATTAACCAAGTCAATATATACATGTGAAGTCTCAATATAATGATAAAAATATGGTTCCCCTAAGTAAGGATATATTCAAGGGAATGAAATTTAGGGATAAGATATCCGAGATAAGCTGCACACTTTGATGTTACCCCAATAAGGTGAAAGTTGTGAGCTTGAACTAAAAGTATGAATTAAATGGTTCCCATTATAAATGATACATGTAAAGGGAAGGTTACACCCCCAATGGATGTGGAATGGATTGGAACCAATAATGTAGATTGAGGATGGATAACTAGGTTTAGAAAGGATAAATTGTTTTAGATTTTATGGCTTTATATTTCTCTAGGAGATTGTAAGCCGATATTCTAATGTCTAGGATTTTGAAATGGTTTGAATATTCTTAGAAATTTTTAGCCATCTCAACTCAATCAAGAATCATGAGACACATAATGGACCAATCATAATGCAATGAGAGTGTGGCAAAAGGATGCTCTCAAAATGATGAGATCACTCAAACTTAAATTACTTACAAAATGGTGAGAGCGTGGCAAAGGGGTGACTGAGCTAACCTCAATGTAAATTGAACACTATATAAATAGTCCAAATGGACCTCAAATCACTATAATTCAAACATATGACAATGTATGAAAGGATGATAAGGAAAATGGTAAGGTAAATAACAAAGTAAGACAAATGGTTTTATTGTTCCTGTTGATGTGGAGATGCTCATCTTGATCAACATATGACATAACTAGAATAGTTAATTACATAAATGAATAACCCATACCCCATCTAAATAGTTATTCTATTAATAACATACTATTAATTTGGACTCTAATAATGATATTATGATATCTTTTGGTCATTGATTATGTTTCCTCAAAACTTTTAGACAAGATGCCTTTGCAGCTTATGTAAACAAAAATGTGGCCAACGATGATAAATGAGGATAAACATTGGATAAAAGGTTTGATTTGGCAATGGAATATTAGTCTACAATGGATAAATGGATCATAATGGAATATATAATGGTTGGGAAACAAATGAAGATCAAGATTTTCATGCACACACAATGTTTTTGATTAATTAAGTTAGCAAACCAGGGGACGAACCCTATACAATCAAAAAAGATAAGAAGGCTAGAAAACAAAAGATGCCAGCACCAAACCAATGGCACAATTGAGAAACAAAGTCAGAAGCAAAACAAAACATTGGAAAGACTAGAGTCAGAAAGGATGAAACTAAATAGCTATAGAATTAACAAGATCCTTAAAATTCTCATTATCTGCATTGTCAGCATTCCCTAGATTACCCACCACTTCCAACTTAGTCATATTCAATAGAATGTTACTTTGAAGGCCTTAGCAAAGACCTTTTCTAGCTTTTGAATGTGGACCTTTAAGGCCCCAATATCTATTTTCCAATCATTCTCATTCTCTGAACCCTCACTAGCTTCTTCTACATGCATCTTCTCCTTATTATCAGCAATTCCCCTAGAATCAACACCCTACTCTTCAGTGACCTCAAAAACCTAAGAAGCATGTTTCCCACCAGTGTCCTCCAAAATTTCTTGAATTTTTGGCTCTTCATACCCCAATTACCGCCTTGAGATTTGAACAAGTAACAAGCCCTCGGTTCCATTTTCACTAAATGTAAATGTGAAGGATCATTTTACAAAATGGCCCACCGCGATGATGTCTACTTTCATGCTTGAAAATAAATCCCCCTTAGTTTTCATGATGCGACTCTCGCACCTCCACCTCATGATACAAGGAATTAATCATGAAAATCAAAGAAGTACTAAGGTTATCATTTTCCATGATCTGTAATGGCCTTCTCCACATGGACCACCTTTGAAAGCTATCTATATTCTATATTCTATTTTCTACATGATCTGCAATGGCCTTCTCCATGTGGATCACCTTCGAAATCTATGCACACACAATGTTAATAATTTTATATTCTACATAATTTTTGTTGTGGTAGGGTCAAATACTTTTGAATATACTCTCGATAGGACCCCCAAAATTTTATGTTTTTTGGGATTAAGAGTAGCTTCCATCTAATTATGTTCTAGAATGAAAGTTGTACTAATGTTATCTTCAATAATGTCTTCATCAAGGAGTGAAGAACTATTGTGCTTAGCTATTGGCACCTTGAAGATGTTTTCACCAATAAATTTGTTTTGATCATCCCATAGATCCTCCAATAAGGTTTCACTAAGGATCATTTACTTTTGAATTTGATTATCTTCTAGTGCCTCAAAAGGTTTCACTAGAATATGTTGAGTTTGGGTTTTGATTACCCCCTAATGCCTCAAAAAGGTTTCACGAGGAGATTGCTTTTCTTTTTCCTAAATGTGGTCTTGGTCCCCTTGATATTTTGAAATTAATGTGTTGCCATAGATATAGTTCAATAATGTGTGATTCTATTAGTCCCAATCAACACTTGTGAGAGGTGGAATGTTAATATGATGGCTAGGTTGGTTGGTGTTAATGAAAATTGATATGGTAATGGAATGGGAAGAGACATCACAATCCTCATAGAAGATACTAGGATAACTTATGTTGATGGTGAAGTAATGATCTTCAAAAATCATGGAAAGATGATAAATGTATTAAAATTTGATCTGTAAGGCATGTGTAACCAATGTTATAACATCCACAAATGTATTGTGTTTCTAAAGCTAAGTCTAACTCAAGGGAATTTGAATCTGATGTTGGTACTAACATTTATTCTACTTTTGATGCTAAATATAATATTGATTAAAAAATAGAACCCAACTTTAATGTTGATTCTTTATTTGGCGTGGTAGTAAATATGTTATGTTTAATGTTTGATATTGGATGAGTAATGGCCTAAGGTTTAAAAATAAGCTATTGAAAAATATGATTAGCTAAGAAGGACTCCACAAGGACTGGCTTGTCAAAGTGAGTCTTCTCAACAAAAGGGAAATGTTCAATAGGCAACTCTATATAGACTAGCTAGTAAAAGTGAGGCTCCTTAAAAATAAGGCAATGGCTGAAAAATGATTTGCCCAAAGGTGGTTATAATCATTAGGGGGTGACTCAATAAATAATGTCTTATCAAAATGAGACTCCTCAAGCAAAAGGAAAGGGCCAAAGGGTGATTCAATATAGGTTAAATCATCACAAATAGGTGTTTCAACAAAAACATTATGGATTGGTTGGTTATCATGGCCTTGGATTACACTTGGTTGTAAAATATCATATTTGGACATGTTGGTTTTTGAATGATGGATTTTAGAGAGGTAATGATTGGCTCTATTATGGTTTGAAGACTGACTTAAATTTTTTAAAGTGGGGGAAAATTGATAATGGATAAATAATGACCTGTGGTTCAATAATAACCTTTTTTCAAATAGGCTCATCAAATATGGGATCAATAAAGGCTGATTATGGATGTGGGATGGTAAATGTGACTTGCATAATTATAATTGCATAACCTTGTTGGGATAATGAGATATCATATTTGGAAGGGCCTGGAATGGTAATCTTTAGGTGCTGCAGAGCTTGGTTACTAATGTAAGCTAAAGGAGGAGGGCCTAGAATGGTAATGAATGGGTGTTACAAAGCTTGGTTGCTAATACAAGCTAAAGGAGGAGGGCCTAAAATGGTAATCAATAGGCATTGTGAAGCTTGGTCACTAATGCAGAATAAAGGAGGAGGGCCTAGAATGATAACCCTTAGGTGCTATAGAGCTTGGTTGTTTGTGTAGGCTAAAGGAGGATTACTGGCATATGTGTGGATTAGGTACCATTATCATTCAAAGGGAAAACTTGGTATTTTAATTGGAATAAATAAGGCTAGTCTCAACATATGTCAATTGACATGGTTGGGTATAGAAATTAGACCCAAAGAGGGCAATCTTGGTTTATAAAAATGTTATTGAACTTGGTCCATGAAACTTGGCATTGGTTTAGGCAAAGTGAAATTAGTCTTGAATATAAACATGGGATAGGAATTTGAAATTAAACTCGATCAAGGCATGGTCAGACCTATGACTAGGTCTCATGAAGAAAAGGTCTAAAGATTCATAAAACTCTTAAACATGGTCTAGAAAGATTGGTCGATGTTTGAAAATGTTTTGAAACTTGGTCTAGATAGAAAACTCAGTCTATTATCACAAATGGATTAAACTTGGCCTATGATGGATATCTTCTTGAAAACTATCAATGATAAATTTGGTCTCAAATATCTCCAATACTCTAAGGTATTTTCACACAAATGGTAAAATGAAAGGCAAATTTGAATCTTGGTCTTACCAAAGTGTTCTAAACAAATATAATCTAGGTCTAAAATGAAAAAGAGCTAGTTATTTGGTAAAAATACAGAAAGCTAGACTGAAAAAGGCATGAACTAGATCTAAAAACTTTAAGGTAATGCTAGGTCTTTGGTAAAAAGACACAAAGCTAGACTTTGACACAAAATAGGTTGAGGTAAAAAATTGAAATTAATCTAAACAAAATAATTTCAAACACTTTGAATTAATCTTGGCATATGGATTTTAAACAAATTTGAACTTGGTATAAAAGCATTCAATTTAGGCACATGCCTAAAACCAATTGAGAAAGTCAATCTCAGGTAATCATAATAAGAGTGATGAGTAAAACAGTCAAGCCCAAGTGATAATCAAGGCTCCAATGTAAGCTAAACATAAATTTATACTTAAAAATTAAGTTTAAACCTTAGTTTAAGGTAAAAAATTGACTTGAGGTGCATGAAAATAAACCACTTCCTAGTTATAGGCAAAAGGTCTTTAAATTAAGCAAGGAATTAGTCCAAGTCACACAATTCAAAGGTAAGAGGTAAAAACCCAAGCCAAAATTAAGAAAGAATAAGGTGTATACCAATCAATTTTTAATCTAAAAATTTCAAAACAAATTCCAAACTTGGTTTAAAAGACTTGGATTTTCAAATGGAGAACATCCTAGACCCAAATAGACAACATAATAACACCATTTCTAGACCAAAGGTACATGTGTTTTTGGACTCAATTTTGAAACAAGGCAATGTTTTTGGAATAACATGAGTAGCATAATGATGCCCCTTTAATAAAATGGCATGATAATGGTTTTAGATTGAAAAATCTAAGGTAAATGTTTGAGATGAAATGGGTACCATAACAATGCCATGTTTAAACAAGTGAGACACATATTTTGGGATAAAAAATATAAGGCAAAAATGTGACACCAAAAGAGTATAATAACACTTATTAGGCTAAAGTGTGATGAAAACATGTGATGTCTATGACTCTTTTTAAATTTTGACAAAAAAAATTTAGTGTCAAAACACACATGTATATCAAAGAAAATAGAAATAACACAAATGACTCGCTCTATCCCTAAAACTGAAATGAGTGTGCAAAGATTCTACCAAAGTTTCCATTCATATAACAATGCTTGCGAGGAATTAAGTGTTAATCCAAAAATTAAAGAATAGGTGTAGGTATATTTTTACACCCCCCTCTATCTCTCAAGAATTGGTATGTGGCATAAACATAGAGTGAGAATAACTCGACATTTGGCAAGAAATTTTATGACAATTAGGGTTAACAAAAGATATATAAGTTTTGAATGCACTAGATGGTCCCAAGTGTGGATACCAAAAGATTAAAATCATGTTAGTTGGGTTCATACCTACTAACTTATTATGCAAGGGTCTGTTATTTTTCATAGCAACTCCAACCATGTATTTCTTAGTAGAGTTTGATGTTTAGCAAGACCTGAGCTAGTTTTTCGTTAGGATCAAAGAGGCTAGCTGCTCAGTCCCTTGGCAATCCCATTATCATATACCTTGATATATATACCTTGTCATAGAGTGGGGTTGGTATAATTCTAGGAGATGAAGCCCCAGGTCAATACACCCCTAAAAAACTTATGGGGAAGCAATTACCTCACATCCATAAGCCAAATGTAAGAAAATAAATAAATGAAAATGGGAAGACTTTAGAGGCCACTCTTGAGTCACCCACGTCACTCAAAGCTTTGGGAGAGCATATACGATACTGTTTCTAATAATACATAAAAATAATGGTAATAAACCAAGTGATTTCAGTCACCAGAGTTTCCTAAAGGGGAGAGGGGAGAGCATACATACTATAATTTTTGTTTACCAAAAATAAAGAATCTAAACTATGAAATTTAAAACTATATTAAAGAACAAATAATAATTGAAAAAGCCTTTAAGATATCTAACTAAAATTTAGGATCTTTTTAATAGCACAAACTTGAACTATGTTTGAAATTTTGGCCCCTTGGCCTTGTTTTTACTTGTAAAAGGCTTGGAAATGCTAAAAGACAAATTGTTAAGTGATTTTTAAGCACTTTAACCAAATGTGAATGAGTTTTAACCTTTTTTTTGTGAAATTTTGACTTTATAAAGGAAAAATTGATTAAAAAACACTTAAACTTCCTCTTTCTTGGCTCAATTCTCTACAAATAAGGTTAGTGGATTATTTTTGTGTTTAAGAAAACACAATTTTAACTCGCTGAAATGATTTCATAGTTACATTGTAGATTGTAAACTGTGAAATAATTCAAGCATAACAAAACTTATAAAAACTAAAATGCAACATAGACTTACATAAATCAATTTCATAGTTCTAAAAAGATTTCTCAACTTGCCTCAATGATTTCATAATTCATCTTGACAATTTTGCAACTATAGAAAAAATGCAAAAAACATAGAAAATAGAGAGTTTTAATTTCATAATTTGATAGTGATTTCATAGTTAGACTATGATTTCACAACCCAGAATGATAATTTCACAACCTAAAAAATTAATTTTGTTACTCAAAAATACAATTTCACTACTACAAAGAATGATTTCACAAGTGTAAAAGATGATTTTACAAATTTTAAAAAATTTCATAATTAACCAAAAACAAAGGAAAATATGTGTTTCATGTAGGATGAAGTTATAGTTTCACTTGATGATTTCATAACTTTTATCCCTAAATTCATAGTTTCATAGAGCTGAGCTCAAATTGAGATGATTTCATTTTTTCTTGGGATGATTTCATGGTTTGAATTGATGATTTCATAGTTTATCAAATCAAATTCACAATTTTGTGGTCACAAATTTGTAGTTCTATAGTCAAAGGCTAACACAAAAAGTTAGATAAAAAAATAAATCAAGGTCTAATATGAATGATTCTTGGCTCTAAAAAGGTCCAAAGATGCTCCCATTATGCATGTAGGGTGCATGGTCCACTGATCATGACATTATGTGAGATATGAATCTAAGAGGGGAGTTATTCAAGTGTTAATATGATAAAAAACCTTAATAAAAACACATAAGAAATCTAAAACCTCAAGTCTAGACAATCAAGGAGTAAGATAACAATGTAAGTAACTAACAATGGAAGACAAAAAACTTTACCTTCCTTGTGATAAAGAGTTACATGTTGTCTATGGAGGAATGTGCTTGGTCATGTGCTCAACATTCTTTGATAACGGTACTCCTTGCATCATTTATCCTTGTCACCCTGACAATGTTTAGTTTGTATTTGATAAGATGTAGCAATATATCAATATTTTTTGTGTTATATCCTTACAAGAATGCTTTTTCTCTCAATAATTAAACATAACATTACACAAAAATCTCTTTGAAAGTATTTTTGCATAATAACATTACATAAAAAAGATCTCTTTAGAAGGACCTTGGCACTTTTATTTATAGCCTTTCAAACTAAATCTAACCCAAGTGAAGTTAGGTTAGAGTTAACTATGGTTAGGTTTAGTTTAACCCTAGTTGAGTTAAGGAGGAAAAAAAATAATATTTGGGAAAGGGATCCCATTTATTACACATGGATCTCTATTTTTGAATTTAAGGCTTTAATGAAGATATTTTCAGTTCTTTGACTTTGAGGATGATGACATCATCATGATCTCAATTTTATTAGAATTTACTTTTTACCAAATTCATTTTCACTAATTACACATGGAAATTTCACTTAAGCATTTAACTTGATTTTCTTAGTTAATTCATGCTGCTTAGCATTTTTACAATTTAAGATTTGTTTAAGTGCTCTACTTAATGGGTTCAAAGGCCAAACCATCAATTTTATAGGTCATAACTTGACTAGAAATGAATTTGTGGGAGGTTACTATTGTGTACAAGCTAATTCCCCAAATAGGGATGCCTCAACATGATTATGGGTACTAATATCTGATGTGCGGATGAAATCGAGGCATTTAGTGATTCTTAGATTTAATTTACACTATTTGGTATAAACCAATCTAAAGTCTAGTTAAAACGTGATTGTGGCCAAAATGGGATGTGTACAGTGATTCCTAAGCTTAATTTGCACTTTTTAGTAGAAAGCAATCTAAAATCCAGTTGGAACATGGTTGTGGCCAAATAGGGGTGTCTATAGTATCTACCTTATTTTTCCCCCTCAAGAGGAAGAACTGTAGATGAACATATCAAGTCTTTCAAATTTAATTTAAGGTTAATGAATGTCACTAATGAAGATATTACATACATGATTTTTCCATTTAAATTATAGGATGTTTGCTATGATTGGTACCTCAATATTTAATATAAATCAATTGCTTCCTATAATGCATGTCAAAGCACTTTTTTTTCTTCATTTGGATAAGTTGCCAGCTCTGGTCTAGTATATAAACATTTCACTAGTATGAAGGGTGATCTTAATGATCTTATCTAGGCTTTCAATGTAAGATTTTTTAAATATGCACATCTAGCTGAGTCTAACATACAAACAAGACTAAGTTTTAGCATTGGAGCTGTATAATAATTCATTGGATCTAATAACTATAGTGTTCCTACTAAGAGTCATTACCATGCCAATACTCTGGAATTAGCATATGAAGAAGCTATCAATTTTGATAAACAACTAAATCCTCATGTACCAAGCACCCTGAATATCAATTCTAGTTTTCCAACTCCAAATCAAGTGCGTCATGTGAATCAAAATGTTCTTGCATTCAACTATAAATGATTATATGCACTACCTCTATTGTATCATACACCCAATTAAAATTATGGTTATATGAAAAATCATGTACAAATGAATGGTCATCAATAGAACCAACATTTAATTCCATATATATGCATATTAATTTTTTCACTTCATTTATCATTACTATTATTATTATCATTTGACACTAACATTGCTAATTTCATCTAATAATCACTAATTTCACCCAATTTTATATTATTCATAATTAATAATCTCCTTCTAATCATTTCTCTAACATTCCCTCATCATGCTAGATTTATTCCTACCCCACAAGTTAATTAGTCCTTTTTCTAATATGTTATTTATCATTTAATCTTATTCTAACCCCACTTGCCCATTATATTGGAATTTAAAATTCCAATCCCACCTACCCTAGCCTATTACTAGGCTCTCCTACATCCCTAGTTCCTAAGCACCTCATCTAACTACCTACTAATCTTGCTTAGTCCCCTAATAGATTCTAGAGATTTTTAATTATATAATCCTCCTCCATTTTGACCTCCTTTCACTAGAAACCTCTAAATATAGAGGTTTCTAAGGAATTTTTATTTCCTTTTAATTCTCTCTCATTCCTCTATTTAAATCAACCATCCCATAATGACAATTTAACTATGAAATCCATGAGCTCTCATGCCAATGTCTTAACCATAATCCTTTAATCTTTTGTCAGACAACCATTCAATCCAAGTCTTGAATCAAGTCAATCATATGCTGTCAAAATTTTGAGTCTATAAAGGTAATCCATAAGCATTTGATCATTTTATTATCTTGAATCTTGTTTGGAGCATTTATCTTTAGATTCACAATGCTCATTTTTAATGTTTATTTATGTGCACTATGATCTATTGGCTCTAAATTATGAATTGGATTGATATTTTTAGTATATATTGATATAAATTGCATAATCAAATCTATTACTCAAAATTATCATCTCATACCATCCAATATTGTAGTTGTCTAGGGTGTTGATTCAACCAAATTAGAATTGGGTTCTATATAAAGAATGGTCCAAAAGTTAAATAATGGATTATTAAACATGAAAATGAAGATGGGTAATGATACTATATAGAATAATAACCAAAATTTTGGGTTAAAAACATATAAAAAACCTTTCAATTGGTCTACAAATAATGCAGAACAATAATAGCCCAATAAGTTGCCAGAAATCAATATAGTGGAAATAGATATATCTAACTGGTATAGAGTTCATAATATATCATAGCATGGTGAAATTGAGTGTGTAGAATTATGTGCAACATTTGAGATCTTCCAAATTGAGTTGGTCAGACAAGATTTGATGAACAACCCACATGAGTTCTACTCTAAATATAATTCCTCGAACACCACTATGGTATTTGAAACTCATGAGTATCCTTTCCCAAGTGAGGATGATAATGAACTAGAGGATAATTCTAATGAGATACATGCCTTACAAAATTACCAAAATGGAAATTGTAGTATGAGGTATAAATAACCCTTCATAACATCTACTCCTCTAAGAAATACCACTTTTCCACCAAATCCAAGGGATGACAATAATTCACCTCCCCAAAAAGGGAATGGACAACCCTAGAATAAGGAGGAATAAAGCAAAGGAGAGTAAAACATTGTTGAAGACATGAATAATATTAAATCAAACATCACTCTTCAGGAATTGGCTCAGATCGCTGAACAAGATCTCTTATAAAGGTTTATTATAGGGAAGTCTGTTGTAAAAATTACAATGGCTGCTCATATAAATGTTATATAAAAGAGTAAGGCAGAAGTTCCTCCTTTCTTATTAATTATTAGAGTATTTAGAAATAACATTCACAATTTTTTAGTTGATTATATATCTTTAAATACTATGATGCCAACTTGTATTTGTCAAAATCTTGGATTAACTCTAAGCCCATTGAAAAGGATGGTTTAACAACTAGACAAGATAGTGTTACATATAGTTAGATAATTAAACAATGCACATATCTAAGGAGATTATAATCCATGTGTATAGATGATTATTGATATAATTATGGTGGATATCCCAAAAGGATATGTATTCCTCCTCAGTAGAGACATGTTCAATAGATTGAATGGGTATGTAGTAACAAAATTATCTCATATTTGGTTACCATGGAGAGGATTTCAAACTAAATTATAATTAATAACGAAAAAAGAATGAATCACCCCATTAAAAATTAGAACAATAATAATGAATATGTAAGCTAAAAATATCTTAACCTTAGAGTTTATACATTTACCACAAAGTATGAGGTATAAGAACTGGAAGTCTAGGGACCTTCCCAATTATGTACTCTCTATTTTTATGGTGCAAGATACAAGCAAAGATCATGCATTGGTGTTTAATTAGTTGATCCATAAGGTAATACATAAATAGAAACATATATATTATAGCTATTTTTGTTATAGGTATAATCATTGGGGGGGGGGGTGAATCAGTGAGCCCATATATTTGAATTTCAATTCCAATCCTTTCAAACTATTAAAAAATCAACATATATTAACTTGATCAAATAACATTAACAAGAGATATCATTCATTAAATGTATAAAAATGATCAAACACACAACACATAGTTCCTATGGGAAACCCTCAATGGGAATAAAACCCACTCTTAATCCTACAACACATGGACTACTTGTTGTATAAGAGATTACAGACAAGAGACTGGTCAAGTGCTTTAGACTAGAAACCTTGATCAAGTTTGACCAAAGGCCTTTAGCAAAACACCTATTTCACAAGGAGTAACTACACCTAAAGAGGATCAAGTCCTTTAGATCCTCCTTTGAAGTGAACACCTAAACCTTAGAATTGATGTCTTCAACACTTGATGATGAATATCTGATTATCTAACCCTTCTACAAACTCCCTTTCTATCTCATACAAGCCTTTCACATAGGCATGCCATAATCTCTCTCCTTCTTCACTCAAACTAACCTCATATGCAAACTCAGACCTATTCACATATCCTCAAACTAAAAGAGCACTATTCTATCATCAAAAATATGACCTATAAGTCATACACATAGTCAAAAAACTATTCTACTCAACAATTTAACTAATAGGCACACTACCTATCCTTTCTTCTTCCCTTCAATGTATATTCCTCTCATACAAGCCTTTCGCTAGTATATAAACAATCACATTTTGTCTCAATATTTATATATCATTTATTAATTATCAAGATCAAAATATTTCCCATTGGCCACAACATATGCCTTTACCCTTAAGGCATCTAACATGGGTCACACTTAAGCACAACACACTTTCAAATAGGCTTAAGTCACATTTTAGGTCATATGATGACCCATTCACCTCTTTGACACTTATATGAGAAAAATAAGAACACATGAACACTTTATAACCCATGGACCCATGCCACATGATCTATAGGTCCCCCTTAAGTACCAACAACCATCACATTACCATTTTGCTTAAGCATAATTTGATCAAACAACATTTAGAAGAATAACGATTATGAGCAAACACAAAATCAATTTATAAAACCTTTTTCATATACTATATATTATTGGTAAAACCTTCATAATGCACAAAAAATATCCTCATAGAGTCTACAACACTCCAAAATATCTATGTCATCATGAGACATCAAAACAACATCAACACAAGCTCAAACATCCTTCTCGGGTTCATAATAAATGAATGTCAAATACATAGTCAAATTTGAACCTTGATAAATTTAATTGTACACATTTTCATACCTTAAAATATATATTTATAGATGTGCCTTTTATTCATTTACAAATTTACTTTTTACACCATGAGCAAATTCTACATAAATCAAAAGATATAACACCAAAATTGAGCACTAGTTTTTCTTTCACAAATTTGAATATTTAAATCCAAATGATCATAGTTAAACTTTGAACACCATGATATCATATTGTGTCCTCATTACTTATATTAAACATGAACCATTTATCTTCTTCAAACTTTAACTCATAGTGTACCACTGCCCAAATGTTATACTTTAAACACTTGTAATCATCTCACTTTTTCCTGACATCTTGGAACAAACATGCTCCATTGATCTCCTATACATAGCTCAATATTTAATCTATGTTAAAAATTGGACACTTTAAAATTATTTCAATCAATATTCTCCATTTATCTTGATTATTACAAAGACCTACTTGCCATCAAATCTTAGAAGTAGCTCAGTCTTTACCTCTTTTTATCATTAATAAATAATCACTTTGACCTCTTTGACTCTATACGTGCTATTAGATCAATATGTATGATTGTGCATGAAATATTGGATCTTAATTTGGTCCTGATATTTATCTCTTTCAAAATTGACTAAATATGGGAACCATTGTAATATGCTCAATTTATCCTATAACTTACACACATGTGAAATATTATTACATCAAAATCCCTACTCAGCATTTCTTACCACTTTGCAAATTTGGCTAAGTATGGGAAAACACTATCAAACTACCTGAGAGCCCAATTTGCACTTGCATATATTATGTTGTGCTTCATTAAATGACATAAAATTTAGTGCATAGTAATTATGAATGAATTTTATCACAACTATATGACCAACTCCCCCTGACTCATCCACATGTGGTAATGGTGATGTTAGCAAACTGCCTACTCAAATTTTCTACCACTAGACCCAAAATGTCTAGATGAAAAAAAATAATCAACCAGATAAAACCCACCCATGCACAAAAGCACTCAAATAATTATTTAATTCTGGCAGGACCTGTTGCACATGCTCAAATCACCATACTCATCCTTGATCATCTCAAACCATGCCAAAACTGAAGATCAACCAAGCATACTTCAAGCATACTAGGGAAAGCATATTGCACACTTTGCCATTATCACTTAAAATAGCAATAAAATTCATCCACTCACTTGGAAATATTGATGACATCACCATGATGTCATTTAAAACTCTCCAACAATCCCCTCCTTTTTCATTGATGTCAACAACCATCATATATCAATATACAACTCACCTTCCTTCTCTCTCTTCAAGCACTCCCACAATAGGAACTTTCTCCCCCTTTGACACAATGAAAAAGTGGATACCAATTAATCCTAAGGACTTTAAAATAATAAAAATAGAATAATATCATCTTAAAAATATAGTAAAAACTCCCCCTTACCTTGAGCCTACCTCTTCTTGCCTTGACAACATCCTTCTTGCTACATGCCAACATTCTTCTTTAACCAAACATTGCAACCAATGAATAAAGAACCTAAAAAATAATAAAAAAATGTGATGGAACTTAGAAATAAACATATGAAGGGGAATATCTATAATATTTCTGAGCCATTTCATTACTTGAGCATCTTCATATCTCCATACACCATGAAGAACTACCATACAGGCTTACCAGACTTCTCTCTCGAACCACCTCAAGGATCACCAATAAAAATTAATGCCACTCACCAAATATAAAACATGAACTAAACCAACCTAAGAACCCTCCTTGAAATAGTCATGCCTTATTATTTTGGATAAACTGAACAAAAGGCACTCTTCTTCTTACTAGACCTATCTAGTCTCCTTATAGCCCTACCTAAAACTTGCAAATCCCATAACTTTCAGTAGACACACCATCAAGACCTAAAACTTCATATCTAGAGCATTCTCATATGTCAACTCAAGAAAACTCATTTCTAAAAGCTATCTCAACCTCTACAACATACTTCACAAAATAATTTGCAAACTAGGTCTCCATCTTGACAAAATCATGAATCATTTGAAAACCACAAACCTTCAAATCTCTATGAAGATTTATTTGACAACCCATTTGACCCATTCATTTTATTAAGAAGCATCAGAGCTCCACTAAAAAGGCAAACCACTTTTCTAACATAGCCCAAAACCCTAAAAACTTAAAATAAACAAGGTCAACAAACCTCCTTTTAGTTAACACACACCTCTAAAACTTATTACACACATGGAGACACCCATCACAGACTTCTAGACCAATATTTGAGATTCCACACCTTTGGTAACCCATACATATTATAACCCACTTTAGGCCTACTTGCCCTTAAGCCAAAATTGAGAAAACTGAGAGCACTCATATATCTCTAATTTAACTTCAACATACATACAGACCACAAAACCACCTAGAACATGCTATAATAAGGTTAATAGACCTTTATATGAAAAATTATCATCTTGAAAAAACACAAATGCTCTTTTACCACTTGAAAAACTTCAATCTGACCTTACCGACTGACCATATATAGCTATGACATTACTTTGACATCACCACAACATATCTTCCACCTAGATATACTTACTCCAACTAAAAACACTCATCTCTAGCCTTCTAAGATCATCTGAAGAATGCCACAACAACACTTTCTTCTCCACTGCAAGGAGTTTCTTAAGAAGCATAAATAGAAACATCCTCTATAACATAATGCTCTAAAATAAAGTGAAGCTAGGAGTGGCCCACATCTCCTTAGTAACCACTAGAATCCTCTTATATCTATAATATTGATTGATTTTGTTCTTCTTTTTCTCAGTTTGAACTATGATAATTGGTTCTTTTTCTAAATCATTCTCTTTTTCTTCTAATATTGGATTGACAATACATAGAGATAACATAGATTCATGACATACCTTTTCATTTGAAGAATCCACATTGAAATTAGGAACCTCATCACTAGGCACTACTAATTGATGTTCTTTGTATGATACATGCTCAATAATGGTAGGATTGTTAAACATGGGATATACTGAGAGGGGGGGTGAATCAATATATCATAAATATTATAAACTTTCCCTTAATCAAATTCCACTTAACCATACATTCAAGATATGCAATAAAATTGAAATAATAAACACCATACAAGATAGAGAGAGACACCAGATTTAACATGGAAACCCAAAGTGGGAAAAACCACAGAGAATAATCTCAAGTATATGAATGAGCACCAACTCAAAACACAATATTTATAAGCACCAACTTGTAGGAGCACCAACCCCTTTGTTGTGCACCAACACAATAACTATTCATGAGCACTAACCCACAGGAGCATCAACCCCTTTGCTAAGCACCAACACAACAACAATTTATGAGCACCAACCCACAAAAGCACTAACCCCTTTTCTAAGCACCAACACAACAACAATTCATGAGCACCAACCAACAGGATCACCAACCGCTTTATTGAGCACCAACCCAACAAAAATTCATGAGCACCAACCCACAGGAGTACCAACCCCTTTTGTGTATACCACACAACTATCTCTCAATGTTGCTATCTCAACAAATGATAATTCATTACAATATCTCTTTCAACTCTCTCTTTTTCTCTTCTAAGCTAGATATAACAAATACAAATCATACTCTATCTCCCACTACTCTTCTAAGCTAGATATTACTATCTCAAATCAAAATCTATCTCCCACATTACAAATGGCTTCTCAAGCCTTTATTTATAGCTTTCCAAATGGCCTTTGGCTTTCCCCCTTTGTGACCCTTTAATCCTCATGGAAAATGGCACCAAAATTGCATGACCCTTCGTATCCTTGCATTTGAAAAGTCATGTGGTGACCCTTCATAAGCAAAAATGTCCTTTCTTCTTTTGTCTTTATCTTGGTGACTTTTCATATTCCTCAAAGTGTCCCTTCATGAGAAATTGTGCCTTTCCTCTTTTGTCTTCACTTGGTGACTCTTGGAATTCTCCAAGATGACTCTTCATGGGAAAATGCATCCATTCTTCTTTTGTCTTTACCCCATGACTCTATGACTTCTCCATGGACCCTTATTTTGTCTTATATGCAACCAAAAATATATTTGTTAATATTAAATAAATATTAACACACATTAGCCAAGATATAACTATTAAAAACATCATTAAATGTAATAGGGCCTTTATCACCAATAATGCTAGACCTTTGACATCAATAACTATATTTCCAACAAGGATGTTCACTTGGATCCATACACATCTCAAAACTAGCCTTAACTAGTACCTTGGTCTTCTTCTTGAACTTGGTCTCTTCATTCAAAATATGAGTAGATAATGAAATCCCTTGGCACTCTTCAACTTCTCAATCATTCTCAACCATAAAAAATAGATTAATTAGACCTAAAGACTCATCATGACTCACACTTACCAACTTTGGTTTCCATGAATTAACTTGCCTTCTTCCTTGCACTTTAGGATCTTGATTAAAACTATTCTAAATTATAAACCTTTGCTTGTAGAATATAGTAGTGTGGCCTCTCTATTCATAATTATAGCAAACCATTCTTCTTAAAGTGAGATAAACTTTCCTTACTTTAAATGGATAATGTTTTAAAAAGTGTCCTACAACATGACAATTAAAACACTCAACCTTTCTTACACCTTTTGACTAATGATACCCATCATAGTTCCATGCAAACTCATTTGTAATAGGTCTCTTGCATTCTCTAGTTCTATGCCTAAACTATTTCCAAGTATAACAATAACCATTGAAATTTTCACACCTCATGGCATTTGGTTGTCTGATATGATTTGTCTTCATTCTACCAACACCATCATTCCTTGTCTAATGATTTGTCTTTAAAGGCTGATCCACCTTTCTCTCATTAACATTCATGTCAACTTGAGAAGCAACTTTGAGATCTTCATTAAAACCCAATCTAGATCTATCACTATCTAAATTTTGACTCTTTAGGAGATCATCTAGATGATTAGAACTTTATCGAAACTTAACAAATGATTTCACCTTGATTGAAGACTTCTCTAACTCATATTTCAAAGATGTAATCTTAGAAGCATACCTTGAGCATTCTTTTTCTTTAGATCTTAGATTTGTAGATACAGATTCTAATTTAGAATTAAAAAACATGATAACACCTTCATATTCTCTAGAGTATTCAACCAATTTTTCCACAAACACATTGAATTTATCCTCATATTCCTTTAGTTTATATTTCAACTTCTTATCGATATTCTTCTCAATCTTCGATTCTTCAAGAATATTCATCAATTCAGTCTCACAGTCCACTTCATCTTTATCATAATCTAAATCACTCCAAGTAGACTCTGTTTGATGTGAGCAAGTGCCTTTCTCATCCATGAAGATGGCTTCATCTTCAACATGACCATCATCTTCATGATCAAACTCTGAGTCATTGACTTCACTCTCATTTGATGAGCTACAATATTCTTTGGTGTAGAGACTCTTCTTGTCCTTGAAGTAGTTTTTCTTGTTATCAAACCTTCTAAATCCCTTTCTTTTATCAGACTTGAATGATTTATTACCATCATCATGACCTTTATCATGCTTTTCATCATCATCCTTATTATACTTATGAGGGCACTTATTAGCAAAATGTCCTACCTCTCCACAATTGAAGCATTTGAGGGGTAGTTTACCCTTATACTTGCCTAAACCTATTTTAAATTTCCATGAAATCAAAAATATTAGTTCATCCTCATCTATATCATAAATGTCATCCTCCTTGGTTTTCTTACCTTGGAACTTCTTATTTGTCTTCATTTTAGTCTTGAAAGCTGATTCCTTCTTTGGTGGTATATCATCATTTACTCTCATTTGATAGGTAGTAAGGGTACCATGCAATTGATCCATCTTCAACTTAGTAATATCATGAATTTATTCTATAACAAATAATTTTGGATTAAAATTGAGGGATAAAGACCTTAATACCTTTTGAACTATGGTAGCCTCTTCAAGGTTCTCTCCAATACCTCTAATGATGTTCACAATCTCATCAACTCTTTATATAAAAGATGCCATAAAATATTCCTCCTTCATTTTAAGACTATCAAATTGTCTTCCATGAGTCTAAAACTTTGCCAACTTAACCTTTGAGTCTCCTTCATGAATGATTTGTAATTTATCCCATGTCTATTTAACATATTTATAATGGATTACCTTGGTGAACTTAGTCCATGTAAGACCAAAAGTGATGGCATTCATTGCCTTAGAATTATTCTCAAATATCTTTTTGTATGAAACACTAGATGGAGAAGTTGTAGGATCAACATAAACATCCAAAATAGATTGCCATACATCAAACCCTAGGGACATAATGTATGCCCTCATCCTTACACTCCAAAAATCATAATTGGATCCATTGAACATCAGTGCTTATTTAGTACATAAACCTCCTTGATGAATACCCATATTGTACCTTATATCACCTTCAAACTATCAAGCCTTTACCAAAGGACCTACTCTAATACAAATTTTTAGAGGTACAATCACTAAGAAGGGGTTGAATCAATAAGCCTAGATATTTCAATTTCAATTCTAATCCTTTCAAACTATTAAAAAAACAACATATATCAACTTGATCAAGTAACATTAACAAGAGATCTCATTCATTCAATGCATACCCAAGATCAAACACAAAACACATAGTTCCTATGAGAAACCCTCATGGGGAATAAAACCCACTCTCAAGCCTATAACACATGGAATAATTATCCTATAATATATTACAAATAAGAGAGTAGTCAATTCCTTTAAACTAGAAACCTTTATCAAGTCCTCCTGATCAAAGGCCTTTAGTGAAACACCTATTTCACAAGGAACAACTACCCCTAATGAAGATCAAGTCCTTTATACCCTCCTTTAAAGTGAACACCTCCACCTTAGAACCGATGTCTTCAAAACTTGATGATGGATCTTTGATTATCTAACCCCTACACAAACTCCCTTTATATCTCTTATAGGCCTCTCACATAGGCATCCCATAATCTCTCTCCTTCTTCACTCGAACTGCCCTCATATATACACTCAGACCTCTTTGCATATCATTAATCTATAAAAACATTATTTTTTCATCAAAAATATGACCTAAAAGTCATACACATAGTCAAAAAACTATTCTACTCATCAATTCAACCAACATGCACACTATCTATCCTTTTTTCTTTATTTTAATGCACACTCCTCTCACACAAGCCTTTCAATAGTATAGAAACCATCATATTTGTTTCACTATTTATAGATAATTCATGAATTATCAAGATCAAAATATTTCATGTCGACCAAAACACATGTCTTCACACTTAAGGCATTTAACATGGGTCATACTTAAGAACAACACACTTTCAAATAGGCCTAAGTCAAATTTAGGTCTTATGATGACCCATTCACCTCTTTGACACTTCTCTAAGACAAATAATAACACATAAACATTTTCCAACTCAGGGACCCATGCCACATGATATATATTTCCCCCTAAAGTTCCAAAAACCATCACAATACCCTTTTACTTAAGCACAATTTGATCAAACAACATTCTGTATGGTAACCATTATGAGCAAATACATAGTCAATTTCTAAACATTTATTCATACTAGATATGATTGGTCAAACCTTCATAATGTACATATAACCTCCTCATGGATTCTACAACACTCCTAAATAGATAAATCATAATGAGACACCAAAACAACATCAACACAAGCTCAAACATCCTTCCTGGGTTCATAACAGACAAATGTTTAACACATAATAAAATTTAAAACTTCATAACTTTGACTACACACAATTTTATAACTTTAAATATATATTTCCAAATTTTCCTTTGATTCCTCTACAAATTCACTTTTTACACCATAAGCAAATTCTGTATAGATTGAAAGATATAACACAAAATTGAGCACTAGTTTTTCTTTCGCAAATTTGAATATTTAAATCCAAATGGTCACTATTAAACATTGAAAACCATGCTATCATCTCATGTCCTTGATACTTATATTAATCATGCATCATCTATATTATCAATTTTGTTTCACTATTTATAGATAATTCATGAATTATCAAGATCAAAATATTTCATGTCGACCAAAACACATGCCTTCACCCTTAAGGCATCTAACATGGGTCACATTTAAGAACAACACACTTTCAAATATACCTAAGTCACCTTTAAGGTCCTATGATGACCCATTAAACTCTTTGAAACTTCTTTGAGAAAAATAATAACACATAAACATCTTCCAACTCATGGACCCATGCCACATGATATATAGGTCCCCCTTAAGTACCAACAACCATCACAATACCCTTCTGCTTAAGCACAATTTGATCAAACAACATTATGTATGAAAACCATTATGAGTGAATACATATTCAATTTCAAAACATTTATTCATACTATATATGGTTGGTCAAACCTTCATAATGCACACATAACATCCTCATGGATTCTACAACATTCCTAAATAGCTAAATCATCATGAGACATCGAAACAACCTCAACACAAGCTCAAACATCCTTCCTGGGTTCATAATAGACAAATGTTAAATGCATAATAAATTTTTAAACTTCATAACTTTGACTTTACACACTTTTATACCTTCAAATCTATATTTCTAAATGTTCCTTGGAGTCCTCTACAAATTCACTTCTTACACCATAAGCAAATTCTTTATAGATTGAAAGATATAACACAAAATTGAGCACTAGTTTTTATTTCAAAAATTTGAATATTTAAATCCAAATGGTCACTATTAAACTTTTAACACCATGATATCATCTCATTTCCTCTCTACTTAGATTAATCATGCATCATCTATCTTCTTCAAATTTTAACTCATAGTGTGCCACTACCCAAATGTTAAACTTTGAACACTTGGCATCATCTCGATTCTTCCTGACATACTAGAACAAACAAACCTTTTCAATATCCTATAAGTATCTCAATATTTAATCTTTTTTAAACATTTGACACTTTGAAATTATTTTTCTCAATATGCTCCGTTTATCTTGACTAGTATGAATACCCACTCACTGTTAGATATTAGAATTAGCTCAAACTTTACCTCTACAACTATCACTTTCTCTTATTTGAATCGATGTGAATAATTAGATCAATCTATATGATTGATCATGAACCATTGGATATTAATTTTTTCATGATATTTATCTCTTAAAAAATTGACTAAGTATGGGAACCATTGAAATCTACTTTGAAGGCCAACTTTGGACCTCAATAACTTTTATTGTGTTTAGAGGATGATCTAAAATTTGGACCATAAGATCTCCTCACATAGGATAATACAAACATATATAAATATTATATTTAAACCCTCATGTATGCAAGATATAATTACATTAATTTGGTCACTCATATTTTTCTACCACAGAGCCAATTATTTCTAGAACCGCCTAGAAAACCAACTTTGCACATACATATCTTTTGATGCGCTTCATTGCATGACCTAAAATTTATTGACTATAAAATAGAAATAAAAATAAATAAACCAATATAATAAAATTATCCTAAAAATACCACACATGCAAAATCAGACCACATCAAAATTCATACTCAACTTTTCTTACCACTTTGCAAATTTGGCTATGGGAAAACACTATAAAATTACCTAGGAGCCCAAATTTGCACTTGCATATATTATGTTACGCTTCACCTCATGAACTAAAATTTATTTCATATAAAATATGCAAAAATTTGATAAAAACCATATGAATAACTCCCCCTGACTCATCCACACATGGCAATGGTTACATCAACAAATCGCCTACTCAAATTTTTTGCCACTAGACCCAAAATGTCTAGATGAAAAATAATGATTAGGTAGATGAAATTCACTCATGAACACAAGAAATAAAATAATTATTGTCTTATGATAATACCCCTTTCACATTCTTAAATCACCATACTCATCCTTAATTATCTCAAACCATGCTAAAACTAAAGATCAACCAAAAATACTTCAAACATACTAGTATAAGCATATTGCACACTTTATCATTGTCACTTAGACTATCAAGGCACTTCATCCACTAAATTGGAAATATACATGACATCATAATGAAATAATTTAAAACTCTCAAAAACTTTTTATACCAACAATAGAGAATATTATGAGGCACTAATTTTGAAATTATAGTTTGCTCTCAAAAACAATGTTAAACAACTGCTAATATATGAAGATTGGGAACTAGTAATCAATTAGGTCAAGAATGAATACCAATGCAAGTTATCATACCTAAATAGATACACACATATATCTTGGGATATAATTTAGTCATTTAAGGCTTTTAATATATTATTTTTTCCTAGAGAACAAAATTAGGTTGCTAATTTACTGGCTACTTCAATTGCCAATTTAGCACCTCTACAAGAGTCTAAGGTACAAAGATTTTACATTGAGCTAGTACCTTGTCCATATATTATTGATAACATGGAAAATTTCAAATTATTTCATGATTACCAACATGTCATTCAATTATTTACTAATTTAAGATAATTTGAGTCTCAAATCATTGAGGACAAGGAAATCAGTTATCTATGCTAGGAGGAATTAGGAAGAGTCATTCAATTGAAATAAAAATAACTTCCTTTAGGAATGGTTTATTTAGAAAGGTCATTTGATCTAGATCCCAAATCTTAGTAAAAAATATAACCTAAAGTATATGAATTTGAGTTCAAGAAGGATAATTTAGGAGATGAGTATGATCTGTTCTACATCAACATTAGCCTTAGCTGCACTTTAGAAGAAAGATAAAGGGTGAAGGATTTACTCACCTAGTATAAATATGTGATTACATTGATGTATGAATACTTTAAGTTTTTTAACCCAAGGTTCATCACCAATACAATCCTAATAAAGCTAGATCATAAGCTATTTATACAAATATAGAGGCTAGTAAATACTAACATGGAATCCATTATTCAAAAAGAAGTGGAAAATCTATTAAATGCAAAAATATTTTCCCCTATAAGACACTCCACCTAGATTGATAACTTAGTTCCATTTAGGAATAAGAATGGAGAAATTAGACTATGTGTTTATTTTATAAACCTAGATAAATATTCTAAGAAAGATAACTATCCTTTACCTTCCTTGGACAAGGTGATCCAAATAGTAAGTGGTTTAGGAATGATGTCCTTATTGGATGGATTTTCAAGATATAACCAAGTACTAGTTGAATTTTAAGATATAATTAAGATTGAATTTACCATAAAGTGGGGTCCTTATGCATAGAAGAGGATACCATTTGACCTAATTAATACATGAACTACCTTTTTACAAGTAATAGACCATACAATCTAAGGGATAATAGGTAAATAAATAATCATTTACGTGGATGACCTCATTATTTTATCAAAGACTAGAACTAATCATGTAGGCCACCTAAAATAAATATTTAAAAGATGTAGAAGGTTTGGCATATCCCTAAACCTGAACAAGAGCCTATTTAGCATTACTGAGGGCAAGATCTTAGGCCACATTTTTACCAAATAAATAATTATAATTGACCTAGATAAAATTTAGGGGATTTCAAATATTGCATTTCCAAATAGAAAGAAGGAGCTCAAGTCTTTATTTGGGAAGATAAATTTCTTGAGGAAGTTTATCTCAAGCTTTGAAGAAATCATTAGATCTCTAAACTTAATGCTAAAGCAAGATGTTAAACTAAAATGGACATTAGAGGCCCAAAATTATTTTCAAAACATTGAAGATGATTTTTTTTAGGCTATTGTGATGATAAGTCCAAACTTTATTAAATATTTCTTATTGTATTGATTCAATTCACAACATACCATTGCCATTGTGCTCACCTAGAATAAAGATGAAAGTGAGTGTATACAAGTGAAAGTGAAGTTGATTTACAAGTCAATCCTATCTCAAAGAATATAAATCACACTAGCCATTCTTGTTGTTGATACAATTAGACAATTAGGGTCATGACCAAGATGGATCCACTAGAACTAAGCAAGGGCTTCCTTACCACAAAAATATCACTAAAGAGGGTTCCAAAGACTATAGTCAATCAAAACCATGTGATAACCCTAGATAATTACTACGTTTTCTTATTCATAAAGTAAATGAGAAAGTAAAGTTAAATCTAACCTAGTGCTCACCAAAGCATGTGGCACAAAATGAGGGAAATAAAATTGAAAGTAAACATGAATAAAATATCTCTACTCAAGTCAATGTAGAGGAAATCCTAATACATGGAGAAATAATCATATAAAATAACAAATGAAAATATATCTACTTTAATAAAGATGACCTAGAGTTAGGAATACTTACCTTTAAATATGAACCTATCGAGCTTCAATCTCTCCTTTAGCTAAGGTGGTTTTCAAGAGGTGGTTATGATTTGTAAGGATAACAAAGATATGTCATCTCTAAGCTACATAACTTATCATATTCATTTAAAATACTTCTATACAAGGTAAGATTCGTATCTCCCATCATAGTATTAAAACCCTAATCAATGTGTATGTAATAAAAAATACATAAGATTCATAAATCAGTCCTAGCTCAGAGAAGATAAATCCTACTTACACTTCCAATTGGGGATACATTATATAATTAGGAACATGAACAATATGTAGATATACTAGACCTAATTAGGGGATCTCTTATCACATCAATATCACCAGGGAGGGTTATAAAGTGTTTAGTCAAGCAAAACCATGCATTAACCCTAATAACAAGTTATATGTTTTCATATTCACTATACTAATAACAAGTAAAGCAAAAGTCTAATCTAGTGCTCACTAAATATTATGACATAATATGGGGGTTAGTAAACAAATGAAAATAAACATGCACAAGAGAATCCTAATTAAGCTATGTATAGGTAAGGCCCTAATGCATAGAGAAGAAAAGTAATATTATTTAAAATCCAATACTTATTCTACTTTTATCTATTAAAGAGATGAGCAAAGTTAGAGAATACTTACTTGAAAGATGAACTTGTCGAGACTCAATCTCTCCTTTAGCCAAATGGGATTCAAAAGAGATTGTTGTGGTTTGTAAGGATCACTAAGAAAGGTCAAAACATCTAAGATTTATCCACAAGACTAGATTATTCAAGTAGAAACCCTAATCTAAGACTCCTCAAGTAGAATGGTCGAAGAGAAGATTGTAAAGAAGATAAAATGAATAATAAATCTTGATGTCTCTCTAATAATGGAGAAATGATCTTGTATATATAGGTAGATTTAACCCTAAGACCTTCTAAAAGTTTTGGTTGATAGGGTTGACCTAGTTGACCTGGTATTATTATTAACAAAAATTCACTAGGTCATGGGCTAGGTTGGCCAAGTTCCAACATAGACCCTAAATTAATTTCACCAATAAGAGTATAAGGTTGACCTAGTCGACCTAGTACTATAAACTATTAAAAGGGGTTTTATGTTCCCTAGGTACATAGCAAAAAGAGGTACAAAAAGTGAGAAATGACTGGAGGAGTGTACAAAATAGGAGTAATAGCTTAAGGAATAGTTTTTAGTAGATGGTTATATTGGTAATAAGTGGTAATGAGGGATAATAATCCTATGAAGCACCAATGGTCTACCTACCTCTTTCCCATTACACCCCTTAGGGTGTACACTCAAAGAGATTGAGACTCAATGGGTTCCTGTAAGATAGAAATCATCAATATTTGATAAAATTTGAAAATATTATGTGTATACATATGCCCCACTTGAAGCTCATCATGTGTCACTTCAGTGAAATAGGGGATGGTAATTCGAGAAAGAACATAGTAACACATAATGCTGAGGATAAAAAAATTATAGTATTTTAAAGTATAAAATAATTAAAAGTACATGACTGAAATGGAAATAACTAAAAAATTAAATGTAATGTGCACCTTAACTTACCTTTATTGTTGGATGGTTATCTTATATGTTTGTAGTTTTGATTGTGGAAGGCATAGAGACTAATTTCAACAAACCCAATAATACAAAACTAAAGAGAAAAAAACAACAAATAGAGGAAAGTCAAGATAACTAGTGCTATGTGGATGGGATGTAAGAAATTTGGCAAGTTGGGGTGACATGTGCTATGTTATACCAAATGACCAATCCAAAATTTAGAGTAAATTGGGTAACCAAAAATCCAAGGCTACTAAAGACCAAATAACTCAAACAAGTAAACCTTAATTAAAAAAGGCAAAATCACCACGTCAAACCAAGGATACATGTCAAAAAAGATGGTAATCAAACATCAATGTGAAAATAGTAATAATCCTTACTTTCACAAAGATGGGTAAGTAAAAAATGGTAAAACAACATTGATGAGTGAACAATAACAATCCTTAATCATCAATGAAAAAAGCTGCATAAAAAGGAAAATAACATTGGTGAGTGAGAAGTAATAAGCCAACCTCACTCAACAATGAAAAGAGTACATGAAAGTAGAAATGGACTCAGGTGTCCATAAAAATGGTAGTACAAAAAATGGAAAATGGTAAAAGAAATCAAGGCACATCTAGAAATGTAGACCCATGGTGTAAAGAAAGTAATCCTAGTCACTCAAACATGTTATTTTATTCTAAATATAGATAAAACTAAAACAAAGCAGTACTAACATGTTTTGTAAGATGTGAAGAAGAAGTATAGAAGAGGGAAAACAAATTTAGAATCACAATTTTCATGTCAAGATGGTAAATCAAATGGTTGGAGGGGAGAATGAAGAAAAAACCAAAGTAGAGGAACTCTTTATCAAAGTCAAGACACTAAAATTAATTTTGTCAAAATAAGAGGAATTTTGACCTTAAGAACTTTGAAGAATTTCTATTAGCCACACAAGTCTTATGTCAACAAATGAAGTATGTAGATCATCCCATGAAGGATTTATTCATAAAAAGTAGAATGGTCCTACCTTTCCACAACATGTTCTTCATTTTTGAAGACCCTTTACATAGCCGTTAGTCTATTGTGAAGATTGGGTACTTTCATGAGAAAGTGAGTAGCACCATAGAGTTTATTGAATTATCCTATTCCAATATACTGGCCTACCACACACCAATAGAACTTGGCTCTAGTGTGAGTCCAACTATGGAGTTTGAGATTCGATTGGAGATAGGATATGTGCTTGTAATCACATATTTTGGTGTGATATTAAGTTTTGAAATTTGTATGTTGCATTTTTTTATATCATTTGCTTTTGTTTTAAATGATTTGGATTTTAACTTTATTGACGGATTTTTCTATTCCTCCTCCATATAGATTTGAAAAACCAAACATGAGTGCTAAAGATGACTTTCATTTGAATACTTGGGAATTGGTTTCTAAGAGAGAGAAATCATAGAGCATGGTGTCTAAGAGTCTCATAAATTCAAGTAAAATACAAGTGTTATCTTGAATTTGACCTTTTTTTTTCCAATATGGAGTGAAAGGAAAGGAAATCAAGAGGAATGAGACATGAAATAATTTGAATTACTTCAAATCTCAAAAAATGTGACAAAGGGTGAAAAAAGAGATTCAAAGATATAAAAGTGTGATTCCTTATCATAAGAATGAGTAAAATGGAGTAAAACATGCTAATATATATTGTTGTGTAAATTTCATATATCAAAAGAAGTAAAAGCTAAAGTTGAGAACAAAGATCAAGAACTTGTAACCATTGCAAAACACATTATAGATAGGGAATGATAAGATGGTGATTTTATAAGGAAGGCTAGTTCTATCCATGGTATTACACTACAACTCATAAAAGGAAGAACCATGAGGGTGCCTACAAGCATTGGAAAATTAAATGTGGCAAGAAAAAGATGGTATTTGTGAGGAAGGTCATGTCCTATCCATGGTCTTGCATTATAACTCATAAAAAAAAAACTCAAGATGTGTAAAAAGGTGTATAAAAAGTATGAAAACAAAGAGGATAAAAGTAGATCATGAGGAATACCAGGTATTATCCATGATTTTACAATGTAACTCATGAGAAAAGGGGAAATCAAAAGACCAAAAAGGACTAAGGTTTGTGAAAGTAGAGAACTATACAGAGGGCGAGACCCATATAAATAACCTAAAAAAAGTGTTATATAGATAGCATATAAAAATCATGAAAATAAGGGAAGGATTTAGGAAAAATACTTCTTGATGAATTATGCATTGGTGGGCTCTTTGAAAATATGACCTTCATTGGTTTGAAAGTGATAGGTACTTGGACCAAGAATATCTTTGAAAAAATAGGGACCCCACCATTTTTGGGCATATTTACCTTCTTTATCATGAGAGAAATATAATTTCAGGATAAGATCAAGAACATTAAATATGTGAACCTTAAATCATTTGTTATATTTTTGGGAAATATGAGCCTTGTATTGGTGATTGTGTTATTTAACTGAAACATGATGTTTATTGAGAAGATCAAGAGCATGAAGGTGAGCTTCGCATAATTCTTCATTAGGTATGATACATGAAGAGATATATGGAGAGAGATAAGTTTAAATTCTAATGGAAGGACTAATTCAAAACCATAGACTAGAGGGAATGACATTGCCCTAATGGTAGTACGTATGTTAGTGTGATAGGCCCAAAGATTAAGATAGAGATGAAGGTGCTAATCCATGTAGGTTTCATGAATTATATTTTGGATAATTTTATTCAAATTTTTATTTATGGCCTTGGCTTGGCCATTACATTATGGATGATAGGGCATGGAGAATTTTTGATTGATTTTCAATTTAGCAGAAAGTTGTTTGACATCTTTGTTTTTGAAATTACCACCATTGTCTAAAATGATAGTATGAGGGACACCAAAGTGGAAAATGATTTGATTAAGGATAAATTTTAAGATGGTGTTAATGATGAAATTAAAAAGGGGCATAAATTTAACCCATTTGGTAAAATATTCTATGTCTATGATTATAAAGACATACCCATCTTGAGATTGAGGTAGTTTGCCTATGAGAATTAATCCCCACATGGAGAATGGCCAGGGAGATTCAATAGTTCAAAGCTAGGCTAGAGGTGAATGAATTAAATCATCATGAATTTTTCAAGGAGAACACTTTTTTATCAAATTCAATGGCATCTTTTTTAAGAGTGGGCCAAAAGTATCACATACATAGGCATTTATAAGCTATAGCATGTCTGCTATAGTGGCCATTGAAAATGCCCCCATGTGCTTGTTTAATAATAGGAAGAAACTCATCTTGCATATCATAATGGAATAAGGTACCTTAAACATTATGATAATATAGGATGTTATATAAAAATACATATTTGAAATCTTGTTTGGGAATGTGAGTCTTTTTACAGGAATTGAAGTTGGGAGGATAAGTTTTATGTTATATAAATTGAATGATGTCTTTGTACCATGGGATTTGTCTAATGGTGACAACCTTAATGTGGTAGATAAGTGAATATTATGGTTGAATAAAATATGGGGGTTTTATTATTTGGATAAGAAAATTGGGATTAGAAAGAAATTGGTGTAGATGAAAAAGAGATGCTAAAGAAGTAAGGGAATCAACAATAGAATTTTGATCTTGAGGGATAGGTTCAATGGTGAAAGAAATGAAATATTTGGTGAGAGTGGTTTAAATTTGATGATAGTAAATTATATTTTCACTTTCACATTAGTAATCACCATTGAATTGGCTGGAAAATGAGCTAAGAATCACCTAAGGCATGTGGGTATTGGATATCTAAATCAAGGGTAGATCTCATGCCTAAGATTAGAGCTTTGTACTTTGCCATTTTGTTAGTGACATCAAATGCTAAGAAAAAAGCTAAAGGGATGATTTTTCCAAGAGGAATCATAAGAATGAAACCTTCCCTAGTTCCTTGAAAGAATTTGACATTATGAAAGTAAAGGGTCCAAGTATCCTTTATAAGTTGACATTAATTTTAGGAAGTTCTTTGATAACTACTTTTGGTTTAGTAGTATCAAGGAGGATAGCGGATTCATCAAGATTAATTACTTCAAGATCAACAGTGAAGTTATGAAAGTAATATTTAAGAGAAATTTCTCAATTAAAACCTTCAATATAGAGAATATTTTCATTAGGAAGACTATCCTGAAGGTGATTGATAGTGGGCACACGAGTTATGGTAAGCTGATCGACTATGATTTGTCCTTTGACAATTGTTTGAGTAATAATTCAGAGATCAAATTTGATAAGGAGGAACATCTAATTACTAATTTTATCTTTAGGAAGAAATGCTTTGGAGAAGAAGTGATGAAGGGGATTGAAATGAATGATGACATAAGTGGTTTGATAAATCATATAATGTTGAAGCTTTTTAGGTACAAAATATATGGCAAGGAAATCATGTTCAACTTTTGTGTAATGTTTCTCATAATCAATGAGGCCTCAAATAATATAATACATGACATACTATCTTATGGTAAATATTATTGGGAAAGCATTACCCAAACTGATATGGGTTTGGAATAAGTATATAGGATCAAAGGTCAATCATTGGAAGGAGTACAAAGTGTAGGTGGGTGAAGTAATGATTATTTCATGTTATCAAATGATTTTTGATAGGGATCCATCCATTCTAAAGCATTACCTTTCTTAATAAGAGAATTTATGGAGTGGATATGGTAATATATTTTAGGGACAAATCATCTAATTTCCCCAAGTTTGCTGAGATAAGTGTGAATGCCTAGAATAGATCAAAGTATGGGCATGTTGATGATATCACTAATCTTATCAAGGTCAATGTCAATGCAATGGATAAAGACTAAGAATCCTAATAATTTTCTAGATGTGACTCCAAAGACACATTTGTAAGGATTTAGTCTAACTTTGTATTTGAGAAGATGGTCAAAGATGATGGAAAGATCAGAAAGATGAGACTGATAACTTTTAGACTTAATAATGAGGTCATCCACATAGGTTTCTACAATTTTATGGATAACATCATGAAAGATATAAGTTATTTCTCATTGATAAGTGGATCTAAATTTTTTGAGGTCAAAAGGAATTTTAACATAGCAATAGGTGCCCCATTTCATGGTGAAAGTGGTTTTATGTTGGCCTTTAGGGGCAATGTGAATTTGGTTATAACCTGAGAAACCATCCATAAGAGATAAAATTTCATAACTAGCTATGGAATTGATAATGGTATCTATTAAAGGTAGAGGGAAATTATCCTTGGGATAAGTGAGATTAAAATTATGAAAATAAATAAAAATGCAAATGACCATAATGACCTTTTTCTAAATGGGAACTATGTTAGAAATCCATTCATAATAGTCCACTATTTTGATAAACTTAGCATCAAGAAGTTTGATGATTTATTTGTGACATAAGGTGAAAATTTTGGGTGGAATTTCCATTAATTTTGATGCATAGGTTTGACATCAGGATAAGTGATGATTTTATGTACCATAATGATAGGGTTAATACCAATCATGTCTTCATAGGACTAGGTGAAGTTCTCATGATATTTATAAAAAAATAAACTAAAGTTATCATGTTCAGTAGGTGAGAGTTCATCAGAGATGGTAATAGGTCAAGGGAATGATGGAGAACCATATTCAATGGGATTATTTCTTCAATAAGCATAACATTACCATCTTGGAAAGGGTATGGTGCATTAGGTAAAAAATAAATTGCATTAACTTTAGGGTCAATGCTAGAGATTAAGTTGTTGAAATAAGGATCTTTGGTTTTGAAATTCCCAAGTTTATGATGTTGTCGAAGAAGTTGAGGTTCTTGGGCATGAAGTATTTCAAGAATAGCTTCATCCCTAGGAAAAGTGGGAAGAGGACCCTAATACTCAACATCTACTTTGAGATCAATAATGTGATTACCATGGTTATCATTCTCAGAATGTATCTGATGGACATCTATGGCCTTGGCATCTAATGTAATCTTAGGGGTAGGAGAAGTAGATGGCTCAAATGGGATTGGTGTATAATTAGTTTCTTTTATGGGGGAAGGGTCATATGTAATGATGGGATATGTAGGTGGTAGAGAAGATGCAATAATATATGAAGGTTTAGAAGGTATAATTTATTCTACCACCCAAGGAGTATCAAGAAGTGGAGAATTAATAAGAGGCACATGACCTTCAAGATATAATTGATGATCCATGGAATTGGTATGGACATCCCAATTAAAATCATGTATTTGAGCTAAGGTTTTTTAATAATGTTAAACATCCAAGTCTCAAGATTGAGCTTGGGCCATTATGTAATTATCATCATAGGTTGGAGAAATGGTACATGCTTGATATTTAGGGGGAGTTTCAGAAGGTGAAATCCAAATATTATTGAATTTATGTAGAGACATGATGAGAGGGTCTTGAATTAATTTGGCCATTCCATAGTCATTCCATGTGAAGGCATATTCTAGTAAAGAAGGATTTTAAGCATTGCATGGAGGGGGGAAGTAGTGATTTCATTAATGAAAGGAATATTATGGTCATGAGGTAATAAATAATGAGAAAACCACTTTGAGATATATGGATTTTGATTTTTAGTGTTCTAAGTATGTTGTAAATCATTAGGTTCATCATCATCCAAATCAACAAGAGTAACGTGTAAATATGGATTGATGTTGATGAACTCAGGTAAGGGAGCACTATTGATGGTAAAAATTGTAGGAATATGATATTGAGATTTTAGATTAGGAAGTTGAATACTCTAAGGGTTGGGATTAACCTCATGCTTATAGCATTTGACATTATGTAATAATTTAATGCATTAACTATCGTAAAAATTTATATGAGTCCATGGGTGACCAATGAGTATTTTATAAGATAGGGGTAAATCAAGTATCATAAGTTTAGTTCAAATGGTCTTAGGTCCAATGGTTAGGGGAATCCAAATACAACCAAGTGGCTTTTGATTAGTTTTATCAAATACATGATAGGTAAGGTGGGTTTTCTTGAGATGATCCTTATTGTATCCAAGTTGTTGGATAAGCCACAAAGATGTCACATTAATACTAGACCCTTCATCAACTAAGAATTTATAGATAAGGGTAGTATTGATGGCTATTTTAATGAATAGTGGTTGATCATTAACACAAAAAAGGATTTCATCAATGTCTTATTCAATAAATTTAATAGATGGTTTGGAAGAAGGACACATGGTTTAAATGGTATGCATATTGGTAGATTGAGGATTGATAGATAGTGGTTATTTATTTATAAGAGATGGATCTTCAATTTCTTGTAATTGTTGCATAAAGAACTTGTGATGATAAGGGGAAGTATGAAATAAATCCATAAGTGAAATCTTCCAAGGCATGGAGTTAGGTTTTTCAAGAAAGTTCTAATGTAATTTAAAAGAAGAACCAATGCAATTTTTATAGGGTAAGGTAGATTTTGAAGGAATAGAAGTTGGCTATGGGTTTATAAGAAGGAGGTGTTTCCTGATGGGCTTCTAAATATAGATTAGTGGTTTTAGTATCTCTGAAAAATTATTATTATAAAGATGGTTTCTTAGGTTTTGTAATAGGACCTTTGTGAGCTAGCTTGTGTTGATAGTTGACCTTATCGGTGTTAACATATTGAGAATTATTATAATATTGGTCATAATCAACATCAATAGCATAAATATCCTTGGTAGTTTATTGATTATTAGTTGTGGAAAAATATTTTTGATTATTAGAAGAAGAAGCTTTAGAAATTTGTCATTTTTGAGAAGTGGTATTGTACTCTTGACGATCAAAGTTTATCATGGATTTATGATTAAATGAATCACCAAGCATGTATGAGACAAAAAATTTTAGTATGCCCTATACAAGATTCATGGGAATGACCAATGTTGGTGTGGAACCAACAAAATTGATTAGGGTCATACCACTTATGAGGATTATTGGGATAAGTAAAGGGTTTAGATGGTGCTAATATTGTTTCATTTACTGCACAATGAGTGGTGTGTGAGAAGGTGAGGGAGTGTCAACTTTGACAACTCTTGGTTTGGTCTGAGGAGTATTTTTGGTGATAACATTAGTAGAAGTTTAAAAATATCCTTTAAGGAATTTAGGATTAGGTTCAAAATGCTTCATGAGAAAGTCTTGACATTTAGCTTGGTCAAGAGCTTTGTTAAGTGTTTGGGGAGAAAAAGTTTAAACCTTATATTTAAGAGAAGGACTTAAAGTAGTTATAAAGAATTTAAAAAAAATATCATCAATCATGATATGGTCAGATTTATGAGCTATATATTTTAATTATTTGATAAAATCATGAGCTGATTTGGTGGGAGATTGATTAGCATTGATGAAATGGCTAAGATAATTTTTGGGAAGATAATTATGTTGAAACTATTTGACCAAATGATTGACTAAATCCTCAAGTTTATATATAGAGTGTTGGGGAAGTTGGTTGTACCATTATAATACATCACCAGTGAAGGTATTAACTAGAAGTTTAGTTGTGATGAAATTATTACTTTGGATCCACTCTTTGTAAATATTTCCAAAGGCTTTGAGAAAGGATGCAGGGTCTTTAGTCCCATTACACTTGAAGTTAGAGATATGTTATCAATATGAATACATGTAATGAAGGGAGATAAAGGCTCATTTTGGATATTTTGAAGAATTTTGTTATTCATGATAGGTTGAGGAATAACATTTCCTAAGGCATCTCTAAGAGGTGAAAGAATAAAATTTGGATTGGCTTGAGGATTGATATGTAGAGGTTAATTAACCATATTGATCAAATGATGTTATAATTGAATCATTGGAGAAAAAAGACATCAGATCTATAAATTAATCCTAGTTTGGAGAAGATAGATCCTACTTACACTTTTAATTGGGGATACATTAGATAATTGGGAACATGACCAATATGTGGATCTGGTAGACCTAATCAGGGGATCTCTTATCACAAAAATATCATTAAGGAGGGTTCCAAATCCTTCAATTAAACAAAACTATGGAATAATCCTAATTAAGTCCTATGTTTTCATATTCACTATACTAATAAAAAGTAAAGCAAAAGTCTAATCTAGTGCTCACCAAAGCTTGTGGCACAATATGGGGGTTAGTAAAAAAATGAAAATAAACATGCATAAGAGAATCCTAATTAAGATATGTATAGGTAAGACTCTAACACATGGAGAAGAAGAGTAATATTATTCAAAATCCAATACTTATGCTACTTCTATCTACTAAAGAGAGAAACAAAGTTAGAGAATACTTACTTGAAAGACTAACCCATCAAGACTCAATATATCCCTTGGCCAAAGGGGATTCACAAGATGTTGTTATGGTTTATAAGGATCACTAAGAAAGGCCAAAAAATCCAAGACTTCTCCACAAGATTAGATTCCCGAAGTAAAAACCCTAAGATAAGACTCCTCAAGTAGAATGATGGAAGAGAATATTGTAAATAAGCACAAATGAATAACTTTTGATGTCTCTATAATAATGGTGAAATGATCTTGTATATATAGGAAGATTTAACCTTAATCCATTCCAAATATTTTGGTTGATAGGGTCAAATTAGTCGACCTAGTACTGTTATTGATAAAAATTCACTAGGTTACAGGCTAGGTTAGCTAAGAGCTGACTTAGACCCTAAATGAATTTCACCAATAAAAGTACAAGGTTGATCTAGTTGTCCTAGTATTATAAACTATATAAAGGGGTTTTAGGTTATGAAAATAGGTATAAAAGGTGAGAAATAACTATAGAAATTTGCAAAAGAGGAGTAATAACTTAGGGAATGGTTTGTAGGAGCTAGTTGGATTGGTAATAAGTGGTAATGAGGGATAAAAATCCTTTGAAGCACCAATGGTCTACCCACCCCTTTCTTGGTGCACCCATTAGGGCATGCACTTAGAGAGATTGAGAGTCAATGGGTTTTTAAAAAATAGAAAGAATTAGAATCTGATAAAAGTTGAAAATATTATGTGTATACATAATGATCCTCAAATAGAATGGTCAATAATAAAATTCACAAATAATGATTAACTATAGTCATCTCTATATTAAATGGTGGAAATGGATGTGTTTATATATTTTAATCTAACCATAAACTCTTCTAAAGTTTTGTTCAATAAAGTTGACTCAATCAAACTTGTATCATTACTTAATAAAAGTAGTTAGGTCCCAGACTGGGTCAGTCAAGGCTAACCTAATCCTATAGCATGCTCATATATTTTTAAGTACAAGGTCAACCTAGGCCAAATTTGTTTGATAAATAAAAAAAATATGTTTTGTCTTAGATAGGGATTATTTGAGGTGGTAAATTAGTTGGAGTGTGTAAGGGAAGTGTCAAAGCTTAGGGTAGTGTATATGATAGGTTTATGTTGGTTATAAGTGGTGGTATAGGGAACAACAATCTTTAAAAACACCAAAGGTTTGTCCACTCCTTTCTTGGTATACCATTTAAGGCATGCATTCAAATAGATTAAGAGTCGATGTGTTCTTAAAAGAGAGAAAGCATCAATAATTGATAAATTTTAAAAATATTAAGTGTATACATATTCCTCTCTCAAATTTCATCACTTGTCATGTAGATGTAGCATGGGATGGTGCTTCAAAAAAAAAGAACATAACAACACACAATGCTAAAGATAAGTAAATTATATTAATGAGTGAATAAGATAAATGAAAGGATAGAAAATAAAAATACATACCTTTACTTACCTAAGTGTTGTAGAAGAGGAAGGAAGTGACAAAAATGTGAAGGTGTCCAATGTAGGGAACATTAGGCAAACTTGTAAAAAATAAGTGAAAAAATATTAATTTTATAAAATATACATGTAATATGTGAAAAGATTCTCTATGATGTCAGGATTATAGAACATATTTTAGTTTGGAAAAAGAGATAGTAGAAACAAAGATATGAGTGAAAAATGGAGTCTCATTATAAATAATTGAGAGGTAAATAATTTTAAATAGTAAATATAAATTGGGTGAAAATTAATTCATTTGTTATTTTTACTATTCTGAGAAAATATTACTCTGAGGGACCCAGTTTGAACCTAGAGAGTGACCATGGTGAGGAGATGATATCCATGATGTGGATGATGCCTAATGGTCATGACTAGTTATCTCAAGTAGGTGAAACATTAATTTCAAAATTTTGAGTAATTTTAATTAAAATTAAGTTAAATGTAGACAATTAGATGTTAGGAAAAATATAGATACCAAAAATGACCCTAGGAATTTTTTAGGTAAACTAGGGATAAAATGGGATACCAATTAGGAAATAATTAGAATAATAAATGCCAAAGTCATGGTAAATGGTCAAAAATTCACTATAAATAAATAATGGGGTCAGACTTGTTGACTTAGTTTTAAAGGTGAGAGAAATCAAGGTGGCTGATTATGCAGTAATGGGCTAATTTAGTATCACTAGTATTCGCTGATTGCATAACAGAGGGTTGATCTAGTTATAAACTAAGAAATGGCCAACATAGTACCTTCTAGGCAATGTAGTACATAATATGTGGCTAATATAGTTTGTTAGTGGAGATCGAATATAAGGTAGAGGGATAAAATAGTATGTCAAAAAGAGGAAAGTGGTTGATTTGGTATCAAAAAAGCTGATTATGTTTGTAGGAATGGGCTGACTGTGTATCAGAAGGCCAATGTAACATGAAAAATAGGTGATAGGTATGATTTAGTATCAAATAGATTGATTGCATATAAAAGGTAAAAATAATACAAAGCTGATGAAGTAGTTAATTTGTAATTTTGTAAAGAATATTTAAGAATGTATTTTGTTATTATGACATTGAGATTTAATACATTCTCTATTATTTGATATTTTGTAGAGGTGATAGAGATTTTGGTTCCTAGGAAATGCATCCTGACAACTAGATTTGTTAGAATATTTATTAGACATGGATCAAGATTGAATGGTTTCCTTGGGGTTTAGAGGCATCATGGAGATGAGGTGGATCCCATTGAGTATTGATCTCATTATCATGTTCTTAGGATCATAGTAGTGATTGACCAACACCTTCTGATGGGAGGTGGATGGGGACACAATGGAGGTGGGAATCACCTTGGAGGATGTCTATGCCTTGCTTATAATTCCTATTGTCAGGACTTTGGTGATATGTGATACACCAGATGTAGAGGATAAGAGATGAGCCCTAGCCTAGTGGGTGAAAGGCTTAGATAGGATATATCTTGGTTTAAATGTTAGCTTGTTTGATGTTTATATCTTAGAAATTTTATATATATGAAAGGCCTTTATAGGACTTGTGATAGTGTGAGTTTTATGCCATAATTTAGATGAGAAGGTACTGCTTTATGTGATAGCCTTATTTGAGTTTGTCCTCGAGTAAGGTGCCTTGTATGATCTTGGTTTTATCATCTAGGTACAACTCATGCATGATATGGATGGGATGCTGACCCAGGGGGGAAATATGATGTTCCCCATCATTATATTAAGCACATGGATCTATGAAAGATTCTCTATGTATCAGTTGGCTAGGTTAACCCATGCAGTCAATGATAGGCTACCTTAGGTTGTATGATGGAGGTAGGACCATTTATTGCATGTCATTCCCCATGTTTTATATTTTTAGATTATTATAGGAGGGTAGATAGTGTGGTATCCTTACACTAAAATTGATACCATATGGTCATATTGGGTGACTTTGGTAACTAGTTTGGAATGCATTCATATCATGAGCCACTATACATCACAGGTGGAACCGTATCTAATAACTCATGTTCCTAAGTAGTTAGACCCACCACATATAATGTCCCCTCTATTAGTGCCTACATATTAGGAACATCATGATAGAGAGATGAGAGGGAGAGGAGGTGTAGGGGTACCTACCAAGATATCTATGATTAGGCATAGGTAAGCAAAACTATGGATAGGGAATGTGCAATAGTAGGAGGTGGCAAGGCTTGGTGAAAATGATGTTATATATGGATGATATAGGTGAGGATTCAAGAGTAGAAAAAAATTAGGGGAAATAATAGTCACCTCAAGATCATAAAATATAAAGGCACCATCAACAAGAGGAGACACAAGTGTAGGCAATCACATAGGGCAATCCTATAATGGTTGTAGGACATATTTGGTTAATGGATATGCCATTAACAAGGGGAAAATGATGGGCTTGGATGGTGACTCCTAGTTTTTCACTTGTGTGTGTGGAGGAAGATGAAAAAAGGAGGTGATTGATGAGTGATCAGATGGGAAAACCATGGTTAGAGATACAAACATTGGTGAGAAAGCTTTTAATTTTTTAAGTTTTTGACATAAATCACTAGCTACATTATTATTTATGTACTTGTTTTTAAATATATGGTTTGAGATGTATACATGGGCTATAATGCATATTTTGTTTCTATTTTATGTATATTGAATTTTAGGAGATCATATGGGATCCATGATTTTGGCTTTACACCATGATATCTTGGATGGGGTGTTGCCATATTATGAGCCATCCAACTTTGTTGATCCTATCATACCATCTACCCTAACTCATGATATCTAGTTTAGACTAGTGGGGGAGGTTGATTGATAGATGTAGGTATGAGGAGATGGTTCATATCCACCTATAGGGGTAGGAGAGGGGGAGGTTTGAGTTTGGAAGGCTTTGGTGTAGGAATGAGCTACTCATATGGAAACCACTATAGCACTTGGACATTTGTAGGCCTAGGCGGCCAACTTATATGGTTAGATTGAAAGATTTAGATATTGGTCTGCCTCATTACAATACACCATTCATAGGGGTCAGTCATAGGTGTCCATGGGTAGTGTGGTTAGGACATAGGATAGATATGATGGAACATAGCCTTAGATATATAAATATTATATTTTTTACTTATATTATATAAAAATCATGGTATATATATTGATATAGACATTTCTTGGTCTCTGATTTGTACCTGTATGTGGATGGATGTATGGATATATTTCCTTTCTATCACATGTATTTTAATTTCATTGTATATGATATGGGAAACATGTGATGTATTTTTTTTTATATAATTATGTGAGACACATGCATAGTTAAAAATAAAAACAAAATGATTTGGAAAAGTATAAATAACCATAAAATGAAATACACACTATATCACGATGGGAAATGTGTAAAAACAAAATATGAGTAAATATAAGAGACACAAATGGTAAAGTAAAAGGTAAAAAATATTTTCAAACCATGTAAAAATATTTTCACCAAATTAAAACAAATAAAAAGACATACTATATCACATTGGGAAGTATGAAATTTTGTAATAAAATGGAAAACATGTGAAAACCAAATTGTACAAAAACAAACAAACAATAAAGTTAATTAATCATACTAAATCAAGATGAGAAGTATGAGAAAAAATAAAATGCAAGTATAAATAAAATTAATCATACTAAATCAATCTAGGAAGTATGAAAAATTTAATAAAAATGGTAGTAAACATACATGCAATCAAAAAATAAGAAGATAAAAGTGAAGTGTTTATGAAGTAAGATTAAAACATACTAAATCAAGATGGGAAGCATGTCAATGATGTGTAAATCCTAATGTGACATAAATTATCTCAAATTTGAAGCATGCAATTTTATTTTGACTTGATTATAGTATGAACTAGTTATTAGAATATTTTGTGAGAGCTTGGTCCTATCCAAGATCTTACATTGTAACTGATAAAGGGAACACCAATGAGGTGGATATAAATATGGGAATAATTTAATGATGTTTGAATGTGGTAATTTATGAGGAGAGCTTGGATCTATCCATGGTCTTATAGTGTAACTCACAAGGGGAACACTAGTGAGGTGAATGGTAATAAGAGTAAAAATAAAGAAATATTTTATAGTGGTAATTTGTGAGGAGATCCTGATCTTATCCATGGTCTTACATTATAACTCACAAAGGGAAAATGTAAAGGGAATGATCAGTTAACAAAACAATATTATTCAAGGGGAAATATTAGGATTTTTGTAATGAAATAGGGAATGTAAAAGTATGACATAGGTGTCTATGATAAAAACTTAGTAAACATGAGGCATACTAGATAAAAAAGAGAGACACTTAGAGTCTAGTTACCATCAAAATACAAAGGATACCTGATTATTTTAAGCGCAAAGGTGTATATGAAAATAGGTGAGATACTAAGATCAACTCATGAAGGTTATATAAACAAGGAAATTAAAATGGACCTTCCTTCCCAAAACATGTTCCTTGTTCCTTAGGACCTCTTACAGAGCCATTGGTCTACTATGAAGATTGGGTACTTGTGTGATAAATAAGGTAGCACTTATAGATTTTTTTAATTCTCCTATCCCAATCTACTAGCCTACCTTACCCGAATGGATCTTAGCTCTATCATGAGACCAAATTTGGAATTTGAGATTCAATTAATAGTAGGAGATTTGCTATGTATCATGTCTTTTGGTGTGATTAGACTTTTGAATTATATGTTTCCTTTTGAATCATTTACTTTTGTTTAAATGATTTGGATTTTAAATTTTTATGGGCTTTATGATTCCTCATCCATATAGATTTGGCATAACCAACATGAGTGATAAAAGTGATACACATGAATGAGCTTTAGACTTTGGTTTAAAGGAGGCCAAGTAACCAAAGACACTACTAACTAAACACTTAGGCTTATCTATGAACCTTTATGTAATCTTAAGTTTTAGTTATATGTATGCTTCATATGTGAAAGAAGAAATAAGGGAATAAAGGAGATCCAAAATAGATTGGTGTATGGTATTAGTATAATGAAAAGTCTTGTTTTCTAATTGATCATATGGTAGAGATAAACTACTAAGGGAATCAAGGTTGTGTGACCAAGTCATAATAATAATTATATAATTTTTGAGTGTATTATGACAACAAATCATCATTGTAAAAATGAAAAAATTTATGAAAGAAATGAAGTTATAAACATAAGTTTTCATTCACAAAAAAATGATAAGAAACCATAATAAAAAGTGAAATATAATGAAAACATATAAAACACATAAAGCATAATATAATGATCCATGTAAAATAGATAAGTGAAATCAAATTTGACACATAGTCAAGCATATAAGAGACATAAAAATGGATCATAAATCCAATCCAAATAATAAAATAAAACAATGTGAAATAAAAACATGAAATGTTCACAACTAATGATATATTTAACCACATATATTATCCATAACATCTAAAACATCTCTATGAAGCTCAATTCTGACATTAGCCAAAGTCTCATCAATCTTCATAGAAAGTTGTGCAAAGACTTCCTTTAGTATCATATCAACTAAAAAGGTAGGTGTAGATGAAGAATATTAATGCTCATGTGGTATCTCCTAAGTAGTATACTCAAGGCAAGGAATGGATGTCTCAATGGGAATACTATCTGTGGATCTAGAAAGAGGTGTAACTAATAGAGAAGGAGGAGACTTCTTGTGTGTGTGACATATAAAAGGGGGAATAACTAGTGTTAATGTAGATTATGGGAAATCATGAATATGTTGTATTACTCAACATTAATTAGTATAATGTGTACCACACTGGTTCCAAAGATAATATACCTCACCATATTTAGGGATATACTTTGGTAATAGCTTGGGAAGAGGTATGGCCTTATCTTTGGGCTAGGTAGTGGTTGGTCACAATGTGTCGATGTACTACCTAAGTTTTTGGTAGTGGGTATAAGAGTGATTATTTGTATCATGAAATCAATTAATAAATTTATTAGTAAACTATGTGGGTATACTAGCTCAAGGGGTGGAATGAGAATCCTAGGGATGCTGATATAAATGAGAGCCTTTGATCCAATGACCAAAAACTTTGTGAATATAAAAATAAGGTTGATCTTCCCATTATGTGAGTAAGGGATCAAGATTTATTAAGATAATAATGCCATCACCATGTAAGGGTGGGGTATATATCAAACTAAGTTTATCTATTGGTAAGACTGGATGTGCAACAAGCACAATGACTAACATCTCTAGAGGAAGAAAAATATAAGGGTCATGGTATCTAAAAAAATAATAAGGTCCTATTATGGCATGATCCATGAACATAATCACATGGGGATATGATATTAATATAGGTGTATCATGTGAGTGATCCATTTTTACCTTGTGAAAAATAGTGGAAAAAATAGTATTAGATGCTATAAAGGAAGGAATGCTAAAGAACAAAAAGACTAAAATAAGGAAGATAAATATCAAAGAACTTGTACATTTATAGGTTGGGTGAATATAGATATAAATGGTCATCTAAATCATAAAAATCATCATATTCAAGTGTATGAAATATGATCATACATATAGGAATGACTTTATCATCAGATGAAGCATAATGAATAGAGTGTCTAATTTTGGTTAATATAACGGGTATGTAATCAGAAGGTAGTTGATGGGATCAAAGTTAAAGATAAGGGGGAAGTTGGGAAATAATGTGAGGGAAAGATCAGAGGTTATGATCTCAAGGCTTATCTCATCCAACTCGTCATTATCAAAGTCTAAGAGGTTAGGTGGAATATTTATAATTAGTTTAGGGTGACCATTATTACCTTGAGTGGAGTTGACTAGGTAGTTGAAGAGTTTGGATTCTTGAAATAGGACACTAGGTAAGGGTTCAAGGGTGGGTATTTTAAAGACACCAAATTCTTGGAATTGTTTTAAATTTCAAGGGTTCATGTCTCCTTGAATGTTTTAGATAGATCCATTGTGAGGTAATTTGATGCATTGGCATGTGGATGAGGTGATTTCTCTCATACAATGTGTCCAAGGTTGACCAAGTAAAATGTTTTAAGAAAGTGGTAAGTTAAATATCATAACTTTCACAAAGATGGTAATAGGAGGAATGATAATGGGAAGCTAAACACAATCTAGAGTAGGCATTTTCCTTCTATCATAGCCTTGACATGTACTACATGTAGATTTGAGTTTGAATTCAAAATATCCAAGTATCTTAATAAAGTTGAGGGAGGCAATACAAGTGCCTGAACCTTCTTCAATTAGAGCACACTTAACTTGGATATCAGGAATCATGGAAGCAATAGGGAACTTAAGTGAGAGAGAATTGTCCACTATTACATCAACATGGATAGACATCTCTTCACATTATTAAATTATACTATCCTCTGATCTAGATAAAGTAGCTTTGTGTCTTATGAGATGAGGACAAGGGATGTTCATTTTGAACAACAATTGCATTAGGTAGTTTTGATTATGGGAAGAAGTTTTCATTAGTTCTAAGAAAGGTATTTGTGATGGGAGATGTGAAAGTTAAACAATAGGATCTGATTCATCATAACCCATGGAAGGATTGCTATATATAGGTGCATAATGTTGAAATAGCTCTTGAGAAAGAGGTTTGGAGGTAAAATTAAATTTATGTTGATAGGGTATGGTTGGTTTAGGTTGATTTCAAGTGGGTTGAGTTACTTTAGGTGATGTGATGGTTGGTTGAGGTATTTATTATGATTGGGTATAAGAAATACTATCAGAAGTTTTTGGTATGTTGTCTTGAGGTGTGGATGTTAGGGGAAGAGTAAAAATGGTATGATAGGTATAATCAATTTGTGTTGTTGAGAGTGGTGATTAGATGGGTATTGGTTCTTCTTGCCCCAATTATATGAGGTGGGATGGGGAAGTGTCTTGAATGATGTGGAATGATTGAGAGGTGTGATGTGTAAGTGTTGGATTTGAGTCAATAAAAGTAACTAATCTTCTAATGTTATTCATATTAACCATGTTTTCATCATTTATGGTAAGATCTATAAGGATTTTACTGTTGTTAGTAGGAGTAGGTTGTTCTATGTTATCTCGATTGTTAGGAAGATGATCCTTGTAGATATCTAGATGAACATTAGCTTAGTTTAAAGCTTGGTTTTTATTTTTCATTTCATGAGATTTAAAATTTATGTCATAAGTTTGTTAATGCTTTAGAATAAAGGTTTCATGATCAAAGTTAGGACCAATAAGAAAATCCATAACAAGATTTCTTATTTGTCTATAAGTCTCATGAGAATTGCCCAAACTTGCATGAAACCAATAGAATTTGTTTGGATCGTACCATGATTTCATAGGGAAGGTAGGGTCAAGATCTCATGGTAGAGGCCTTGGAAGACATTTTTGAAGTTTTGATAGAGATAATGGTCTATGCACATTACTTTGGTTTTATTGAGAAAATTTGGGAGTAGGTGTGTTTCTAGTATGGGTCATGCTTTATGGCATTGTTTGGAGCAATAACTTGGATGGTATGTATAGTGTCATAAGTGACAATAACACCATCATTGATTACATGATGTTTTTTTAATTTTTGATGAGCATGTAAGTGCATATTGTAGGTTGAGGTGGTTCAAATTGATACATGAGGAAGCCTTATCATTTGGTTTGTTCAAGAGTTTCTTCCAAGGTTTTAGGAGAGAGGTTCCTAACCTAATATTGTAATTTGGTGTGTAGAGCATTGGTAAATATGTGGAAGAGTTCATCATCTTCCATTTTATGCTTACATTTGTTAGACATGTTTTTAAATTATTTGATGAATGCTTGTGATATTTTAGTTTTAAGTTATTTGTAATTTATAAAATGGGCTAAGTTCTTCTCAGCAAGATCACTAGTTTGGAATTCCTGGTCTAGTGAGTTAACCAAGTCTTCTAAGCTAGTGATAGAGTGGGGTTTTAATTGATTATACCAATCCAAAGCATCTCCTTAGAAAATTTTAGATAATGTTTTGGTAGTAAGGAAGGTATTGAGCTTAACCCAATCTTTATAAAGGTTACCAAATGTTTTTAAATGCAAGGTGGGATCAATAGATCCATTATAAGTGATAGTGGGTGTGATACCTCCTATGTTAATGTTATAAATTTGAGGTAGTATCAATTCTATTGTGACCAACACACCCCCTTTTCTTCGAAATGGGGAACCCCTCTAAAAATATCATAAATCAGAGCTTTAGGATAATTTATTTTGTTCTCATCAGTGCCACATGCTTAAATCCTTAGAATATACACCACTTTGATTTCCACAAGTAGTAACATGCCTCTTTTATATTTAGGATTAAGGAATGTTTGTTCTTTGTTTTTGAATATGGCACTAACATTGTAGGTTAGCTTTCATTGAAATCTCCCAGAGTCTAGTTCCATTCCTAGAGTAATAGACTCATCATTGTTCATGGTAAAGCAACATCTCCATAATTAATAAGTAAGTTATAATATATTGTGTTCCCTTTCTTTTTCATACCTGGTATTTTTCTCAAGAATTTTGTAGAGACCAAGAAATCCCAACTAAATGGTAAGGTGCCATGTTGCCAAATGTCAGAGCAACTAGTTACCTAGACTTATTAGAGATGTTAGATCTTGGGAAAGACTGACTGAATGGGAAGGTGCCACATTACCAAATGTTAGAGCATTTAGTCCCCTGAACCTGTCAGAGATGTTAAAGATTAGGAAATCCCAACTGAATGGGAAGATGCCACATCACCAAATGATAGAGTAGCTAGTCATCTATACTTGCCATTGATGTCAAATCTTGGGAGAGCCGAACCAAATGGGAAGGAACTACATTACCATATTTAAGATTGACTAGTACCCTAGACCTAACAATGATGTCAATGCCTAGGAGAGCCTAATCAAATCAGAATGCACCACATCACTAAATGTAGAGTGACTAGTCCCCTATGATTTTCAAAGATGTTAGAGCTTAGGAGATTCTAATTGAATGGGAATGCATCATGTCACCATTTATCAAAGAAACTAATCCCATGACCTTGTTAGATATGTTAGATCTTAGTAGAGCCTAACCAAATGGGAAGGCACTATAAAGCCTAGTATAAAGATACAGTAGTAGCCATATAAGGCCATATGAAGGTCATAACAAGGTATGAATGAGACTAGAGATCCAATTAGGGAGTGTTATGTGTCCCTTAGTGACACATCACCTAGCCTAAGTGAATGACATGGAATACATAGTCATGCCTAGGAACCACATATTATTGGGAAGATCAATGAGCAAATGACATGTGTCAAAAGGTAAGAATTAATGGAAGAAATTATAAGAGATGTGATCACATGCCTACCATGCACTAGGAATTAACACAATGGGAAACTATGATCGATTGGATAGTTTTAAGACATCCCATTACCATTCCTATATTTGACTGGCAATGGAAGATCATGGGCTGCAAATTCAACTATGAATTTGTAAATAAAGAGATAAAATATAGCCACCAAATTAAATTTTAATTTGTAGCAAGTGAGATGCCAAACACCATTAATAAAGTGGGGTTGTATGTAAGTGTTGGGTGTCATTATCCCCTTCATTTAATCAACTTGCTGTTGATGTCATATTTAACTAGGGCTATGTTTGAAGTTGTATGCAACAAGAGGAATCGTAATGATTTAGTAATTAAATGGGGGTATTTGTATATTTTTATTATTTTGGGGGGGTTTTTAATGTCTTAAGGATTTCTTGGTTAAAACCTTATTGAAATCAAACTATGCAATCTACTGGAAATAAACACACATTGTAGGAATGAAATTGATTACTAGAAATAAACACACGTTGTAGGAATGAAATTGATTACTGGAAATAAACACGTGTTGCAGGAATGAAATTGATTACTGGAAATAAACACGCATTGTAAGAATGAAATTGATTGCTGTAAATAAACATGTGTTGTAGGAATGAAATTGATTGCTGGAAATAAACATGTGTTGCAAGAATGAAATTGATTGCTGGAAATAAACATACATTGTAGAAGTGAAAATTTAATATAAAATGCCTGTAGGAACAAATTTACAACAAATCTTAATTTTAAAGAGCTGGAAGCATTTATAAATTTAGCAGAGTTACCTATTTACTTTTGCTAATATAAATATAAATACCAAAAAAAATGAAGATCCTGGTCCTTTGGAGGAGTGGGCCCTTGCTCCGCCTAGAACAAGATTTGAACAATTCAATTTGCTTTCAAAATAGGAATGGCTATTTCATTGATAAAAAATGTTCTATATTACAAATACAATAAGCTATCCTTTTTCTCTCTATTCTTCTACTATCTTCTCTATTTTTATTCTCCTTTTTTTATAATCTATATCAGGTTTATATATATAGATGCTTTGATGGCTGTAACTATTTCATAGATATGATAGAATGGAATTGTGCCTAAAATAGATGCTACATCAAGATGTGGTTAGATGTCCAGCTGTGTGGTAATTGTCTTGATTCTGCCAGTTTAAAAAATTAGGAATCTATTCCTGATTTAATGGGGTCATTGATTTTTAACAGATCACTGGCCATTTGGAATAGATCCTCATCAGTTCCATATCTAGCTGCAAAAGTTTTGGAACTTATCTGAAGGAGTACCAGAGCTAAATATATAGTTCCAGAACTAAGTCCAAAAATGTGACAACTTGAAATAGTATGGTGAAGTTTTAGAACTGATTGTGATGGTTCTAGAATAGATTATGTAAGTTCTAGAATTAATCTGAATTGAGACCAATGCTTCATAAAAACATGTAATCCACTTCATATTTATTCTTTAGCCTGATGATGACCTATTTTATTGCAAAACTAGAATTTTCCAACACACTTGTTAGGATTTATAGGTCTTTTAAAATGTTAGAATCACAATCAACAAAAGATGGATAATCACATCCTAACTCATCTCAAATCAAAATAAAAGTTACAAAATGCAATCAAAATTAATAAAAAGAGAGAGTAAGACGAGGTCATTTATTATACATTTATTGGACATATCCTGGCCTCATCATTTCCCCCATACTTACTTGTTTGTAAGTCCCTTTACAAACTTCATTCTTAAAATTTGGGATTGTATATCTTGCATTCCATTTGATTACTCAGATCAAATCGCTGAAACTGAATGTCCTAATGCTTTGACTCAGAAGCACTATACCCTTCTCCTACTTCTAATTTTCTTTTCCATTCCTCAAACTGAGTGGGATGTTGAGGTTCTCTATTTTTCCAAGGAGATATGGGGGTGAGAAGTAGAGGTGGCCTTGTCTGCATTCCTGTCCATATGCTCAGAGGAGTTTCATTGATCCAGGGAATTATTGTGCATAAAACTTTTGGCCTTTCTAAATTCCAGATCAAATTTGAAGGGGATATTAATTCCCTTCTTTTCAATGCCACTGGGATAAATTCTCATCCTTTTAAACATGCATCATAGATATTATCAAAAATTTCCCTTTCATAGGAGGTGAAGACATCCATGCTTTGATGTAAACTAAAAAGATAAGGTCCCTTGAATTTATCATTAAATGCATGGGATTGGAAAATGTAGCAAAGGTGGATGGATTACCATAATGAATTCTCATACAGAGACTAGATGAACTAGCCTTTGACCAATGTTCTGACTCCCTTTCTTTCCATGCAATCTGATTTTGAAGAATAAAGACAAATGCGTTAAGCTGGCTTTCTCCTACATACAAATTGGTCATAAAACTTGTATTTCTTTCTAACATAAAATTGCATAGGTAAAATTCACAAAGAAGGTTTTTTTGTTCTATATTAGCTAAGGAGTAGGTGGCTGAGAAATTAAATTCATCTTTTATTTCATGTGGAAGGCCACATGCTATCCTTGCCAACTGCCAACAAATGAATTGTTCTTCTAAAAACATGATATAACTAGGAGAAGGTCTTCTGCATGCAAGTAGCTTCTCACTCATCATACAAAATATTTTTATTTTCACAAGACATTTATACTTATGATTTTACTCCTTGTAAAATTTGTCTTCCCATTCCTTCCTTGCTTTCTCTTCTTCTGCCAGTTTGCCTTTCAAGTCTGTATTGGATGTTTTGAGTTCACTGAGTTTTCTGCATGTGTCATCCCATAACTTCTTGAGTGGCAAATAAGTCAATTTAGTCTATGTAGAGACTGTTGACATAGAGGTTTGTATTATACATTTTTCCTCATTCTCTATTAGTTGCTTTTTAACTTTTGCTAATTCCTCATTCCTAGCTATGAGCTAGTTTGCTAATTCTGCAAGGAGCATTTATTTTTGTTCTAACTTGAGTTTGAGGAAGTTCAATTCCTCATCCTTTTCCTTGATAATGAGTTCTACTCTAGAAAAAAATAGAGCCTATTTAATATGCTAGTTTTTTTCTTTTTCTGAAAGTTCTTGGGGATTTAAGCATTCCTCTTCCACCATAGGGGATTTTCCTTTCCTTCTCCAAGATGCTTGTTCATTTTCTACATGTGATGGTGATGTAGTCTCACCCATTTCTTGGAAAACTGGATCTTCAAATCTTTCATCTTATTTTTCTTTTTATGTGTGACTTGGTCCAGGAGGAGTCATGACTATGCTGCCCAAAATATCAGCAGCTTCAGTTTCTAGTCTTTCTTGTTCTTCCAGCTCCTCTGAACTTTATTTGGAATTTTTATGACATTTTATTTCTTGAGGAGCCTAAAAATGTGTAGACATAGATCCCCTCTTAGAATGTCTTCTAGTTTTCACCTTTTGTTTACACCTAGGTGAACTATCATTGTTAGATATAGGTATTAGTTCTTTTATAGCCTCAACAAAAGAAGAAATGACTTGAGAAGGTACAATAGGGTCTGCAATTTTAACTTTTCTTATATATTTTATCCTTTTTGATATTTCCTCCTCCCCTAATCTTTTCTTTTCTTCAGCAATAGTAGCAGTTTTCAAATTAACTAAAGGAGCAGAGGAGTTGCTATTGTTCTTCTGGGAATACCAGGTTTTTGTCCAAATTTGCCAAGAAACTTGTCCCACATTTCTTCCCCATTTTTATTGGAAAGGAAATGGTATTGGCATATCAAATTCACTAACCCATTATGTCTAATAATTCCTACACCCCAATAATACCTCTAGGCCATGGTATGGATGGAGTCAAAAAGAAACCCTGGAAGGTTTACTATATATTCTGGTTTTTTGGCTCCATATCTATGGTGTATAAGGATTTTTAGGACTTCTTTTCATACTATCCCATATTGTCCATTACAGGTTAAATATTTAACTATCTAGAATTCTACTCTATCAAAGGGTTTAGGAAAGCTGACCCTCTTAACTCCTTTGATGATTTGCTTTGTATTATAAATATATTAGGGTTCAACTTCCCCTTCTTTCAATAGGGTTTCAGCTATGTCTTTTAATATTCCTTTGACAGGGTTTGGGACATGCATTATAGGTATTCCAGACATCTCACTTATGATTTTCATAGAAAAAGGAATGAAAACCTTTCTAACCTTTGTCTTTGTTTTCTCTAAATTAATAATAAATTCTCTTACCAGTTCATCATTGTATTTGGGAAATTTTTGTAGAAACTCTAGCCATCCTGCCTGTTGAAAGATATTTGCTACTTATTCATTTGCAAGGAGTTGGGTATCAGTGACTAGTTCTGACTTCTTTTTGATTCCCATGATTCATTCTTTTTTTCTTGAATCTTTCACAGGTTAGCTTGAAAATTGCTTCTTGTATCAGTGAAACTGATGATTATGGCTATAGAACTGGCAAATTCAATTTCTATTTTGAGAAATTTAGTTGTGGAATTACTGTACTCAGCTGTGGAACTACTGTACTTAGCTATGGAACTAGTGGATTTAGTTGCTTCAATCATAAAAAAGATATATATTTTTTATGGTTATCTACCCACTCATTCCATTACCAATATCCTTCTCATGATTTTGCACATTTAACCATGATGTATAATAGATGACTCATCATACTAATATTTCTAAATCAAGTCTAATCACACATGTAATCTTTCATTTAAACTTTAATAAGTTAAAAACATAATTACCATCCTTGATGATGTAATCCCTTTGTTATGTAGACACATCATCCCTAAAAAATGGTTAGAAAATAATTATAATTCAAAATTTTTTATTTGAATTAGCCATTTATTTGAGAAGATCAACATCATCACTGATTTTCAATTGATCCTTTATTTTTATTTTTTATTTTTTGGGAAGAGAACGCCATTTACTAGTTTTTGTTCTCTTCCTTATTTTTATTTATTTTATTTTATTTTTTTTTTTTTAAGGGAAGAGAACACCATTTACTATTTTTCATTCTCTTCTCTTTATTCTATATCTCTTCATCTGGTTATGTGATCATTTTGGAAGAACTGGGTTCTTCCATATGATCAAATTCTTTGCTTGCTTCAATTTGCTTCAAGAATTCATCTTTAGTAGGAGGCTTTCTGTAAAGTTTTAGCCTGTGTCCATTAAACAAGAGTATTATTCTACTGCCATCAATGGGAAGTAACTGGATAGAACCATTGTCAAATATCTGCTTGATCTGATAAGGTCCCAACCATCTAGTTCTTAATTTACCTTTGAATTGTTGGTACTTAGAATCAAATAGTAATCCCTAGTCTCCTACTTTGAATTGTCTTTCTTTGATATGTGAATCATGCCATTACTTCCTTTGACCTTATCTATCTCTATCTGGTGAAGTACTTCCATTTTGAATTCATCTAATTCATTGAGTTGAAGGATTCACTCCTTTTGAGCTATATTCAATTCAATTTACACCTTAGCTATTGTCCTCAATATCTGTAGTTCAAACTAAATAGGCAATAAGGGCTTTTTCCCACAGACTAACTCATATGGTGAAAACCCTATTGTGGTTTTCCAAGTTGTATTGTAAGCCCAGACAGCTTCAGGTAGTCTTTTTACCCAATCTCTTCTTTCATCTTCAACTATTTTAGTGAGGATTTTTTCTAATTCTCTATTTGTTACTTCAAGTTGTCTATTTGCGTGCGGGTGATAGGGAGATGACTTCCTATGATTAATCTAATAATACATTGTGAAGGCCTGGATCATATTGGACATAAATTGTGGTCCTTGGTCTGAAACTAAGCTTCTTGGTGCTCTAAAATTTACCATAATTCTATACCAAAAGAAATCACCAACTACTTTTTTAGTGGCATTTGTTAAAGCCTACACTTCTACCCATTTTGTTACATAATTAGTACACACAAGAATATGCTCTTTTCCTTGTGAAGGAGGATTAAAAGGTCCAACAAAATCTATTCTCCATATCTCAAATGGTTTAATCACTACTTATGGTTACAGAGGCATTTCATTGGTAATGGTTGGCTATCCAATCCTTTGACAAGGATTACACCGCCTGATATATCTCTTCACATCTTTGTATAGAGATGGATAATAGTAACTAGTGCCAAGTATCTTATGAGCTGTTCTTTTTAGTTAATAGTGTCCTCTACTTGGTTCATCATGACATGTCTAGAGGATGTCAAAAATTTCATCTTCTCTTACACACCTACGTAAAACCAAATCAAGACCACATTTAAATAACATTCCATTTAACCATTTAAACTGTGCACTGGTTTTAATTAATTTTTTATTTACTTTTTAGTGAAAGGAGGAAACTTCCCTATTGTAAGATAATTTTCCATGTTAGAAAACCATGGTGTGTTAGCTAAAATAACAAAAAATTATTCATCTGGAAAGTTATCCTTGACTGGATCCTACTCCCCTATACTGGTCAATCTTGACAAGAAATCAGCTACCACATTAGATTTGCCTAGATTGTCCATAATGGTAATATCAAATTCTTGTAGAAGTAATGACCATATAATTATTCTACCTCCAACCACTAGTTTGTTCATTAAATATTTAATTGTTGAGTGATCTATATGTACAAATGTTTTGTACCCTATAATGTAATGTCTAAATTTATTGATTGCATAGATCACGGCCAAAAATTCTTTTTCAGTGGTAGTGTAATTTTTTTCAATGGGAGTAAGATTTTACTAAGATAGTAAATAGCATACATTCTTCCTTCATCTTTTTGTCCCAAAACTACACCAATTGAGGTATTTGATGCATCAGTTTGGATATGAAAAGGTTTCTCCCAATTAGGTCCTTACAATATTGGGGCAATTACTAATTTCTCTTTAATTTCTTCAAAAGCATGTTGACATTGTTCATCCCAAAGAAATTCACAGTCCTTGGTAAGGAATTTAAACATGGGGGCTGCAATTTTACTAAAATCCTTGATAAAATGCCTATAGTATCTAGGATGTCCTAAGAATGATTTGATATCTGTAGGTGTTTGAGGAATAGGCAAGTCTGAAATAATCTTGATTTTGTTTTGGTTAACCTAAATTCCTCTTTTTGAAATATGGTGCCCTAATACGATCCCTTACTTGACCATCAATAAACATTTCTCATGACTAAGAGACAAGTGATGTTGTTCACATCATGTTAATACTCTATCCAAATTTTTAAGGCATCATCAAATGTATCTCCATACACAATAAAGTCATCCATGTATACCTCCATGCAGTCATTTGTTAGGTCTGCAAAAATTGCTAATACAACTCTTTGAAAGGTTGCTAGAGAATTACATAGTCTAAATGGCAATACTCTATAAGCAAAGGTACCCCATAGATAAGTAAATATAGTTTTGTCCTGATCCTTAGCAATAATTTTGATTTGATTGTATCCACTAAATCCATCTTAGAAGGAAAAGTACTGCTTACCTAAAATGTTGTCTAAGACTTGATCTATGAATGGTAATATAAAATAATCTCTCAGGGTGGGTTTTTTCAATTCCCTATAGTCAAAAAAAATTCTCTATTTTCCATTATTTTTAGGGACAATTACAAGAGGAGACACCCACTGGCTATCTGAGATAGGGTAGATAAAACCTACTTGTAATAGTTTTTCAATTTCTTGTTTAACTATATCACTTAAGGCAAGATTAATCCTTCTCTGAGGTTACCTAACTGGTCTAATATTTTTAGTATAAATGTGATGAGTGCAAATACTTGGATGAATTCCTTTCAAATCTCTATAGTCCCAAGCAAATGATTTAGTATGATTCCTTAGAACATCAAATAGTTTGACTTCTTCATCATTCTTTAATCAGCTATTAATATTCAAAAAATTTCTTGGTTGAATCTCAACATGTTTGGTTCCAGGATATGATGAACTGATTTGTTGAAAGGGTTCCATTAAGGTGTTTAGTAGACAAGCATGTCGTAACAATATATGATATGTAGCAACATCTCTGAAAGTTCCTAGAGGCAGAATGCTGGACAAAGGACAACAAGAAGAGTTATGATACTTATCTTGTTGTAGGTCAAACTCCTTGTTATTGATATTTTCCAAAAATTCTTCATCATCTCCTGATATCTATAAAGCTAATGCTATAGATCCTTCCTCTCCCCAAGAGAAATTGGATCCCCTGAAGTGAAGTTATCTTCACTTGTAGAGAATTGGTGTGGTTCCAAAACTAACTATGATGATTCTGGAACTACCTCTGATGATTCTAGAGCTAATTATGATGGTTTCAAAACTAACTGTGATGGTTCTAGAACTAATTGTGATGGTTCTAGAATTAATTGTGATGGTTCCAAAACTAATCCTAACTATTCTAATGATGATTGATGTTTATTTAATGAAGGATTAACCATATAATATATTTCTCGTACATGATCCTACAATGCTATCATAGCCAAAGAAGACAGATTTTGATCATTACTATCAGGATTATCAACCCATAATTTTTCTTGATTATCAATAAAAGGTCATTCAAATGGATATAATGAAATTTGCTTAGAATTCTTACCATTTGAAATAGTTATATCACCTGACCTAAAATCAATTAACGTAACAACTGTAGCTAACCATGGTCACCCCAAAATAATGGGATAACTAAATGTTTTACCGTTTGACTGTAATATAAGGAAGTTAATTGGATATTCCCATAATTCCACCATTACTGCCACATCTTCAATAACTCCTGGTTTTGCTACAGACTGATATGCCATCTGCAATATGGTGTTAGTAGGTTACATGTATGCCTATTAATGGTAATGTTTTCAAAGTGTCCACTATCATTACATTGATAGCTTATATCCTTATTCCCTATAGAAATAGAAATAACAAGGCTTCTAAGATCTCCATATTTAGGTAGTAAGAGTTTCCCTACTAATAAATCAACAAGTTTCCCATCTACCTGAATAGTCCTGGGGTACTATTTATTTCTTCCAAGTTTTTTAAAACATAATAATTTGATTAATTTGTTCAAATATAGAATATCATTAATTACTCATAACAATGGTATTTCAATATTCAATATTATTAGTTCCTGCACCAATTTAGATTCTTTAAGTTCTATGGTTTCTTTAAGTCTTTCTGGAAATGAAATCTCAATAGAATTTTTTTCTGGTTTTTTATCTTTTTCTTTGTCATCTTCCTGAGGTGTAACTATGCTAGGGGTTTTAGCTTCTTCTATCATCTCAGTGATTATAACATTCAGACTAATAACTATTTTTCCAAATCTGGTTTGAATGTTTTTACAATCCATTGTATTTAAATCAACTAATTTTTCTGGTTCAGTTTCATATACAGGAGTTATTTTTTTATTTCTTGGGTTTGCTACTGGTTGTAATGGCATTTGGGTTTGGAATATGTTTTTAATTTGTATATTTTGTTCTGGAGGTCCCATTGTGGTTTGTTGGTTTTGATTTGAATATGTTGTTCCTTGCACATAATTGCTAGGGCTCCATCTAGGTTATGGCCAAGTATAAGGATTTCCTTGACCAGCCCAAGGTTGCTGATGTCCTTGAGTACTCCAAGATTGACTTGCCCAATCCTAAGGATGCCATGTGGGTTAAGGAGCCCAAGGTGGCTGTCCCCAACTTTGTCGTACTATTTGAGCTACCCATGGCATCATCTAGGGATTAGGAGTTGGTCTTGTCATAAACTATCCTTGATTAGGTTGTTTTTGAACAAAAATTAATTCTTCTATGGTGGCTGATGTATTGGTTTGTTTGAGCTAATTTTTTATGAATAAAAGAAGAGAACAAGTGTGAGTATCATGTTCTTTATATTCACAGACAAGACATACTTCCATTTTATCCAAAGGACATTCTCTTAGTGCATGCTTCTTCTTGCATCTAGGACAATACATGGCTAATGGTTCAAGTTGGGCATTTGCTTTAGCTTGCAATCCATCCATGGTGGAGGTTAATTGAACTAATATATCTATTTTAAAATTTGCCAATTCATCCATCAATTTATTCATATCTAGATTTGAATTTTTAACTATTTTACCTTTTCTATGTCCTCCCCTTTTTCTTGAATAGTTTTTACAAATTTCTATGATTTCATCCATTCTTAATTGATCAATGTTTCCTCCACCAATTAAATCAAGGGTTTCTCTAGATTCATCATCTAGAACTTTGAGAAAAATTGTTTTATTTAAATAATCTTAAAGTACAAATCTACATCTTTTACTCACAAAGAGGAATCTGTCCAAATAATCTTTCATATTTTCATCTTCTTCTTGTTTGATTTTGAAAAATTCTTCCTTTTGATTTCTTCCTCTACAATAATCTTGATATTTATCTAGGAAGACAGTTTCCATTTATTCCCAATTGGTAATAGAATTAGATGTTAATCCCATAAACCACCTCATTATTGCATCCTTTAGGGTAGATGGAAACAACTTCAATTTTTGATTATCTGTCTTGTAATCATAAGTTTGATATAGTACTTTAAACTCAAATAGAAATTGGTTAGGATCCTCAGATGACATTCCTCTAAATGTGGGTAAATGTGCAGGTGAAATGTTTTTCATAGTGGTTTCATCATCCTTGATATGAATAGGATAGGTAAAGGTTCTCTTAGGTTCTCTTATAGCTTCTCATTCCATTTCTCTGGTATTCTCTAATTCCTTCTCTCAATCAATGTGGTATGTGGTCTATTTTGGAGATTGTGAAAATTTAGGAGTAGGGGGTTGACTACTCAATTGAGAATCCAAACTTTCCCTCAATGGATCTTGTGAAATAATCTTCCTTCCTATGGTTCTACTTGGTTCTGGTGACTAATCCAAAAATTCTAAAGATGGCAATTTTGCTTCTTGTCTTGAAGGAGATAATGGTGCCTCCAATTCTTGTTCAATGTATTTTCTTAAACTAGAGGATGATGGAATTTCTTGTTTAGAAATTTTGGGGAGAAATCTTCCCTTGGAATCTCATGGTCTACTCATAAATTAGAGAAAATTTCTTTAGTTACTAAATGAATGATTGTTGCTCTTATTGACACCTAATTAGAAAAATTATAACTAGTAATCCTCGATAATGGCACCAAAAATGTTGGGTGTTGTTATCCCCTTCATTTAATCAACTTTCTATCGATGCCATATTTAACCAAGGCTGTGTCTGAAGCTGTATACAACAAGAGGAATCATAAAAATTTAGTAATTAAATGGGGTTATTTGTATATTTTTCTTATTTTGGGGGGTTTTTAATGTCTTAAGGATTTCTTGGTTAAAACCTTATTGAAATCAAACTATGCAAATCTACTAAAAATAAACACATGTTGTAGGAATGAAATTGATTGTTGGAAATAAACACACATTTTAGGAATGAAATTGATTGCTGGAAATAAACATGTGTTGTAGGAATGAAATTGATTGCTAGAAATAAACATGTGTTTCATGAATGAAATTATGATTGCTGGAAATAAACATGTGTTGTAGGAATGAAATTGATTACTGGAAATAAACACATGTTGCAAGAATGAAATTTATTGTTGGAAATAAACATATGTTGCAGAAGTGAAAATTTAATCTAAAATACCTGCAGGAACAAATTTACAATAAATATTAATTTTAAAGAGTTGGAAGCATTTATAAATTTAACAGAGTTACCTATTTACTTTTGCTAATAGAAATATAAATACTGACAAAAATGAAGATCCTAGTCCTTTGGAGGAGTGGGCCCTTGCTCCACCTAGAATAAGATTTGAATAATTCAATTTTCTTTCAAAATAAGAATGGCTATTTCATTGATAAAAAACATTCTGTATTCAAAAATATACTAAGCTATCCTTTTTCTCTCTATTCTTCTACTAACTTCTCTATGTTTCTTCTCCTTTTTTTATTATCTATATCAGGGCTATATATATAGATGCTTTGATAGCTATAATTTTTCATAGATACGATAGATTGAAATTGTGCCCAGAATAGATGCTAAATCAAGATGTGGTTGGATGTCTAGCTATGTGGTAATTATCTTGATTCTGCTAGTTCAGAAAATTGGGAATCTATTCCTAATTTAATGGGATCATTGATCTTTAACAGATCGCCAACCATTTGGAATAGATCCTCATTAGTTCCATATCTAGCCACAAAAGTTCTAAAACTTGTTTGAAGGAGTACTAGAGCTAAATATAGAGTTTTAGAGCTAAGTCCAAAAATGCGACAACTTGAAATAGTATGGTGAAGTTCCAGAACTGACTGTGATGGTTCTGGATTAGATTCTATAGGTTCTGGAACTAATCTAAATTGAGTCCAATGCTTCAAAAAAAACATATAATCCACTTCATTTTATTCTTTAGCTTGGTGATGACATATTTTATTGCAAAACTAGAATTTTCCAACACACTTGTTAGGATTTACAGTTCTTTTAAAATGTTAGAATCACAATCAACAAAAGATGGATAATCACATCCTAACTCATCTCAGATCAAGATAAAGGTTAAAAAATGCAATCAGACTTAATAAAAAGAGAGAGTAAGATGAGGTCATTTATTATACATTTATTGGGCATATCCTAGCCTCATCAGCAAACACTTATAAAATCCTAAGAGAAGCTTGATAATAGTTACCATTTATGCCTTCAAAGAAATGTCTAACTCATTAATTTTAAAATTACATAGAGCCCTTGTATCATGTGCCTTTTATGCTCCAAGCTTCCTAATTTTCCATCCATCCTACTCCAATTGTTAAATCATCCTTGAACCCAAAGGTCAAACTCGATTATTGAGACACCACCTTCCCAACTAGTTTGACCAAATTTAAGAACTACAATGATCTATTTAAAATGGTTGGGAAAGTCCTTAGGGATTTTGGTAAAGATGATGACTAGCAGGCTATGTATGAGGATGCATTTAGGTCCTATAAGAAATGTAGACTCCATAGAGATATGGATAAACTAGATGCATTATTCTATGTTGACCTATTGAGAAACATCCTTAACAAATCCATCCATATACAATATGGGGTCAATGATTGGGTATGATCACCCAAATCTCAATACCAAATTAATGATATATCTAAGAATACCTTCAAGGCATACTACTCTCTCTTAAAATTCACTTTATCCTATGATGCAATGGTGATAATGGTCTGTATGGGGACCTATTAGATATATGATGTCTTCCATAACTGAGATGAGAAACTTGACTCTAAAAGGTTTAAAAAGAAGATATCAATGCCTACATAGTTTTCACCTTCCAAGAGGAGGTCTAGGTGGGCATGATCCTACTCAACTAGATGTTTGGGGGATCAGAATAATAACACATCAATGAGCTATGGGTGTCCCTCTTGTACATGATCCTAACTCACTCAAAGGTATCAAACATGGGGGAATTGATCATCTTAAATTTTATCCATGCTATTGTAAATGCCTGAGCTAGAGGTAACTTTTACATGATGAACTACCTACTAGATGTGATTTATAGGACACTCTCTTTTTAACCTTCAACCTTTCTTGCATGGGTTCTCAAGGGCTGAATGGTATACATGGTCTTCTATAAGATGTATGGCTACCAATTCCACCATCACATATGAGACATTTATGAGCACTTCTACCTAGTGTTATACCAAGACATCAATGAAGATATAATTTCTTAGATTGTAAAGGCAATCTAGGATTCTATCATAGCCATTAAGGAGTACTAGATAAATAAGGATGACACTATGATATATATTTTAGGTTTCCTTAAGGACCCCCTCTACCTACCATATTATGTTCCTAACTAACTAATAGAACAAGAGATAACCTATCAATTGGTGGAAGGCATCTTCAGGTTTTTTGTACAACATTAGTAGAAGGCATGCCTACAACTCCAAATCACCATATGACACCACATCTACAAGATCTACCCCTCAATTCAAAATATCATGGTTGGGTGAGACTTCTTCACCCTTGATAAGTAAAAGGTCCAATAGTGGGACCCTAAAGGGGTAATTTGAGCTCATTTGGAATGGTACTCAATCTACCTCAATATCAACTATGACCTTCATGTCGAAGATGATGATGATTTATATTTAAACACCACCAATGACCAAGAGGTGCTATCCTAGATAATGACCAAGAATAATAAGAAAAATAAGGCTTAAGTAGGACTCTCTATGCCTCTTACTCTTGCTTGGTTTATGGAGGACCCAACTGTAATAGCACTAGCCATCTCCTAGAGGATACTACAAGGCATCTTTTTACCTTCTCCTCCTTGAGCTCTAGGTCAAGCTCTTCTTATACTAGCAAATCTAGCTCCTCATGCTCTATCTCATCTTCTACCTCCTCTTTCTCCTTATGTGTAACAACTTCACTAGGTTAGACATAGAAATACATTACTATTTTTAATTAAACATATATACCATAAATATATTACAACTCAAGAATATAAATAGACATCACGTATATACTCAAGTGATAAAAATAAGTACACATTACCTCTTATATCACAGATCTCTAATGTCATGAGGATGCTACATAAAGTGAACATAGAAAGTCATACAACAACTTAGATGTGGTTGAAGCAACTTTTCAATCTCCACTATAAATATACAATAGTAAGTAATTATAATTATTCATGGTAATAATTCAATAATAATATTTAGTCTAATATAATGTACATAATTTAGATACCTGGTTCCCTGGAGAATGAGTTCCCTAGACTTTCTAGTATCTATGACAATCTCAAGTGTCATCTCAATATTAATAATACTATAGGAAGGGAGAGAATCATATGAGCACTTTTCCACCCAACCATAGACCAATGATCCCCCACACTATCCCATCAAGGAATGACCCTAGTTTCATGGATGAGTAGATAGTGATGACACAGGAATCTAGAGAGACTAGCAAGTACCTGTGTGTTGTATGATTCTTAACTAAACATGCAATTTATCATATAAATATATTTTATTTTAATATATCACACTAACATGTGAACCATGATCATGAAATTATAATGTCTCACTAAATGTACTTTAGTCTAAATATTTATAGACAATAAATGATAATGATCTATATCAATCAATTTCATACACACCACTTGATCAAACTTCCTTCATCTAAAATTACAATTCTAGTAAGCTAGTGAAGTTTATCTCACTCCTTACTACACATTAACAATGCATATTGGTCAAATATAATTCAACCACAACATTCATCAACCTACATCCTACTAGAAAATGCATCACATGACATGCTCTACAAAGGATTAATAATACAATACATTAAGTCCATCTAACATATGCATGAATCTTCCATTTTATTCTATCCCATACTAAAAATAATGATTACAAATATACCACCTTGGTAAACATAAAATTTAACTATAAAATTCAAAAATATAATTTGTTTTTAATTATCTACACTCTAAGGCAACCCATACTACCATAGACCAGTGTTTTAAGACTTAACTACTGGATTTCCATAATCAATCATATGAAGTAGTCTCAAATATGTAAAACACAAGAATTACACAAGTAACTATATATATAATAAAGTAAGTCATCATTCCTACGGAACACAATAACATTCCAACACAACATTTGTTAAATTTTTAGAGTTTGCATGCATGCATACACAAGTCTACCATTTGTAAAATCACACACCATCCACAATAATAACTATTATGTATACATACAAATATAGATATGAGTTATGATAATAGCTACAATAAGTACCACCTAGGTACAACATAATTTTACACTATAGTAACCTATAATATCCCATACTATCATAGGTTCCGAACTACATAACAACATATAAACCAAATTTATGAATTTCAAGACCCAATTGGACCATGTAGATAACAATAAGTAAACCATAAAGTATTATACCACCTAGGTATATTCTAAATACAAATATGTAAAGGTATTTTGACATAAAAACATGCATTCCGATACACCATTAAGCACTAAATATAACTATACTTTTTACACACTCATAGTATGTAATTTTATACAAGTATTCCATATTGAGTACATAAGACAAATAGTCATTCATATTATTAATTGTGAGTCAGATAAATCATAAATCCCATTATGACTTTGCACCCTAATGACTCATTACTTTAGGAGCTTGTTCCAAGGGTTATAGATCATAGATGAGTAGATAGCATGGCATGGGAATATAGATAGACTAACAAGTACCCATGTGCTATATGCTTCTAAACTAAACATGCAGTGTATCATCAAAATCCATTCTATTAAAAGATATCACAATAACATGTGAACCACACTCATGAAATGATAATGTCTCACTAAACATACTTTGGTATAATATATAAAATAATAAATGTTAATGATAATGATCTAGATCAATATTTTTCATACACACCACTTGATTAGAGTGCATTCATCTAACATCATAATGCTAGTAAGCTAGTAAAGTCTATCTCACTCCTTACTCTGCATTACCAATGTCTATTGGTCAAATACAATTCAACCAAAAGATTCATCAACTTACATCTTACTAGCAAATGCATCACACAACATGTTATACAAATGAGTAATAATAGCATACATTAAGTCTATCTAACATATGCATAGATCTTCCATTATATTCTATCCCATACTATAAATAATGATTAAAAATATAGCACCCAGGTAAACATATAATTTAATTGTAAAATTCAACAATATAATTGGTTTATAGTTATCTACACTCTAAGGCAACCCATACTACCATAGACCAGTATTCTAAGACTTAACTACCAAATTTACACAATCAATCATATGAAGTAGTCTCAAGTATACAAAACACAAGCATTACACAAGTAATTATATATATAATAAATTTATTCATTGTTCCTATATAACACAATAACATTCTAACACAACATTTGTTAATTTTTCATAGTTTGCATGCACGTATACATAAGTCTACCAACTGTAAATTCACACACTATCCACAACAATAACTAGTATGTATATAGACAAATGTAGTTATGAGTTAGGTATAATATCTATATTAAGTACCACCCAAGTACACCATACTTTCACATTGTATTACCTTATGATATTCCATACTATAATATGTTCCCAACTATATAGGAACTTATAAAATAAATTTAGGAATATTGAGACCCAACTAGACCATGTAGATAATAATAAGTAAATAGTAAAGTATTATACCACCCAAATATATTCTGCATATAATCATGCCAAGGTATTTTAACATAAAAACATACATCTCGATACACCATTAAGCACTAAGTATAGCTATACTTTTAACACTCATAGTATATAATTCTATACAAGTATTCCATACTAAGTACATAAGAAAAATAGTCATTCATATTATTAATTGTGAGTCAGATAATTCACAAATCCCATTTTGACTTTACACCCTAATGACTCATTGCTTTTAGGAGCTTGTTCCAAGGGTTATAGATAATGATTTCTATGTAACTTAATGACTTAAAAAAATCATTCCAGGAACTACAAGTATAATCTCCACATACAAACACTGACATCTCCTAATGTATATCACAAGTAGATATTCCAATGTTGTGCAATTTTTAAACCATAGTTTAGTGTTTTAATTAAAACTACTAATCATAGAAATTAACTAATGAAGTAGTTACACCTAGAACATGCTTTTTGCAAACAACTAGAAAATCCAAACTTTGTTTTCCTAAAACACAAGTAACCTAATTTTACCATCAATTATATTTGGGTGTTAATAAGCAATCATTTGCTAAAACAAATTAATCAATCCTTTTAATTTCCCACTAATGTTTCACTCAAGAATAATAGCTAAGGAATCTACCCCAAGTTTATAATTATGCAAAAAATCATAACTAAATATGTTGTCAAACTCTTTGTAATGGTTTTATATATAATAAAAGATCTAAAGCTCATCAAGGTTTAACTTACAATAGCAAGTAGCTATGTTCCATCGTTCAACTCACATGATTCATCCACTCTATGTTTGAAAATAACTATTTAATTAGTCAAGTTTTAGGATTCAGAATATTCCATAATTATTTTATATCGTAAGTGATATGTATAGTATAGTTATATATATATATATATATCCAATTTAATAGTATAAAAATACATATATATTCTAATGGAATATATATCTAAACATGTGAACCATGTTTCGTACTAGGTTAATGACCAAACCCAATGGTAAAATAATTCTCAAATAAGGGCGACTATTTACTATGGTAAATCTCTTAGAAGATATTTCATAGTGAGATATTGATAACATATCCCATATTATTTCATATATTAATAACTTTATTAATACACATACCCACATTTATATCCATCCACTATCACCACTTATTAAGATAGATTAGTTATTTATATGCAATCTATTGTTGATATTATGTATGATATTAAATATCTAGTTTTATATCATATTATTGCATAACCAAAATCAATCTATTCACTAGAATAATTCTTTGTTCTTTATACAAAAATAAGACTATGCCAATTTCCTAATATACATATAGAGACTAGGAAAATAACCATAGAAAATTACTAAGCAGCTAAATGTGGGTCTCCCTCTACTCTTCCTATCAATTCATAATAATGTGAAATCAAATATGCATTGGCCAATGTATAATGAAACTCGTGATGGAAAGGAAGAAAGTCAGTTTCACAATATAATTGTTAAATACAAGAAAAAAAATGTGAAGTGGTTCACACTCCCAAAAAAAAAACATGACCATAATACATATTCATTATATATATGTCATCTCCTGTCATGAATATCTATGCATATTTGTAGTCTATTGAAAATGTAGAAGGGCTTTCTGTGTCCATTGAAATCTTTGACTAAAATGGACTATGATTCCATTTGAGTTGAAAAAACTATGATAAAAATAATGGTGGTAGTGTTGCTCTTGGGTTGAGTTAAATAAAATAAAAATAAAATAAAATAACTTTATATGGCAAAAAAATTAATGCTATTGGACAAAAAAGCTACTTTAGGAGGTATGAACCCTGGATGATGCTTTAGTCTTTTACCATGACTAAAAAGGTAATCATCTGGGTAGAAAATATAAGAAAAAAATGACATCAAGAAAAATAATATGGGCTTAACACTTTCACAAAAGTATACAAGTCAACACCATAATCAAGTTGTGTTGCTTTTATCATTTAAAAAAAAACTCTACAGTTATCCCTATATAGCTCGATGCCTATGTTTATTGGCAATGAGTCAAAACTATGGATGTATACTTTATATTTCATAAATTAATCAAACTACCTTTTTATTGATTTCTTTATTCATATATATTTGATTCTATATGTTTTAGAAATATCATAGGTTTTTTTCCTCCTCATTCTGAGACTACCGTACATGATAGAAACAATTTAGAGAAGATAGTTTCTTAGTATGCTGGTAAAAAATATCAGATGGGTATTTGTCATGGACACAAGATGGATAAGATTAGAATTCTATAAATACCTATAAAAAGGAATATATTTTCAAATATAAAAAACAAAATAATACCATTTATCTAACAAAAGAAATGGTAGAAATTAATGAATAAATAAAACCAATAAGACTAAAATTATAGCTCACATAATTTATTTATTGTGAGGTTAAAGACTTAAGGAATGGTTGAAAGAGGTAGATTATAATTATAATATATTCATACCTCTATATATAATTGATTTATGTCTTATAGTGCCCTCTTGGAGTTTCGATCTGGCATACTCTCAAACTAGAAGGTCTGCCTTACAAGAATAAATATCAGTAAGAGCAACTCCTAGCCATTATGGGAAGAGTTGAATTGCACAATGGATGATTGAAACTCTTTTTACCACCACCCATCTTCATGGTACACTTCTCCCCTATAAATCCCTTTTCAAACTTCCTTTATTTCCCATAAGGAGGTGAAATTGCTTTAAAGCATATTATTATTATTATTATTATTATTATTATTATTATTATTATTATTATTATTATTATTATTATTATTATTATTATTTCATTCTTTTTATGAGTTTTTCTCTTCTTATTTTTAGTTTAATCTTAATTTTACTTTTCTAGGTAAATTTATATTTTTTTAAAATATATTTTAAATATAGAAAGCTAAATTTTATAATTAAATTAATTAAATTAGTTATCAAAATATTATAACAATTTTAAATGACAAATCTAAAATTTACAAGTAATCCATATTTATAAATTTTACTTTTGCCAAATTATCCTACCAACATAAATAATAGGATGTGCCAAACATTAAAAAGAAATATTTTTGATAATTTTACATACTCTAGTAAACCACAACAAGCAATAATTTAAGAAAGTAATCAAACACACCATAAGAAAGTTATTTTAAATGCATTTCTACCATGAATAGAAATTATGTGTGTGTGCAAGGTTTCACTAGTCCTTTATAGAATTTCAATGTCTCCATCTACACCACCCTCTCTGATGATGCTCTCCCTCTGGTACACTCAAGTGAAGAATTCTTCTATGTCTACCTCACAAGACATAGGTAGTTAGATATTTTCACATGATAATCATAAGCAACAATATATAACTAGAATAATTCATTAATATGCTTAAAATGTAAACACATACATAAACTAGTTCATAATAAGTAATCATGAATTATCATCTAACTAAGCATCATTTTATTATCCTGAAATGGCATAAATCTCAAGCCTAGTTAGAAATATAACTAAATCTAAATTCATTAACGACAGATATCCATAGATAATTTGGTGAGTTTATCTTATGAGAAATCAGGATGTAACATCCTTCCCACCTAAATCTAGTCATCATCCTTGATGACTCTTATTCAATCATAAGTTCTTAATTGAAAACATTTCTTAACAAAGCAATAACATGATATACAATATCAAACTAAGAAAATAATTGAAAAATTACCTATATAACTCATCGTAGTTCCTCCAAGTTACATTATTATTGGCATATTAGTCCCACAAGACCTTGGTCATTAACATTTATTTTTATGAAAATAAGGTTTACGAGTATTACTTACTCTAACTGATTCTTTCATAACCACCCCAATGTCCAAAGTCATCAAGATAAGCCTAGATACTATAGGACTAACCACTTATATTACTTTGAAAGGTCCCACATATCTTAGTAAATATTCACTTACTTCTCAAAACACATAAGATCATCTTACAAGTTAAAGTAAATGATCAAGGAGAGTTTTACAAAAATATTCTAGCCCTCAACACATCTCTCTATCTTAGAGAGTGTTTTTCTCATCCTAGAGAAAAGTAATTAGGAAATCTAGAAAGAATAATCTCTATATGTAAATTCTATTACTACTCCATGTAGCTTCAGATAAGTATAACATGTCAATACTGTCACTACTCTATGGATCTCCAGACAAGTATGATGATTAATAGGGATGTTAAATATAAAGTTTACAAAAATCATGGAATACTCATCCATATGGAATCTATGTCCATTGTATACATGTGTATGGCCATACAATTAAATTTGATAATTTTTGCCTATCAAATATTAGATTTGAAAAGTTTGTCTATGGATCTAACTTAGTACCAATAATTTGAGTTAATGTGAGGCTAAGTAGGATACCATCCTATCTCTTAGAACTCACTTTCCCAATTCACCACTCTTCCCTTAGGTCTCCATGACCTAATGATCTCTAAAATGTACATAATATTTTCAAAGAATCACAACTTTATGATACCATATCATTTAAAGTAAATATATATACTAAATGATTCTATATGTATTCTCATACATAAAAAAGAGTTCATACAATCAATCCGTAATTACATTAACAACTAGTATCATATTTCACTTCTTAACTTATTCTAATATTGTCATAATTAAGAGGAAATGATGTTATATTAACATGATATCAAGAATCACACTATTCTTTTAACTTTATAAAGGAATAAACAACACTATCTCCTTGCTTGTTCAACTAGCAAACACCAAGTTAAAAGTTTATTCCAATTCTTAGATTGATAAAATGTTTCACACCTCCTATACCTTATTCACTTCTAGTGACATGTATACAATAATTTTTTTCAAAACAACATATTTTAAGAAAAAAGAGAGTAAATGTCAATCTAATCATGAGTGTCTAACATTGTACTAATTATAATCAACTTACAATTCTTAGTATAATATATATAAGTCAAGGTTGGCCACCTTACATGGTCTTAAAATCATAAGTTAGATCAAGTAATTACTCTAAAGATTTATGAGTAAAAAATAAAGAGATAACATCTCAAAAACTCTTACATACCTTCACTAAATAAAGGAAAACACCATAACTTAATGTTGTCAAAACAATACCTACTTACCTAATCTTGTAAGTATGGTATCTCAATATACTTCCATAACCAGGAGAGATATACTGACCATAAAGATGTGTCCATGTATCCAATTTTAAAACTTTTCCCTCACCAAGATTAGAAAATATTCTCCCCCAAATTCCATGGGAGTATAGTAAAAAAACATCCTAAAACAAAAAAATTCCCATTTAAGGGAATACTAAATCAACAATAATCATATATGACTCCTTTCAGTAGCATCATAAAAATGTCAAAAGAGAATAAGATGATAATGACTCATATTTAAGCCAACTAAGAGGGATGACACCACATATCTAAAGAGTGAAAATTACATAAATGAAATCCTAACATAAAGGAGTTATAAAGAAATACAACAACACTCTACTAAGAAGGTTTCTACCATCTTAGATGGTACTAAAATAGAAATGGTCTTCTAAGATATTTTCCACTCCTACGGTTTATAATATAGACACAAAACTAAATCACATAAATTTAAATGAGAAGCATCTCAAGATTAATAAATAATCACAACACAAAACACAATGACAAGGTGACTTGATAATAAAGAAAAGGTTTAGTCTCTCTCGAGGTGTTTGATCTGAATGATCAAACTATGGTAGAAATCTTTTATTCATAACTCATGAATTATGCTATATACATGTCTACTCAAGCCTTAAATACAACCATCACCAAAGGGACACTCAATAAACCAATATCTTAAACAAATCAAAGGAGTATGAGTACTCTTAAGGGTACACACTCAATGTTCTACACACATTTTTTATGAATGCCACAAAACTAACAAAAGTCACAAATCATATAGGAGAATCTACCACATCTCAAAACTCTAATCATGGTGTAACATGTTTCCACATCAAGGCACCATGAATCCATAATAATAGTGAAATAATGCATGTTACTAGGTTCATACTTGTGAACATAAAGACATAAAAATTCTAATGGACTCATAAGGTCCTAGAGTTTGAGTCATAACTCTGATACCACAGGCAACAACCTTGATGGGATAGACATAGAAATATGTGATTTTTAAAATTAAACATATATACTATAAATAGATTACACCTCAATAATATAAACATAGATCACGTATATAATCAAGTGATAATAGTAAGTACACATTACATCTGATATCACATATCTCTAATGCCATGAGGATGCTACATAAAATGAATATAGAATATAATACAACTCAGCCATGACTGAAGCAACTATGAAATGTCCAATGCCAATATACAATAATAAGTAATTATAATTCTTAATAAAAATACTTCAATAATAATATTCAATATAATACAATGTACATAATTTAAATACCTAGCTCCTCAGAGCATGAGTTCCCTAAACTCTCCAATATCTATGGCAATCTCAAGTGTCATCTCAATAGTAGTACTACTATAGGGGGAGAGCATCATTTGACTAATTTTCCACCCAACCATGGACCAATGATCCCGTACACTATCCCATTTGAGAATGGCCCTCCCTTCATAGATGAGTAGATAGTGATGGCACAGGAATCTAGATAGACTAGCAAGTACCCATGTGCTATATGATTCTAACTAAACATGCAGTGTATCATAAAAATACATTCTATTGCAAGATATTACACTAACATGTGAACCACACACATGAATTGATAATGTATTACTAAAAATACTTTAGTCCAAATATTTTTAAATAATAAATGATAATGATCTAGACCATTCAATTTCATACACACCACTTGATCGGATTGCCTTCATCTAACATTGTAATGCCAACAAGCCAGTGAAGTCTGTCTCACTCCTTAGTCTAAATTAGTAATGCAGATTGGTCAAATAAAATTCAACCACAAGATTCATTAAATTACATCATATTAGCAAATGAATCATATGACATCCTACACAAATGAGTAATAATAAAATACATTAATTCCATCAAACATATGCATGAATATTCTATTAAATTTTATCCCATACTAGAAATAATGATTACAAATATACCACCAAGATAAACATACAATTTAATTGTATAATTAAACAATATAATTGGTTTCTAGTTATCTACACTCTATGGTAACCCATACTACCACAGACTAGTGTTTTAAGACTTAACTACTAGATTTCCACAATCAATCATATGATGTAATCTCAAATACACAGAATACAAATTTTAAATAATTAACTATATATATAATAAATTAAGTCATCATTCCTATGAAATAAAATAACATTCCAACAAAAAATTTGTTAATTTCTCAGAGTTTACATGCATGCATACACAAGTCTACCATTTATAAATCACACACTAGCCAAAACAATAACTAATATGTATACAAAAAAATGTAGATATGAGTTAGGTATAATAGCTACAATAAGTACCACTTGGGTAAAACATACTTTTACATTGTATTACCCTATGATATCCCATACTATCATAGGTTCCCAACTATATAACAACTTATAAACCAAATTTATGATTTTAAAGACCCAACCAGACCATGTAGATAATAACAAGTAAATAGTAAATTATTATATCACCTGGGTATATTATGTATACAAGCATGCCAATGTATTTCAACATAAAAACATGCATCCTAATACACCATTAAGAACTAAGTATAACTATACTTTTAACACACTCATAGTATGTAATTTCATACAAGTATTCCATATTGAGTACTTAAGATAAATAGTCATTCACATTATTAATTGTGAGTCAGCTAATTCATAAATACCATTATGAATTTTCACCCTAACGATTCATTACTTTTAGGAGGTTGTTCCAAGGGTTATAGATCATGATCCCTATGCAAATTAATGACTTAAAAAAAATCATTTGAGGAACTACATGTATAATCTCCACATAAAAACATTGGCATATCCTAATGTAAACCACAAGTAGATATTCTAATGTTATGCAATTTCTAAACCACAATTTTGTGTTTTAATTGAAACTACTAAGCATATAAATCAACTAATGAAGTAGTTATACTTGGAAAATGCTTATTGCAAACAACTAGAAAAAATGAACTTTGTTTTATTGAAACACGAGTAACCTAATTTTACCATCAATTATATTTGGGGGTTAATAAGCAATCATTCACTAAAACAACTTAATCATTCCTTTTAATTTCCTACTAATATTTCACCCAAAAATAATAGCTGAGGAATATACCCCAAGTTTTTAATCATACAAACAATTGTAACTAAATACATTTTTCAAACTCCTTGTAACATTTTTATATATAATAAATTATCTAAAATCTATTTAAGGTTTAAATCAAAATAGAGAGTAGCTATGTTCCATCATTCAACTCATATGATTCATCCACTCTATGTTTAACAGAACTATTTAATTAGTCAAGTTCTAGGATTCAGAATATTCCATTATTGTTTTATATCCTAAGTGATATATATAGTCTAATTAAATATATATATCCAATTTAATATTATAAAAATACATATATATTCTAACGGAATGTATATCTAAACATGTGAATTATGTTTCATACTAGGTTAATGACCAAATCCATTGGTAAAATAATTCTCAAATAAGGGTGTCTATTTACTATGGTAAATATCTTAGAGGATATTTCATAGCAAGATATTGATAACATATCCCATATTATCAAATATATTAATAAATTTATTAATACATATGCCTGCCTTTATATATATCTGCTAATGCCACCTATTAAGATAGATTAGTTATTTATATGTAATCTATTATTGATATTGTGTATAATATTAAATATCCAATTTTACATTATAATATTGCATAACCAAAAACACTCTATTCACTAGAATAATTCATTATTCTTTATACAAAAAATAAGACTATGCCAATTTCTTAACATACATATAGAGATTATGGAAATACGCATAAAAAATTACTAACTAGATAAATGTGGGTCTCCCTCTACCCTTCCCGTCAATTCACAATAATGCAAAATCAAATATGTGCCAACCAATGTATAATGAAACTCATGATGGAAAGGAGGAAAGTCAGTTTCATGATATAATTTTTAAATGTAGGAAATAGATGTGAAGTGGCTTCCACTCCCAAAAATAAACATTACCATAATACATATTCATTATATATGTCATCTATTTTCATGGAGATCAATGCATATTTATAGTATATTGAAAATGTAGAGGGGCTTTATGTGTCCGTTGATATCTTTGACTAAAATGGACTGCAATTCTATTTGAGTTGAAATAGATATGATAAAAAGAATGGTAGAGGTGTTTCTCTTAAGTTGAGTTAAAGAAAATAAAAAAAATAGAACTTGATATGGAAGCAATGTTAATGTTATTGGACAAAAAGGATACTTCGGGATGTACAAACCCTGGATGATGCCTTAGTATTTTACCATTACCCAAAAGGTAATTATCTAGGTAGAAAATACAAGAATAAAATGACATCAAGAAAAAATATATGGGGTTAACACTTTCATGGAACTCTACAAGTTGACATCGTAATCAGGTTGTATTAGTTTTATCATTTAAAAAAAAAATTGTATAACTTTTGCTATATAGTTTGATGCCTATGTTTATTGGCAATGAGCCAAAACTATGGTTTTATACTTTATATTCCATAAATTAATCAAACTAACCTTTTCCTGATTGCTTTATTCATATATATCTGATTCTAGATGTTTTAGAAATATCATGGGTTTAATTTTTTTTTGTTTTTTCCCTCATTTTGAGACTACCATACATGATAGAAATGATTTATAGAAGATAGTTTCCTGGTACACTGGTAAAAAATATCAAATTTGCACTTGTCATGGACACAAGATGGATAACATTAAAATGCTATTGACACCTATAAAAAGGAAGATATTTGTAAATAGAACAGACAAAATAATATTGTTTATTTGACAAAAGAAATGGTAGAAATTAATGAATAAATAAAATAAATAAGACTAAAATTATAACCCATATCATTTATTTATTGCAAGGTTAAAGACTTAAGGAATGGATGAAAAAGGTAGATTATAACTCTAATATATTCATACCTTTGTATATACTTGATTTATTTCTTACAACATCCTCTCAGAGTTTCAATCTGACATAATCTCGAACTAGAAGGTCTACCTTATGGGAACAAATATCAACAACAGTAGCTCCTAGCCATTATGGGAAGAGCTCAATTGCATAATGGATGGTTGAAACTATTTTTTCCACCACCCTCCGCTGTGGTATGCTTCTCCCCTATAATCCATTTTCAAACTTCCTTTATTCCCCATAAGGAGGTGAAATAAATTTAAAAATTATTATTATTATTATTATCATTATTATCTATTTTTTATTTTATTTTTTTATGAGTTTTTCTCTTTTTGTTTTTAATTTAATCTTACTTTTCCTTTTATAGGTAAATTTCTATTTTTTTAAGGTATGTTTTAAATATAGAAAGCTAAATTTCATAATTTAATTAAATTAAATTAGTTCTAAAAATATTATAGAAATTTTAAATGACAAATCTAAAATTTACAAGTAATCTATATTTATAAATTTTACTTTTGCTAGATTATCCTACCAACATAAATAGCAGGATGTGCCAAACATATGAAATAAATATTTTTGATAATTTTACCTACTCTGGCAAACCACAACAAGCAATACTTAAAATAAGTAATCAAACACACCATACGTAAGCTATTTTAAATGCATTTCTACCATGACTAGTAATTATGTGTGTGTGCAAGGTTTCACTAGTCCTCTATAGACTTCAACATCTCCATCTACACCACCCTCTCCAATGATGCTCTCCCTATGATACACTTGAGGGAAGAATTCTCTTGCATCCACCTCACAACACACAAGTAGTTAGATATTTTCACATGATAATCATAAGCAATAATATATAATTGGAATAATTTATTAATATACTTAAAATGTAAACACATACATAAACTAGTTAATAATAACTAATCATGAATTATCATCTAACTAAGCAAAATTTTATTATCCCAAAATAGCATAAATCTCAAGCTTAGTCATAAATATAACCAAATCCAAATTTTTTAATGATAGTTATCCATGGATAATCCAACAAGTTTGTATAGCAAGGAATTAAGATGTAACATTGTGCCTTAAATCAACTTCTTTATCCTCTAATTAATCTTCATGATTTGGCTCCTACTCTGCCTCCTTTGAAAGATATGGTAACTAGGATACGACAAACCCAACCCTATACTACATGATGCTAGGTAGCCCATGCATAATTGATCAACCACTGAGAACCCATCCTCAAACCACATTGATTATAAGGTTTTATTTGGTTAATATACTAAGAGTGATCCTAAAGTAAAGATTTATACATGTACCTACCAGGTTCCCCATATCACACCTCCATTTCCTTTCATTTCCATTCCATCCCTCACTCTTATCACTTTCTAATTCCTAGTTCTAATACCCAGCAATTCTACTCCATCCCTACAAGTTCCCCAGCTGGTGCCTCCTCCCCCTTCATATTTCACCCAAGTACCTTTGGCCTTGGTCCTTATGAGCATCATTGTCTCCTCATTCCCTTACATTACATACATCTCACAACATGAAGTCCTCATGATGCCTCCCTTGGGTATGAATTTAGCAATAGGTTCAGCTATGACCTTCAGGAGCATACCATTTCTAGTAAGGCCCCTCTTAATTCCTACTTTAGTTATTTTAACACTCTCATTAGTAGCTTTGAGTGCTCCAACACTGGTTCTTGTAGCTCATATCATCCCAATCAGACCACCCACTAAAACATCTAGAGCCAACCCAAGAAAGAGGCCAAAAAGAAATAGAAGTTAACCCAAACTATAGATCCATCCTAAATTCCTTCTAATCTAATTCAAACTCCTCTTAAAACCTTCAACAACTACCCTAGATACAACATCTATGTGCCTAGCTCCTCAACCCTCTTTATCTATTACCCAAAGCACCATATGGATAACCTTTAACCAACCCATCTCTTCCCTACTCTTTAATGAACTATTACTAGGGGAAATTATTCCTCAATTAAACTAACTTAGGAATAGTGGTAGGAATAAATGTTCTCTTGGGCTTCCCCTTTCATTCTCTCTCCTTTTTCTCTCATATCCCCTATACCTTTATTAATTTACTTGTTTACTCCTTCCACTTCCTTTATCTCCCCTCTACCTCATCCTCTACCCTTTACTACTATTTTGGCCACCCCTATTACACATTATGCAACTCAAGGAATGCTCCTAAGGTCATAAGCATCATAGATGGCTATCTAGGGTGACCTAGATGTGTAGTGGAGTTTTGACTTAGCCTCTAGGAGTATGGAGAGAATGCTCACGTAGAAGTTTATCTAAGAAAGGAACCTGGTGGTGTGGTAGACCCATTGGGATCTTTTCTCCATTACCAAGGTGAGGACTACCATTAGGGAGGATAATAAGGACAAGGACACACTATCCATCCTCCAAGATACCCATGACATGTCTAAGAAACTCCTTGAAGACATGTAGAGCTAAGTTTACAATTTAGAAGCCTAAGTAAAGAGCATATTTCTACTTGAGAAAATTAGGCATGCCAAGTATGCCCTGATAATAATTTTCTTAGTAATTAGGAAAGCAGTGGAGACTCTGGCCAATACTAACACACTTATTTAGAGGACCTAGACCTATATGGAGAGGATTGCAAAGTTTGATGGGAAATGCTAGAAGTTGCAGGTGGTGGTCAACAGGGGAATGTTCTTGGAGCCTAAACTTATGGCCACCTCAAATTTGAGGTTGTATCAGACATATGTTAGGAACATGAGAACTATAATAGAGGAGTGGTTAGCCTTATATCACACTACAATATGACCCTTGGAAGAGGGAAAGAAGAAGATATTGACCTAATTAAAAGAGGTCAATATCTTTATGCTATTCCACCAAGATGGAACCTTACTTAACCAAGGGGAATTTGGAGTCTTCCTAGGTCACTTCAATTATGTTATGAGGGATAAGGTGGCCAAGGAAAATTAGAAAGGAGACTGGGTGGTGATAGATCTATAAACTCAGTCCACAACAAGCATTAACTAGGTTTATGGAGTCCAATCATCAATGGGAGCACCCTTAAAATTATCCCATAAATGGGAAGCTCAGCTTGAGGTAATATTTAGGGAGACCCCAATGAATCTAGCTAAGCTGGATAAGGAAGTTAACCTTATTGCAGCCATATTGGAAGCCAAGAGTGCCCAATCAAAGTAGTTAGGATCCAATCCTTCTCAACTATCTCCTCATATCAATTGACTGGTCCCCTAAATATCTATTATGGGTTTGTAGGGATTATTTTGTTTAAATTTTAAAATATGGTTGTAACTATAATGAGTAGACATCATGGTCCAAGATGGAATCCTCATGTTTTTTGGAGGTGATCCCTAATCCTTATCTATATAAGGAAGAATCATATTGCATTATAGGGCCAACAATTTTTTTTTAAAGTGATGTCAGATTATAGCCAATATTTCACCTACTTTTTCTTCATCACTCTAGACTATAAAAATTGGCCCATATTGATTATTGTAGAAAAAATTACTCTTTTAATGAATATAATCTCTATTTTCTACAAGAGGGTCTATTCTGTGTTTTAATTTTCTTTCATCATCATGTTTGAATGATCATCAATGCTAGGTTAACTAGATTAACACTTTGATGCTTTATATATAAATTAGTTATGATATTCTTAGCTACTATAATCACTTTGTGAGTTATTTCATTCCCCTTTGGTAGTAATGATAATTTATGTGTTAATATATACATTCACATATGGTGTTTATGTGTTTTTGACAATAAACCCCTAGTATTCATCATTAGTGAGAGCTCAAATTGAAGGCATACTCTTGGTTCCTTATAGTCTTCCCACTATATGTTATTATAGGTATACTTTAGTGAGACTTGGTCTATAGTGGTATAGTCATGGTAGAGGTATTTGGTTTAATGACATATACATTGAGTTTATTTTAGACCCATAGGATTCCTTGTTCTACCTTACCATTCCATCTATTTTGTATTTGTTTTATGGAATTTAAATACCATTTCCCCTTGTTTTTATAAATAATAATCCCAATGCTCAATTTCTCATAACAATCTTTGACCTATGTGTAGGACATTAGATTGAACTTTTGGTGGTGATAGTGCATCTCTTGGAGATTATTCACATAAACTCCATTTTTGAAGTCCCATACCCACATCCATGCCCTAGGATAATCCCATGTTAGTCCTAAAATTTAAGATGAAAGTTTGTATATGTCTCCATATTCCCTTTTCTAAGGAATGCCCAACCTCATGGGCATCTCTTGAGAAGGAGTAGATTGGAGAAAACAATAACTAGTGCTAGAAGGAGGGCTTTTTTAAAATACTCCTTACTTATTATTGATTTGTTTTATGAATATATTGATTTTGGTTTATTAGTAAAAATGTGAAAACTATTACTTTATTATGAAATATCCTAGAGAATAGTTTTCTTGTTATCGGGGTTTTATATTATCAAGGTAGATTGGTAATTTCCCTTGATTTTCTATAGAAAGTCTAGCCCAACCAGCCTAGACATAATATAATTACTATTAAGTTATCCATGTAACCTATCCCAAATTTGTAGCTTAAGATGGCATAGTTAGCTGGCTTCACCATTAACATCTTATGAGTCATCCATGATTTACCCAAGAAACCTAAAAGTTATCTTCCTGATTTTACCCCTACTGTCAGATGAACCATAAAGGAACACATACTATCCTATAAGACCACCCTAAGAATCTTAAATTTAGAACATGAAGATGTGGAATGCATGATTTTAATCTTTACCTTAATGGACTCTATGTATTATTGGTTCCTCAATTTTTCCAAAGACTCTATCTTGAGTTGGGACCATTTCAATTATGATTTCCTCACCTAATTTGACAAAGTGATAGACCCCAATGCCCTATACCAGTAGTTTGATTGCATCAGGAGGGAGCCCAATGATCCCATTATAAACTTAAATGTTAAGTTCTAAAAGATGTATAGTTGGATAACTATGTTTTACCAACCCAACCCTCAACTAGCACTTGAAATGTATAAGAATATGCTAGACCCTTGGATAGCCATGTTCCTAATAAGGGTCATAACCATAACTAACCTATCCTCAACTTATATAGGTTCCATCAAAGTGGATAGGTCAATGAACCCCTCAAGTCACATAATGACCCTCACTATTAGTATGTAACCATAGATGCATGAATTTAAATTATTTCCCAATGTTAATTAGAATGCACCTATGCCTCAACCACTCCTTGTAATGCATCAAATCCTGTAAGGCCACCCCACTTCAAACAAATAAATGGGTTTCTTAAACCCTAGAAGCTAGGAACTAATTCACCAAATTCAATATTAGGTGACATTAGTTATGACTAACACCACCTAAACCATGCCTCAATATTACATTAAAATTGAGCTAGATTTAATTCAAAAAATGGTGTTAAAAAAGGTAATAAATTCTTTGAAATGTATAAATAGGTGAGTAACTCTAACAAAGAAAGATTAAACAAAAAATTCACATATCAAAGACCAAATAGGATCTATAACTATCTTCACAACCCCCTATAACTTTCACCTAATAATCTACTTGAGATTAATATATTCAAGATAGCCTTGCCTAATTGGTGTCAAGGACATAACATGACATCACATGGGGAAATAGAATGCACTGAGTTCAGTCCTACTTTTGAGATCTCCCAAAAGGAGATGGAAGAATATGAGGTTTTCCCCAATCATCTATAATCCTCTAACTCAAGTAAAGACCTTAGTATTGCTATGGTGTTAGAAACCATAGACTTCCACATCCAAGATGGAAATGAACTAGAGGATGGTATTGGTGAGATTTAATCATTTCAACAATTCTAAAGGAGATGGTGCAACCCCACTAGACTAAAATAATAGGAATGATCCCCTACCTATGATACCTCAAGAACCTAAGGAACCTATGAATAACCCACTAGTCTAAAGTAAATAAGGTTATAATATATTCAAGTATATGAAAAATATCAAGGCTAACTTTACCCTTCATGAGCTTACTTAAATCATAGAATATGGGATCTCTTGCTGAAGTCTTTAACTTAAAAATTGACCCCACAAGCCCATCCAAAATGAGAGAAACACACACTAATGCATTAATTCATAAGGAAAAAATGGAGGTCACCCCTTTCCTTTTAACCATCCATTTATTTAGAAATAATATGCATAACTTCTTAGTATATTTAGGAGCCTCAACCAATGTGATAATAATAGGCATATGTTAAATACTTGATCAAGCCCCCATAAAATTAGATAAGGTAGTGGTTTAGCTGGAAAATTTAGAGGTGAAAGTGATATGATAGTTTCTAAATGTCCACATCTAGTTAGAATCTAATCCTAGGATTCAAAATTTCATAGACATTCAAGTGGTTAATATCCCATAAGCCTATGACATGCTCTTCAGTAGAGACTGGTCCAAAGCCTTTGATGGATATATGGTCACAAATTTATCCCATACATGGTTTCTGTTGACCATTTTTGCCTAACAGGGCAAAAAATCGGTCCCCTTCTCCCCCTACTATTTAAGGCCGATTCATTTTTTGATTTTGCACAAGTATAGGAATTTCTACGAACTCTACAGGTGCTTGGTTCAATCTTCAAGTTCTTCAGCTTAGTTCAATCAACTAAGTTCAATGCAGAGTTCAATCAACAAAGTTCACAACCTTGGTTCAATCACCGGTTTAACATTTTAGTTCAACGCGATTGGTTCAAGGGGTCAGTTCAACAAGCAGAAAAGCCCAAAGGAAATTGCTAAGGATGGTGATGTCCCAGATGCCATCAACATTAAGAAGGCAAATTAGCCATTGGTTTTCAAAGCGATGACAGCCACGTGAACATCAAACAAAACACAAAAAAATATCCATTTGTCTTTGAAATATTTGAGCACCGAGAATGAAAGGAGCTTGAGGAATGTAGTGACCCACCAAGAGATAGCCTAAAAGGCCAAAGGAGCTAGAAGAGAAAAGGCAGGGAAAAGACAAAAGTGTTAAGAGCATGGAGCAGGCAGATAGTCCAAGTGGTGAAGGGAAGCATCGATTCAAGAAATTACTTTAGTAGGTGAAACAATGTCTATGAATTGACCATTAGGAGGCATAAATAGCTAGCAATGCACCTGGTTTTCTTCACTTTGCATTTATGAGTAGACAAACCATGTAATCACCTAGAAGAAGTGACCTTACAAACAAACAAAGGGTGTAACTTATTGATGTTTTGAGCAGCTTCCTCTTCCCAATGAGAAGGATGTGAATGGGTCACTTGTAAAAAGGAGGCCAAAAGGCCTCCTTTCTTCTTCTATATATTGGAGACTTATCATTTGAGAATTATCTTCCACATTTGTAAGGCGCAACCTTGGAAAAATTTCACTTGAATCAATAAACACATTTTTTACCTCTATCTTGGATAGATATTTCTATGTATGTCTTGAGTGTTAGTTTGTGTTTAGTCATTGTTTCTTGATGCTTTCACAGGTCCAACACCAACATATCTATTGTCTATAAGGTGCCATTTCTGTAGCTGACAAGGAGAGCAGTATCTGAAAGTGCAGAAATAGAAGAAATCACTTGCAGTGTGCATTTCACAGCACCTTTGGTGAATCTCTATTTTTTGTATTTTTCCATTAAAGCCTCCCTACTGAGTTTCTTGTAGCCTGGTCCTTTTACCAACTCTGAAGTGTATGTATGTGTATGTTTGATTTAAAGTGTGGATGTGAGAAGGTTGACTTTATTTTGGTGCATCACCTCCTTTAGAGTAGTTTGTTTTCCTGCAATCTTTCTCCCTTTTCATCCCCCATTATATATCTATATGTATATGTATGTTAGCACTTGCTAGAATGAATATGATGCATCAAAGGGAGCTATCCCTTACCTAGAGACTCTCCCCTCTAGCTTTGCTAATCCCATAGGCAAGAGGGGAGTTTCCATAGTTGCATGAAGAAGGTAGGAGCTTGGCCTCCTACCAAGGGTGTAATCTTCTACATCAATAGTTTTGGAATGCCTGGTGGAACCAAGTAAGACAAGTTTTGTCTAAAGAGTTGAATAATTTTTGGTGTGTTCTTCAACCAACCAGCCTTTAGAGGCTTTGCATTAAACACCAATGGTGACTCTAAGTTGAATCTACTATTTAAGTAGCCTAGTGCCATCAAAAATCTTACTTTTATATGTATAATTATTTTTCATAGAATCATGGACCTTGTATTCCTTCATATGACTATGATCAGGCTCCAGATATTTATGTAATCCCCTCAAGCAGCTCTCCTAGTTGCCCTGCAACAATAAGGGAGGTGGCACTGGAGTTTGAGAGTTTGATGATGTAGATTGATAGACTGGAGTAGTACGGGTATCAACAGGAGTTGATGTATAAAGAGGAGTGTTTGTTTAGGCAAGCACAGGCCTTGCAGTCCATAGACGAGGAGGTTTCAAAATGGAGAAATCCATTTATTCAAGGTAGTCAGCCTTGCATGCCCCTTCCTATTCTAAAGAAAGCCCCTTCTTTTGCACTAAATCCTTTCTATCAGATAGCACTCACCCACTCCAACTCATCAAATGCATTTGCCCTCAATCCTATGTGCCTAGCTTTCCAACACCAGAGGGCATCAGAACAACCTCCCATGGAGATGAACCTTCTAAACTCCTTAGGTCATGAATCTTCCATTGGGGGGAATACCACCAGCTTGCACGTCCCTCTTTTATAGACTCTTCCAGTGCATCACCAGTCTCTTCCTCACATTCCTCAACCTCCCCAAGTCTTTTAATGTGATGTGTAGTTTCCAAGTTGGAGGAAGAAATGCCAGGAACCAACCCAGAGCTTTGAAGAGGATGATGCTAGTGACCTCCAAGAAAGACTCTTTCAAGATAATCTAGCCAAGCAAATTAAAGATTTAGAGGCTAGGATGAGACTGCTTCTTGAAAGAGAGATAGAACTCCTAGACCTCGCAGAGGAGCCCTAGGACCTTGGAGAAAACAAAGTTATTACCTGTTCATGGGAGCAAAATTCCAATTTCAAGATCCTAAACTGGGGAAAAATAGTAGAATCATGGGGTAGGAAGGAGGAGAAGCAAGGTTTTTCTCAAAACCTTGAAGAAACTAAAGCTAATCCTACTCATGATAATGCTGATGATCTCCAAGAAAAGCTCTTCTAAAAGGATCTAGCTAAGAGAATTGTAGAGTTGGAATCTAGAGAGAGATTCCTCAGCCAATGTGTGATGGATAGTTTAGACCAAATGGCACATTCTATGTCTGAACACACTCCATATACACACTTCCAAGAGAGCTATCAAGCTGCACCTGATATAGATGAAGTGCTAACCAAGTGGAAGGAGGAGAATCATTCGATTATAGCTTAAGGACTACCTCCTCTTCCACGTGTTTGTCCCACTTCACCCATTCTCAAGGAAGAACCTGTTCTGTAGGAGGTGAGTGAGGAGCAGAAGATCCAATCTATAGTTCTTCAAGAGGCTGTCATGAGTGACAATGAAGGTAGAATCATCATTGATGCTTCTTGTGGAGACACCATTGGTAATGGAGAAGACGTAGGTCTTACATATATGCAGATGTTCCAACAATATGAGGAGGAACAAAAGCATGGTGAGCTCTCTTCCCCCTTGTTCGATGAACTTCCTTATTGTTTTGATGATGAGGATGACTAAATTAAGGAGCTTGAGTTAGAGGAAGACCAGGAAAATATCTTTGCAAATCTAGAGACCCTGATCTTTGAGGAGGAAAAGGAGAGGTCTATCTTTTTAGAGGAAGGCCTTGAAAAAGAAAGATTTGAACAAAGAGGTGATGTTTTGTGGGATGAGCAATCATTTTGTGAGTCTATTTTAGACATCACCATAGTTCCCCTTATTCAAGAAGGCCAAAAGGAAGTAGAGGATGAGTCTGACAGGATCTTCAACGAGGTAGAAGGTAACAAGTCAGACCATGATGCATTGTAGAGGGAATGTGCATATCAAAGGGCTTATGGAAATGAGCAAGTATCCATAGATTTCTTGGTGAATAGCACTAGCATGAAGGAATATCATTCAACAAGCCTTCGGGGACAAGAAGAATACACGTATGTTGGAGGCATGTTTGAATCTGATCCACTCAGATACCAGGCAACTCAGGTTACAGGCAAGAGGAGTAGGTCACCAAATCTCCTTTTCATTCAGCTACTTACCTAGCACCATAAGTCTTCTTGCCAAGAAGGGGACTTAAGAATTTTTCCCTTTGATCCAAGAGGGAGGTGAATATTCTTGGTTAGCTATTTATAGTAGGTTGCTTTCAGTTTTCTTTCCCTGTTTCCCCTAAGTACTATTTGCACAAGTAGTTTTCTTAGCTTTGTGTGTGTTTTCTTTTCCTCTTAGAGTGAATCTACGTGATTGATTCTAGAATTTATCAAAGCTATTTCTATTTTAAAGTTACAATCTGACTCCGTGCCCAATGGATTTTTAAGGCAACTAGCTTCTAAGCATGGCAGGCATGCTTTCCCTGGGAGGCACCAATCTGTTGACCATTTTTGCCCAATAGGGAAAAAAATTGGTCCCCTTCTCCCCCTATTGTTTAAGGCCAATTCATTTTTTGATTTTGCACAAGTCCAAGAATTTCTACGGACTCTGTAGGTGCTTGGTTCAATCTTCAAGTTCTTTGGCTTGGTTCAATCAGCTAAGTTCAATAAAGAGTTTAATCAACAAAGTTCACAGCCTTGGTATAATCACTGGTTCAATGTTTTGGTTCAATGCAATTGGTTCAAGGGGTCAGTTCAACAAGCAGAAAAGCTCGAAGGAAATTGCCAAGGATGGTGACGTCTTGGATGTCATCAACTTTAAGAAGGCAAATTAGCCATTAGTTTTCAAAGTGATGATGGCTATGTGAACGTCAAACTAAACATAGAAAAATATCCATTTGTCTTTGAACTGTTTGAGCACCGAGCATAAAAGGAGCCCGAGGAATGCAATGACCTACCAAGAGATAACCCCGAGGGCCGAAGGAGCCAGAAGAGACAAGGTAGGGAAAAGACAAAAGTGTCAAGAGCATGGAGTAGGCAGATAGTCCAAGTGGTGAAGGGAGGTGTTGATTCAAGAAATTACTTTAGTAGGTGAAATAGTGTTTGCAAATTGACCATTGGGAGGTGAAAATAGCTAGCAGTGCACCCAATTTTCTTCACTTCACATTTATGAGTAGACAAACCGTGTAATCACCTGGAAGAAGTGGCCTTACAAATAAACAAAGGGCGCAACTCATTGATGTTTTAAGTGGCTTGATCTTCCTAATGAAAAGGACACGAATGGGTCACTTGTAAAAAGGATGCTAAAAGGCCTCATTTCTTCTTCTATATATTGGAGACTTCTCATTTGAGAATTATCTTCCACATTTGTAAGGCATAGCCCTGGCAAAATTTCACCTGAATCAATAAACACATTTTTTACCTCTATCTTGGATAGATATTTTTATGTATGTCTTGAGTGTTAGTTTGTGTTTAGTCATTATTTCTTGATGCTTTCATAGGTCCAACACCAACATATCTATTGTCTACAAGGTGCCATTTCTATAGTTGATAAGGAGAGCAGTATTTGAAAGTGCAGAAATAGAAGAAATCACTTGCAGTGTGCATTTCATAGCACCTTTGGTGAATCTCTATTTTTTGTATTTTTCCATTAAAGCCTCCCTACTGAGTTTCTTGTAGCCTGGTCCTTTTACCAAGTCTGAAGTGTATGTATGTGTATGTTTGATTTAAAGTGTGGATGTGAGAAGGTTAACTTTATTTTGGTGCATCACTTCCTTTAGAGTAGTTTGTTTTCCTGCAACCTTTCTCCCTTTTCATCCCCCCATTATATATCTATATGTATATGTATGTTAGCACTTGCTAGAATGAATATGATGCATCAAAGGGAGCTATCCCTTACCTAGAGACTCTCCCCTCTAGCTTTGCTGGTCCCACAGGTGAGAGGGGAGTTTCCATAGTTGTGTGAAGAAGGCAAGAGCTCAGCCTCCTGCCAAGGGTGAAATCTTCTACGTCAATAGTTTCCATGGAGAGGATTAGATAAAAAAATAAGGTTAGACAAATAACCATGAATGAAGTATATGATAACCAAATATAATCCCATTAATGAAAAGATAAACTTGGTTTCCTCAGACCTAGGCATCTACACATTGAGCACAAAGATTCCCAAAGCCTAATCCAGTCATAGCATAAGTATGTTTAGCATATGGTATCTTTATGTAGATGGATCTAAATATAAAAAGTTAGTGGATCTAGTTTTTTCCTCATATAATCTCTAGGGAGGAAACATCTGGCATCATACAAGTTGTAATTTCATTACACAAATAACTTGGTAGAGTATAAAGTTATAATCTTGGGATTATAATTTTAATTAAGATACAAGGTGAATGAATTAAGAGTATTTAATAAATATAAATTTGTGGTCAACTAGATGAAAAATAAGTTTTAATGCAAACTATCATACGTTAGAAGGTATAAGCATAAAGCTTGGGACCTAATCAAAATGTTCAATACATCGAATATCATCTTTATTCCCAATTAGGAAAACTAGGTAACAGACTCACTAGCATCAATGGTAAGGAACCTAACCCCTCTAGATGACACTAAATTAAAATATTTATCTATGAAACTCATCCCTTGTCCTTTTATCTTAGATAACATGACTAACTTTTAGGTCTTTGAATAACCAACAAATCATCTAATTCTTTGGCAATGAGGGGATATTTGAGGCCCAAATCATAGATGAGAAAGATAGAGACAACCACAAGAATGAGTTGGATAAGGATGGGATCCTAAATATTCATAAGAAATGGATCTTAAATGGGATGATCCCCTTGGAAGGAGTATTTGATGCATTAGATCCCACCTTATAGGTGAAAAAACTCAAGTTTGAGGACCAAAAGTGTCACCTCATTAATCTTGGCCCTATAGAGAATCCCTAGATGGTTAATGTGGTCCTAATTAGATGGACCATGAATTAGAGTAATTACAAAGGTTATTAATGAGATATAAGGATTTGATTTCCTAGGCCTATGGAGACCTTAATTTCTTTGACCCAAGAGTAATCACTCATACTATCCCCTTAAAACCCAATTGAAAAACCTTTAAGCAAAGGTAAATGCTAGTGAAACCAATCTTAGAGCCCTTGATACAAAAATAAGTACATAATTTACTCTTGATAGGGATAATTTTCCCAATCTTCCACTTCACCTGAGTAGCTAACCTAGTCCTAGTGTGAAATAAGAATGGAGAAATCCACCTATGTGTAGACTTATAGAACTTGAACCGGGATTAGGATAAAGATAACTACCCATTTCCCTCCATATATGATGTGATCTAAATGGTGACTAGGTCTCAAATGAAGTCCTTATTGGATGGCTTCTCAAGATATAACCAGGTATTGGTTAACCCTAGAGACAAAACTAAGACTACTTTCACCACCAAATGGGGCACATTTTATTATAAATGAATCACTTTTGAACTAATCGACACTAGTGCCACTTTTCAAAAGGTAATGGAATTTAATTTTGAAAGTGTGATAGGTAAGTATATAATAATATATATGGATGACTTGACTGTGTTTTCAAAAAATAGGTCAGACCATGTTTACCACTTGGAAAGGGATTTAAAAGATGCATAAGGTATGAGATTTCCTTAAACCCAAAAAATAACATGTTCAATGTCATGGAATGTAATATTCTCAGTCACATTATCACAAAATAATCTATTTTGATCAAAAACTTGAAAGGGTGCATGCAATTTCTAAACTACATTTAACTAATATCAAGGAGCTAAAATCTTTCTTTGGGAAAATTAACTTTGTGCATATATTTATTTCTAGATTTTTTGAAATAGTGAAGTCTTGAATGTAATGTTGAAATAGGATGCTAAAGTGAGTAGCAAACAAAATCAAATAAAGATTTATAGGATATCAAAGACATAATCATGCAAGCCTCAATCCTCATTAGTCTAGACTATATGTAGCAATTCTATTTTTATCCCATTGCTTTAGAGTACACCATTTCCACTTGCCTCATCTAAAGGATAGAAGGAGAATAACACCCTATGGATTTTATGAGCACCAATCTTAAGGATGTCGAGTTCATTTATTCTACCCTAAAAAATACCTATTCCTTGGTAAAGGTAGTGAGGAAATTCATGTATTACATCCTCTAAGATAGAGTACATGCCATTGTCTGAGACCTAACTATAAAGAAAATGCTGGGACAAATGAGCTAGGCAAAAAAAGAGACTGATGGATGAAAAAATTACAAGATTAAAAATTAGAAATCAAGATGGATAAAAAAGTTAGAGGATAAGGCCTTACTCAGTTGATAGCAAAGATAGACCTACGAATCATAATGCACCAAGTAGACCAAATAAGGGTACTATAATAATACTATCACACCTTAGTCATGCACTTTTTACTCTATGAAAATGCACCTCGAGACTCAGTCATACACAAACAAGGGCCCTATAGTTTAAGGCTACACAATATATGATAAAGAGGGAGTTATCTTCAGAAGAACCCACGAAGGAATCTACGTCTATTGTGTATTGCAAGAATACGCCAAAGAGGTAATGGTACATTTCCATGGAAAACTATGAGTTGACCATCCCATAACAAATTCCATGGCTCACAAAGTTCTCTAGGTAGGTTACTATTGGCCCACATTATTCAGATATGTTCACGCTCATATTCATTTCTACCACTAATTCTAGACCTTTGATAAGAGATAAATTCATGTGGTAATGCCACTAAAACCTATTATAGAGTCTACACAATTTGTATAATGGGTAATGGATTTTATAGGGGTGATTAATCCTAATTCATCATACATTCATAAGTTCATCCTTAAAAGCACATACTACTGCACCAGATGGTTTGAGGTAGTTGTAACCAAAAGGATCACCACTATCAAAGTCATCAAGTTCTTGGATAATGCCATAACCACCCATTTTGGGGTTCTTATTTTTTTAGTATGTGATAATGGCCTTGCCTTTCAATTGGTGTAATTCATATAATGGGTATATGATAATGGGATTACAATAAAGTTCTCATCTAATCACTACCTAAAAGGGAACAAATTGGTAGAGTCCACCAATAAGAACTTAATTGATGCCAAAAAGAAATTAGTTGGAGAGAAACCTTAGGAATGGCACTTTTTGGTAAAGTTCACCCTATGAGTAGACTACACAAGTTATAAACAAGCCCTTCATGAACTAGAGCCAATCATGCTAGTCAAACTCAATTTTATGACTTATAAGTTCATGTAACAATTCATGAAACTAGATGACAAGCTGAATTCTAGACTCCTTGACCTATTTTAGTTAGAGGAAGCCTAGGATGAAGCTCCATTAAACCTTCAAAAACATCAATATATAGTCAAGAGGTGGTTTGATAAGAGGGTCAAGATCAACACCTTCATAATCTTTGATTTGGTCCTAATGTGGAACAAGGTCCATGAAAATAAAGGCCAACATTCAAAAATAAATCCCGTCTAGATTAGACCATAACAAATAGTTGTGATCCTAAGCCAGAACACCTTTTGTCTAAAGGATCTTAAGGGCAATGATCTACCACTTCTAGTAAATGGGTAGTTTTTGAATCACTATTTCTTGACTGTACCTTTTAATGTAGTTTTTGAGTATCTGAATAAAGATGGTAACGAATACTTTAGATATATATGCTTTTTTTGTGTGTTTACTTGCATTGTGTGTTTATTTTTGCTATGTATTTTATTTTTCTTTCTTTTTTTCCCCTAATACTCTTTATTTATTTTATAATGTTCCTTTGATGCCTAAACCCTTGTTAGTAACTAATTCAAGTGGTGGCTGAAGCCCATAAGGATTATTGAGAAGTAGGTAGGCTTAGGTTGAAACCTTTGATCTAATCAATTATTGGATAGTAATGGAAATTTTAACATCCTAGATATGAGAGGCCAATGATTCTAAGATAAATATATAGATTTTATAAAAACCTAGAACCCAATAGAGCCATAAAGCTACACTTAAAATAGTGACTCAAGAAGATACCATATCATTCAATTTAATCAAAGACTAGTTGGATATTAAAAACTTACTCATTATCCACTCACCCTTGTATTTGTCCCAAACCTTCAATGGAAAATATAATAAATTATTATATTTTCACAAGAAGATAGTGAAAGAATAAATAAGTCATGCAAAATCTAAATTCTGAGTCTACCTTAAAAGGGACATAGGAGCAATCTCCACTGTAAGATTTCTAGCCTAGTCAGTAGTGGAGAAAGTCCATGAATAGGACTAGAGGCATCTCTATTTGGTCTATGGATGAATGTCTAGTAATATAGAAATGACCTAGCCATTCCCCATAAGCCATCAAGCCAACAATGCCCTGAGTGAATCTTGATAACCAGTCTAACCTTGATTACTTAAATAAAATATAATATTGAATGGAAAACAAAAATCACTTATCACACACACTGGTGGCCATCTATAAGGTGTAAGCTCAGTACGCCATTTTATATTGTGAGACTTTAGTGTTTCTATGGTCAATAAGTACCCCATATACAATGCCTGTGTTAAAAAAGGAAAGAAAAATAAACTAATTGGGTTCTAAGTCCTCATCACTTTTCCCATGGAAGTCACCATTTGTTGTGACCAACATGCCCCATTTTTTTGAAATGGGGGACCCATTAAAAAATATTATGAACCAAATATTTAGGGTACTTTATTTTTTTCTCATTGGTACCACATGCTTAAATCCTTAAAATATACACCACTTTACTTTTCCCCAAGTAGTAACAAGCCTCTTTTATTTTTAGGAGTAAGGAATGTTTGTTCTTTGTTTAGGAATTATGGATCTAACATTGTAGGTTAACTTTTGCCAAAATATCCTAGAGTCTCATTCCCTTCTTAGAGCAATAGACTCATCACTATTCATGATAAAGTGAAATATTTGTAACTGACAAGTAAGCTTTAATATAATGCATTCCCTTTTTATTTTATTTCTTGGTCTTTTTCTTATGAATTTAATAGATCCCATGAAATCCTAGCCAAATGGGAAGGCACCGCATCATAAAATGTCAGAGAAGCTAGTCCCTTAGATCTATCATAGATGTCAAAGCCTGTGAAAGTTTGGTTAAATGGGAAAGCACCACATCACCAAATGTTAAAGAGGCTAGTCCCCTAAACTTGTTAGATATGTAAAAGCCTAAGAAAGCTCAACTAAATGGGAAGGAACCATGTTTCCAAATGTCATATTGGCCAATCCCTTAGACATATCTATGATGTTAGATCTTTGGAGAGCTTGGCTAAATGGGAAAGGCACCATGTTACCAAATGTCAAAGTATCCAATCTCTTAGACCTATTAGAGATGTCAGACCCTGGGATAGCCTAGTCAAATGGGAAGGCACCACATTGACAAATCTTAGAGTATTCAATTCCCCAAACCTCTTAGAGATGTTAGATCTTAGGATTTCCTAGTCAAATGGGAAGGTTCCATGTTTCATAGTATAAAGATAAACTAGAGACCACTTAAGGCCCTAAGAAGGTTATAATAAGGTATGGATGAGACTAGAGAGCCAATCATGGTGTGCTACACGTCCCTAGTTGACACATCACCCAAACTAAGGGAATGATGTGGAGTATAGAGCCACGCCTAGGTGCAAACCATTATTAAGAAGACTAATAAGTAGATGACATGTGTTGAAAGGCATGAATTAATGGAGGAGCTTATAAGAGATGTGACCACATGCCTACCATGTGCTAGGAATTAACATAATGGGAAAATGGGCCAAATTGGATAATTTTAAAACAACCTATCACCATTTTTATATATGAATGGTGGTAGAGGATCATGGGATCTAAATTCAACTCTATATTTAGAAATAAAGAGAGAAATCTAACCATCAACTCAAATTTGAATTCATAGCAAGTGAGATGCCAAACACCATTAATACATGGAGGATGTATGCATGCACTTATAAAAGCCTAAGAGATGCTTATTAATGGTTAAAATTTCTACCTTAGAATAAATATCTAATTCTTTGAATTTAAAATTCTATAGAGCCACTGTATCTTGTTCCTTCTACACTCAACAATTCCTAATTACCCCTTCATCCCACTCTAATAGTTGCATCATCCTTGAACATAAAGGCAAAAATTGAGTACTAGGACACCACCTTAATGGCTACCTTAACCAAATTAAATCACTACAATGATCTATTTAAAATGATAGAGCAAGTCCCTATAGATTATAGTGAATATGATGACAATAATTTGAGTATGAGGATGCCCTTAGGTAATATAATAAGTATGGACTCCTCCACTGAGCTATGGTCAAACTAGAGACATTTCATTACACTGACCTATTAAGACACATCCTTCACAAATACATCTATATACATGATGGGGTCAATGATTAGGTTGCATGCCCAACTCTTAGCACCCAATTACTAATATATGTAGGAACACCTTCAATGCATACTACTCTCTTCTAGAATTCACTTTCTCTCATGATGTAGTAGTGGTAATGGTCTAGATGGAGACCTAACAGATATATAATGTCCTCAATGACTAGGTTGATAACATTAACTCTAAATGGGTTAACAAGGAGGACATTAATGCCTATATAGTCTACACCTTCTAAGAGTATGTCTAGGTGGGTATGATCATGCATAACTAGCTATTCTAGGGCCATGATGAATAACATGTCAACAAGCTATGGGTGCCTCTCCTACACATGCTCCTAACTCACTTAGATGTCCCATACATGGGGTGATTGATCAGATTTAAGTTGGTCCATAACATCAGAGAGGAAGGTAAATTTTACATGATGAACTACTTGCTAGACATGATATGTAGGATCTTATATTTCAATCCTTCAACCTTTCTTGCATGGGTTCCTAAGGGTTCAGTGGTCCATATGGTCTTCTATAAGATGTATGGCCACTAGTTCCACCATCATGTCTGAGACATTTGTGATCACTTATACATGGTGGTATACCAATCCATCAATAAAAATTTAATTCCTTGACTCTCAAAGGGAATCTAGGATTCTATCATAACCATTAGAGACTACTAGCTGTACAAGGATGATACTATGATCCAAAATGTAGGTTTTCTTAAGGTTTTCATGACTGACTAGTAGAATAAGAAATCACCTATCAACTAATTGAAGGCATCTTTGGGTTCTACATACAACATCAATAAAATGCATGCTTGTAGCTCCTGATCAACATACAACACCATGTCTACAAGCTCTAGCCCTCAATTCAAAATATGGTAGCCATGAAAGACTCTTTTGACCTTGAAAATTATAAGGTCTTGAAATGGGACCATAAAGGGGTAATCTAAGATCATTTGGCATGGTACTCAACTTGCCTCAACATCAACTATGACCATCAGGACAAATCTGATTATGAGATCTATTTAAACACTACCAATGACCAAGAGGTGTTATCCTCGATAGTGGCAAAGAAGAATAAGGGAAAGAAGGCTTAAGTATTCCCCTTTATGCCTCCTCCTACTCATAATAGGTATAATAAGGACCCAAATCCAATAATTCTATCCATATCCTAGAAGATACTATAAGGTATCTCACAACCTTCTCCTCTTTGAGCTCCAAGTATAGCTCCACTTTTTCTATTAGCTCCTGCTCCTCATGCTCTAGCTCATTCTATACCTCCTACCCTTTTTACCTTAAATCTGCATCTACCTCCTTTATTTACTCTTTGTTATTTATATCTAACTCTGGTAACTCTAGTAGTGAGGCTATGGTATACCCATCCTCAAACTACACAATGCTAGGTAGCCTTAATACTATGCACTCATCCATCGATACCCCAACCTTAGGTTGTATAAACCATAAGGTTTGATGTGGTTGGTAGACTAAGAATAAGCTTGAAGTGAGGATCCCAATAGGAACCCATCTAAGTTATTGATCTCACACCTCCATCTCCTACCATATCCCTTACACCCCTCACTCTTGCCACTTTTGTACTCCTAGTTCTAAAACCCACCAGTTATGCTCCACCCACGTAAGTTCCCTAGGTGGTGCATCCTCTATTTACCATTGCTTCCCCTCCATTTTTCATTCAAATACCTTTGGCCTTGGTCCTTGCATGCATAATTTCCCCCTCATTCACTTCTACTCCTTCCATCTCAGAACATGGATTTCTCTTATTACCTCCATTAGGTATGCCTTTTGGAACAGGCTCAACTATAACCCTCAAGAGCATACCATTTCCAATAAGGACCATCCTAGTGCCTACTTTAGTTAGTCAAGTAATCTCCTCAATATATCTAAGTCCTCCACTATTGGCCCTCGTATCTCATATCATCCTAGTTAGACCACCCACTGTAACATCTAGAGCTGACCCAAGAAAGAGGTTGAAAAAAAAATAGAAGGAAACCCATAACTCAACTCTAACCTAGAGTAATTTTGATCTAATTCATCTTCTTCCATAGGATTTAATATCTAACCCAATTATATCATCTTATATCTTAACTCCTTAGCCTCTTCTATCCATTACCCAATGTGCCATGGGGATCACTTTTAATTGGCACATCTCTTCCTTGATTATAAAAAATGGTTCCTATGGGCAATTCTACCTCAGGTGAGCCTAACTCAGAAACAATTATGGAAAAAAATGTTCCCTTAGGTCTTTCCTTTCATTTTATCTGATTTCACTCATATATCCCCTCTTCCTCCACTACTTTCCTCATTTACTCCTTCCACTTCCTTCATCTCCCCTCCACCTCATCCTCTATGCTTCACTACCATTTCGATCACCCCTCCTACACTTTATACAACTTATGGAATGGTCCCATGGTCACAAGTTCTACATGTGGCTATCCAAGATGACCCAAATGTGAAGTGGAGTTTCAATTGAGCCTTTAGGAGTATAAAGCTAATGCTCATTTATAAGTTTATCTAGTAGGGAAACCTAATGGTGTGGTAGACCCATCAGGATCTATTCTCCCTCACCAAGGTGAGGACTTCTACCAGGGAGGAGAGGATGGCTATGGACCCACTATCCAACCTCTCATCTATCCATTATATGTCCAAGAATATCCTTGAGGACATGTAGGACTAGGTTTTACACTCTAGAAGCCTAAATAAAAATCATGTTTCTAGTTAGGCTAATCAGGAAGGTTAAGGACACCCTCATACTACTTTTCTTAGTACTTAAGAAAATAGTGGAGACTGTAGTCAAGACCAACACACTTATCTAAAGGAATCATACCTACATGAAAAGGATTATATATTTCATTTGGAAATGTTAAAATCTATAGGTAGTGGTCAACAAGTGAATGTTATTAGAGGTTAAACTTATGCCAACCTCAAACTTGGGGTTGTAAAAAACATACATTAGGAATATGAGAGTTACAATGGAATCATTTTTTCAAGATTTAGCTCCACTATTTTAACAATTTTTCATAAAACTACTTTAGTCAACTAATCAAGTTACACCAAACTAGGATGGTAAAGGATTACATTCATCAATTTCAAGATCTCTCCTTACATGTGGTAGACATCATTGAATAAAATCTAATTGACCTATTTTTTGGTGGCCTCAAAGATCACATATAATCAATAGGACCTATTTTCACTCAATTTTTTACCCTTGTATATGTGGTTCGATCTTCCTCCAAATTGAGTGAAACATTGGATTACCTCTAGGCTTGTGGATTACCTATAGTATAGGTAAACCTCTAGATTGAAGAGCTAGTTCCCTAGAGTTGTATTTGATAGGTTATCACTTATACTACTTGATTTACTATATGAAAAAAGATAGAGGGAACATTAAACTAACCTATTATAATTAGGTGATACAATGATTTTATCTACACTAGACTCCCATTAACTTGTACTATGAAAGATGAGTCATAAAACTAGCTTCAACATCCAAGGTTTCTCTAACATAAGTATTTAAAAAATGAAGGTCATATGCAATGCACTTCTCAAGGTGAATAAACATGAGATATAATTTTAGACACTAATATTATTCCTTGCACTTAGAGATAGACAAATACACTAACTACACTTCATGTGACTTATTATAGATTAGACTACTTGCACAAAACATGAAAGAGTAAAGTGAATATAAGGACATAAGATTATCACTTGTCATTAAACTATGCACTAATTCACACACTTAGATAAGAAGTTATGAAATAAATAATATCTTCAAATATTTATTCAAATTCAAAATTAGTATTCAATCCATTAGGGCTTCTCCATACGAGATGTGGATTATTTAAACTTAGCCAAAAGTGGCTGCTCTTATAGAGAATAATGAAGAGAGAGGGAGAAAGATGTGGTAGAAGAAGATTTAAAAATTTCCATGAGAGTTAAAATAAGATGAGGAGTTATAATATATTCTATCATACCTCTAAGGCCATGTTTGTCACTCATGAAGTATCTCCAACCTTCCAAGTGGTGTAGGGGTTACAAGCTTGCCCGATACTTTTACTAGCTCCATAAAAACTGCCCTTCTTTGCATGAAATGAGTGAAAAATGGACATACATATCATGAATTAGAATTTAATTGATCTTATACCACTCATTGAGCATCTGACATGCCTTAGGTAACTCATCTAACTTGCCATTCCATCATTCATGTGCATAGGTGTCTTGTAACTCTTTATTTCCCACACCTAATTTGGTCCAAGTGGTTTAAAACTCAAGTGCTTCTTCTCTAGATCATCCAAACTCTATGAATGGTCTTAAAATATGTTATTAGTTCTGAAACACACCATTTTAATACTTTTACCAACTCCCAAGAACTTATCTTGCTCCTTAAGCCTTCACTAGGCCTAGTTTCCTTGTAGCCCTTTTTTCCTATAAACCTCCTTGTGTATGGTTTTTTATAGATGCTATTTTTAGAGGTACAATAAATGAGGAAGGGGGGTGGTGAATTAGTGATTATAAATAATCCAATTCTATTCCCAACTCTAAAACATTCAACATACATTAACTTGATCAAATAACATAAACATGAAATCACATACATCCAAAGCATACATAAGAGCATACATCACATGAACACATTATATATGTGGAAAACCCTCTTGGGGAATAAAACCCACTAAAGCTTGAAAGATGGAATATATTCCTATAAATAAAGATCCAACATTTATACTAGCACTAATTGATCAAAGAACAACCACCCCTTAATTTAGTCAAGCACCCACTTGACCTTTAGCTAACTCCAACTAGCAAGGATGATATAACCCCTAGGCAACCAAGCACCTACTCAATTACCTTGATATAATATCCAGCTTTGATCTAATTTATTCTACACCTGATGATGGACTTATCTTAATTTTACTCTTTCGCCATTACACTCTTATGAACTTGCACACACACAAGTAATACATCCAAAACACCCTTTTGGATCACTCTTCACTTATAAGCATATGCAAAATCAAAAAAATTGAAACAACTCTATCAAAAAATCATCAAACATAACCTATAGGTCATGCACAAACTCTTCACTTTTCTCATCTCTTCAATTCATCCATTGAGCACACTCACTCAATCTACCTCTTCTAGGCTTATTAGGTTGACATATGTGTTCACATTCATTGACTTGATTAGATAAACATGATTGATCCTCTTTTCTCTTTGATGGTCCTCACTAACCTATAAATTCTCTTTTAAAGGTTCCTCTGATCAATATCACAACTTCTCTATCAACATCTGTATTCAAGTTTAGAAACCATTGCCTTGGTCTCCACTAATTATAGAGTCTTCATGAATATTATCTTCTTAGTTGGCCATATGACTTGAATTAACCATTAATACATCAAACATGATAATATATAGCTCAAATACATTAACAAAGGTCAGCCATAGCATATATGGGTCACACTTAAACAACTATTCCTTTCAATTAGGCATTAGTAGCCCATATAGGTCTCATAGAGACGTATTCACCCATTCAACACTCTACTAAGAAAATTAAGAACATACAATAAAATACAACTATATGGGTCCACTTCATATACCCATTATGATATCTTAATGTTATTCTCCTACCAAAACATCCTTATACCAAAACATAATTTCTTGAACAATATTTTGTACATAGTAGCACCATGAATGAACAAATAGTCAACTTTGAAGCCTTTGTTGATACTAATTATGGATTGGTTAATCCTCTAAAATCCACATAGATTGTCCTCATTAAGTATAGAACACTTTAAAATTATTAGATCATCTTGAAACATCAAAATACTATTAATAAAAAATTAATTATCCTTCTCAATTAACTTTCAGAATAGGGTCAAACTCACAGTCAACTTTGAAGCTCCATAACTTTTATTGTACAAACATTTAGACCTTTTAACTAGGTTTTCTATATGTAATTAGATTCTTATACAACTTTTTTTATTGAATTAATAAAATTTACATATATCAAAATTTATATCTCAAAAACTATGGATTAGTTTTCCTCACAAATTCAAAGATTTGAATTCCAATGATCAAAGTAATTATTAAACATCAATCATGTTGACCTCATCTCGTGCACCTTGATAATTTTCAAAAAACATGCTCCATCGATCTTTATGGATTAGCCTGGTCTTTATCTTGTAATTCTCACCATTAATATAAGATCATCTCTTCCATGATCATGTCACTTAGTAGTTCCACATGCCTTCTATGCATATTAACATGTTGACTCCAATGAGCTTCTACCACTTGGTATCCTCATGTATCTTTTGAGCAACTTTGACATATTGACTAAATATGCACCATTGGATTATTTTTGATAAGATCATGCACACCATTGGATCATTATCTAGTTTGATGAAACACTCACTGTTAGATCTTGATCTGATTAATATTTACTATTGGATCTGTCTAAACAAATTGACCTCAGAATTTGATGTAATTAAACTTGACAGTCTTTGGCCCAACATAGCTTGAAATATAAACTTTGAAACTTTATAACTTGAGCTAGAAAAAAATTCAAGAGTCCAAATTTTTAGGGTAACTTCTTAGAACTATAGACAATAAATCTATGAAATACTTTGACCTTAGTTGAATTTTTGAGTACCAAAAATAAATGTATAAACTTGGTGGTTCATTCATATGAACATGACGTGCAGTGATGGTCTGGTTTCTCTTAAGCTAAAAGATGCATGTTTCTTGTTACAAATGATCAAGTGACACACCATAACTTCACCACGACATCTATGGATGCCTTTTAACTTATTATTTATTCTTATAGCCCTACATATGTGCTATATCTCTCTTAATAACAACCATCAATTGCCTATATCAAGCCAACACTAAATAATACTACACGAACACACATGACACTTCATAAACCACCTTAGTCACCTTGGAGACATCAATGACAAAATTCCAATAATCTCCCCCTTTGTCATTGATGTCAAACACTAATACAAAGATTATGCTCAGACTCTATCACTCTCTTCAAGCACTTTCTCCCCTTTTGACATAATGATAAAGTGGGTTTAAATTATGATCCTATAGACTTGAAAAGAATTCAAGGACTAATAATAGGAAAGGACCACCTCTAAGATATGATACAGACTCCCCTTAACATAGTTCATGCCTTTCTTACCTTTAGATTCTCAAGCATGCTCCATGAATACACTCTTCTTTAATCATACATAGCTTTTATGAAGATAAAACATACATGAACATTAGAAAACTACATGAACTTACCTTGAACACATTAAGATGGACTCTCCCTAAGTGACCAGAGCTTAGGCACCCTTTGATCATCTTTAGACCATTTATAACAATGAAGAATCAAAAAAATTACCTTCATACCTTTTCTTTCAAATACTAATACACATTCCTTTGATACTAGGATCTAATCATTTTTAAAGCTCCCCCTTTATTTGTGTATGACGATTAAATACATTTATCAAATCACCTGACTTGGTTTGATCAAGTCATAATATCAACATGCTTGAATTCACATCTATAGTAGACTTATTCATACTAGCCTTCTTGAGCCTTCTTCATATATAATTCCTATTTTTATTTAGCAGGTAGTCCACCTTGATCTTTCACGTCAACTAAATTAGTTATCTTAGTCTTTACTTCCTTAGGATTCCATACAAAGGATTGAACTTTATTGAGCACACTAGGATGTTTATGCACCTTTTTATGACTTTAGATCTTGGTTTTACAATATCTTGCCATACGACTAACTTGATGAAAAAATAAATAAATAATATCATGCATACCTTCTACTTGATGAATATTATGAATCTCAACAAACATACCATCTTGTCTCTTAGGTTCATTATCCTCAATCTTGATTGTCTTAGGTTTCCATACTCAGGTTAGTCATTTCTCATGCATTCTATGGTAGAATATAGCAATATGTTCCATGTCATGAAAATTATAGTAGACTACATTATCCATACCTCTAACTAGCCAACTACTCTTCTACAATTTCTTACCTTATGACCAAATCTGTGACAAACATAACAATGACCATTAAATTTTTTTTCATAACTCATGGAACTTAGCTGCCTGATGGATTTTTTTTTGTTGATCTTGGTGCTTACATCCTTTTTTTCTTGAGATAACCTCTCTTGTTCTTTCTCAATATTATTTACCTTGAAAACAAATTTCTCATGCTCATCCTTCAATGAATCTAGCTTGGTCTTCAATTGAACACTCTCATCCTCTTTAGCTATCATACTTGAGATTTCAGCTTATAACTAAATTCTAAGACATTAAATGGTATCCTTATCCCTTTTAGCTTATTTAGTCATGTCATACATCAATATACATGCTTTATCTTCAATAATCTTTATGGAATCAAGATTGGATTTCAACTTATCTTGCTCACCTTGCTTTGAACTCAACTTGGCATTTGTCTCTTCTAATTGAGTCTTGAGATGTCTGAATTACTTCTCTTTTGAAATTAGATACATATTTATAACTCTTAATTGATTCTCAGAAATGTTGATCTTCTCTTTATCATATTTTTATCTTGAGCTTGCCTTTAATAATTTTATCTTCTTATTGAGCTTGATACACTCATCCGTAATAGCCTTAAAGTTTGAGGCCATGATATTTTTCTATGCTTCTTCTTGATCATACTCTCCATCTTACCAATGTAATTCTCAATAAGTTCCTTGATATTATTACATTTTATTCACTTGATTTTAGACATTCATAAGTAACCTCTACTTGATCCTTCAACTCTTGATTCTATTTCTTCAATTACTTATCCATATTATACCTTGGATCACCTTCAAGTGGTTAAACTTGCATAGAAGGTCCTACTATGATACAAATTGTTAGAGGTATAATCACTGGGGGATGAGTTAGTGATGCTATATAATCTAATTCAATTATTATCTCTTAAACAATCAACATACATTAACTTGATCAAAAAACATAAACATGAAAACACATACATCCAAAGCATACATAAAATCATACATCACATGAACACATCATATATGTGGGAAACCCTCTTGGGGGATAAAACCCACCAAATATTAAAATATGGACTATAATACTACAAAAAAATATCCAACATTTAGACTAGAACCAACTCATCAAGGATCACCCACCCCTTAATTTAGTCAAGTACCCAATTGACCTTTAGCTAGCTCCAACTAGTATAAAAGATACAACCCCCTAGACAACAAAGAACCCACTAAGCTATCATGATCTGATCTCCACCTTTGATCTCATGTCTTATACACCTAATGATGGAATTATCTTACCTACACTCTTACCCCTTTACACTCTCATAAACTTGCACACACACAATCAATGCATCCAAAACACCCTTTTGGATCACTCTTCACTTTTAAGCATATAAAAAATAAAATAAAACCTAAAAAAACTCTATAAAAACATAAAAAACATGACCTATAGGTCATTCACACACTATTCACCCTATTTAGCTCTTCAATCCATCCACTAAGCACACTTGCTCAATTTACCTCTTCTAGGTTTATTAGGTCCAATGACTTATGTGTTCACATTCATTGACTTAATTAGATAAACATGACTGATCCTCTTTTCTCTCTGATGGTACTCACTAATCTATACCTTATCTTTCAAAGGTTCCTTTTCTTAATATCATAACTTCTCTCTCAACATCCACATTAAAGTCTAGAAACCGTTGCCTTGGTCTTCACTATTTATAGTCTTCATGTATATTATCTTCTTGGTCATACATGAGACTTGAATTAACCATTAAGACATAAAAAATTATAATACATATCTCAAATACATTAAATTAGGTTGGCCATATCATCTATGTATCACACTTAAGTAGTTGTGCCTTTCAATTAGGCCTTAGTAACCCTTATAGGTCTCATGGAGACCTATTAAAAAATTTAACACTCTATTGAGAAAATTAAGAACATAGGATAAGATAAAACTATTAGATCCACTCCATATACCCCTTATGACATCTTCATGTGATTGATCCTACCAAAACATCCTTTTATTAAAGCATAATTACTTGAGTAATATTATCTACATAGTAGCACCATGAATTAATAAATAGTCAACTTTTAAGCCTTTTTTCATACTAAATATAGAATAGTCAAACCTCCAAAATCAACACAAATGGTCCTCATTTAGTATAAAACACATTATACTTGTTAGATCATCTTGAAACATCAAAATACTATCAAGAACAACTCAATTATCCTTGTTGGGTCACTTGCAGAATAGGGTTAAACACATAGTCAACTTTGGAGCTTCATAACTTTGAATGTAAAAACATTCAAACCTTATAACTAGGTTATAGGGATTCAACCTAGAGTCCTCTACAAATTTTATTTTTAATGTATCAATAAATTATATATATATCAAAAGTTATAACTCAAAACATGTAGACTAGGTTTACCTATATATTCAAATATGTGAATTCCAATAGTCACTGAGCAATTGTTAAACATCAAGCATGTTGACCTCATCTCATAAACCCTAGCAAAATTTAACAAACATTCTCCATTTATCTCTATGGATTAGCTTGATCTTTATCTTGAAACACTCATTGTTGATCTAAGATCCTTTTTTCTATGAGAGTGCCACTTGGTAGCTCTGCATGCCTTCTGCACATATTGATGTATTAAATCCAATGAGATTCCACCACTTGGAAACCTCATACATATTCTAAGAAACTTTGACATATTGACTAAATATGCATCATTCGATCATTTATGACAAGATCATGCACACCTTTGGATAATTATCCAATCTAATGAAATGCTCATCATTAGATCTTGATCTGATTAACACTTACCATTGGATATGTCTAGACAAATTGACCTTAGACTTTGACATAGTTAAACTTGATGGTCTTTGGCCTGACATAGTCTACAAGAGTGATTTTGAATCTTTATAACTTGAGCTAGTAAACACTTCAAGAGTCCAAATTTTTAGGGAACCTTCCTAGAAATATATACAATAACTCTATGAAATCCTTTGACTTTAGTTGAATTTTTAAGTACCAGAAATAAATGCAAAAACTTGTTAGTTCTTTCATATTTTCATGACATGCAGTGATGGTTTGGTTTTTCTTAAGCTGGAAGATGCATGTTTCTTGTTTTAAATGATCAAGTGACATACTAATGCTTCACCAAGAAATTTATAGATGCCTCATAGCTTCTTTGTTATTTTAGACCTACATATGTGCTATATCTCTCCAAACTATCAATAAAAACCATCAATTGCCTATATCAATCAAACACTGAAGAATAATGCAAGAACACTAAAGAAAATTGAAGCACACTTTGTCATTGTCATCCTAACACACATGACACTTCATCAACCATATTGGTCACCTTGGAGACATCGTTGAAAAACCTCCAATAGATATTTAAAAAATTAAGTAATATTATAGAACCCAATATGCCTTACATCTCCATACCAAATTTCATCTTCAAATCTGAGTGAAAGCCCATTTTTTCTACCTTTCTCTCTCTTGAATTAGGCCTCCTTTATTTGGACCCTATTAGCTTGCTTTAGACATCTACCACACATGTAAAATCACCCAAAATAATTTTATTGAATTTCCATAGTCTATAAAAAACTACCATGTTAATTTTTGGGTCTCAAGACCCTATGGAAGTATGCAATCCAATAAATGGCCTTACTACCTAGTCTCATTTTGAGCCTATTTGAGACTTCCTTAGAAAATGGGCCTAATTTGATCACCTCTAGAATATATTGTGAAAGTGTTTTGAATTTCATATCTATGAAAATGCCCAAATGGCCTCATCTCATGATTTGGAAGCTCTCCCCTTCTTAGAACACCTAAAAAACACCAAAAACATGAAAATAGGGTATTTATACCAATATGTACAAGTGAAATTAGAATCAAATTACATGTGAGTAACTAACTTATAGTCCTAAAAAATATACAAGATATTTTAGGATCAAACTATGTCATTAGTTATGCATTTGATCTCTTTTCTCTTAGACTAGTCACTATTAGGGTTTAAGAGAGGTTTAAGACCAGTTTAGGGTCTTAATGATTGTTCATAAAGAAAAAAATCATTAAATTAACTACTTATACTTGGAAATACTTATTATCAAACCCATTAAACTATTACAAAAGTATTATACTCCCATTCAAAGTTTTAACAATAGTATGAGCATCTAAATTTACTCTTCGAGTGGCTTGTAAGTGTTTCTTGAGTGTGAGAGAGGTCTATTTTGAATTTTGGGTATAAAAACTCATTATATTACTAGTAATATTTCATTAAAATTTTAAAAATACCTATAAATTATTTTAAATTATTTTTAAATGTTCATTACCCCTCTGTATCAATCTAGTATACTGGTCAGCGGTCTTGGGGTTAAGAACATGTCTTCTCCTTGCTAGCCCTCAAGGGCCTTAGAGTGAACACTAAATTTTGTTTCCACCTAGGAATGTATGGATACATATATTAAAACTATTCTCTACCATTAAGACTATTCATGAGATCTATAAATTCTTGACTTTTGCCTTTGAGCTCAAGTGGATCCCTAAGTCTCTTGAATGCTCCTTACCTAAGGAGTGGGTAGGGTCTGAGATAAAAATATGGATACTTACAATATTAATATGACCTAAATTAGATAATTTTTTTTTTTTTAAAGTCATAATATCATCTTTACCAAATTTAAATTCATGGTTACACCTATAAGACACTCAAAACTCAAATTTCTCTTATGGTTAGATTGTAGCCTATGTGTAGGGTTTCTTAGGCATCCTAACTATGTGTAGGGTTTGGAAACAAGTCTATTATAACTCTATAATCATTTTATTTTGTATAAATATGATCCCATGAATATTTTATACTAAATAAAATATATCTAAGTCCCTCTTCACCATGTTGGGTCTTACTCAATGCTTTAAGGCCAGCCTGCCTTATATAGCCTATGAGTTTATTTGTGATTCATGACTATTCTTTGATGTTTAGACATTACCCTCTTACCTCAATGACCTTATACTTGATCTAAAACTTATTTGAGGATCCCAATTAGGTCTAAACACCTCATACATTCTATATTTTCACTCCAAGGCTTGATATCAACCCATCTCTTTATAGCTTATAGATGTTGTAGACATCCAATTCCTAACAGAATTTGTATTGAAATTGTCAATCTTACTCGATTTTCACTCAAATGCACAATTTAGGCCAAAATAACTAAAGAAATGCTAAATGGTTTGATCTTATTGTATATAAGAAATGATTTAGGCTAATGTATCCCTAAATGGGGAAATGCATTTTATGTAATTCCTCACTTTGATCAACTCATTTCCAATCAAAATGATGATTTTGCCTTTTGTGCTTTAGATCACTCTTTTCTTCTAATTCACTAGTAAACATCACGTGCCTTTGTTATTTTGTGTTGATAACATCTTAAATGGGAATATAGTCCATATGCATCTAACATCTCCTTCCAATTCTTATCTAGTCAAATTATGACCTAGTAATATGATTTTCTGACCATTTTGATTAATTGAGCACCAATTTCCATAGAATTGTACTAAAATTGATTAATCTTGTTTAAGATAATTAATTCAAATCAAGAGATTAAGTGGATTTTCCATGGAGGTTATTTATTATTTCACTATTGAAAATTGATTCTCAATATTTGCATCACCTAGTGACATGATCTATGGGGTGGCATCCATAATCCATAAATACAACAAATATCAGGTTTATGGGCACCCATGCCTAATTAATGCCCCTTCCCCCCAAGTCATTATGAGGATATTTATGGATTCAATTGAAAATATTAGATTAATTCATGGCCACACATCTCAATCTTGAGATGGATGGTCATGGTTGATTTTGAACCATTTGGAAAATCTATAAATAAATGGGCATCAAACATCATTTTAAAGCTAAATTATTGTAAACTTATAATGCATAATTATCTCCATAATATTTCTTTATGTTTATCATTGTGTCTTATTTTCAAGCTTCATTTGATAGGCATAGATTAGTTTTCTTATCTTAAGCCTAGGTTATGCATAGTGATCTAGAGATAATGGAGGAGCTTGGCATCCATTGTTGACAAAGACAAGAACATTAGATCAAGGCAAAAAACACACTTGGAGCCACGCTTGGATGGTGGAATCACTTGAGAAGGTAATTAGTATTTATTTCTTTCATTTATCCTTCATTATCATTTTCAAACCTCTTTGGAATAGTTTGGCTTAGTTTTTAAAGTTCTTTATGCATTTTTCATGGATTTATTGATTAATGTTTGACTAACCAACTTTGTAATCCAATCCTACATCTTGACATGCTCAGTGGGACTCATGGAGTCCATTTAAGCAAACAAGACATTATGGAAATTATACATTTTCATTTTAGTCATTAAAAATTCTTTAAACATCATTTTTATCTCATTTCCCCATGTTTCTAACATTTTTTGTGCACATACAAGTTACATAGTGACTAGCGATGGTTCTTAGTGACCACCAATAGTTAGGTCCAACCACTGTCGATTGGGTTACAGGAGAAATACAACTATTTTTTTTCATTTTTATCTTTATTCAAGTTTTTTTCAAATGATTTGGATTTTTTAAGTCTCTGGTTTGAACATAGTGTTGATCTCAAAGCTTAACTTCTAGATATTTTATCCTAACAAGCATTTTCAAGGATAACATTTTTTCCTTAGCATTTAAAGGTAACCATTGGTGATTAATTTTGACCAACGATAGTTGGATATCAGATGGTGATGGTCTTATAGGAATTATCACCAGTCAAGAGTGATCAACAATGGTCTCTATGTTTACAAAAAAACATAGACCTAAGAGCATGTTTTCCGAAGTTACTTATTACAAAAGTGTAAGTGCTTCAAAGATGAAAAAAGATATTTAATTTTTTTATGTGGGACCCACAAGGAAAGTGATGAATTTGAGCTTAATTAAGTCTTTTTAACCTCCTTTCATTGCTTAAAAAAGAACTAGGAACTTTATTTTGGTGATTTAAAGGAAAAATTGCTTGTTTATGTTAATTATTTTATGATTATTTTTAAAATGTTTTTGCAACTTAAGGCCAAGGGGCCAAAAAAAATCACCAAACACTTCAATTCAATGCTTTAAACTAAACTCACTTCAAATTTTTATTTTGTATAAGTCATCTATCATTTATTGGTTAAATTTGTTTGATCAAAAAGGAATTTGTTCATGTAGGCTCTCCCCCATCCCCTATAGGCAACTTGTGGGATCAAAAGTTTCATTTTCATTGCAAATTATGCCTTAGTCCAAAGGTGTAAAAAGGATGTTCTCTAGGCTCTCCCCAAAACTTGCATGGTTTGGGTGATCTCAGAACAACCATAAAACCTTTTTACTTAGATTTTATTTCATGAATTATTGTTTATGAGGGGGACTTCATTACCTCTCATGGGTTATATAGGGAAGATTTTACCTGGGGCTTCATCTCTCAACATCATATTCAAGCCCTCTCTATGGGGGGGATAATAAATTAGGATCACCTTGCTAGATTGATGGTTTTATTTGTTAAACCATATCCATTAGTGGTAAGCTAAGCCCTGAATGTATGATCATTTGGACATCATACTACACTAAGCAAGCAATGGATGTAGTGGTTGTGAAAAAGACAAGACCTTTTCACAACAAGCCATTTGATGTAAATCCAATTGATGTGATGATTCTCTTGTGTGCTAACATGAAATTTGATACACATGGGATTAATTTAGATGGTTATAAATCATATATTTTTAGACAAACCCCACTTGCTATGACAATATTATTGATGCGAGGTGCACCCCAAGGTCCATGTCATCGTATTGTCACTTTAGATAAGGTGGGTATAAAATACCATACCATTTAATGAAATTTTAATTTGGATAAACACTTAATTTCCTCTCAAGTTCATGTGTAATGATGGACTTTAACAATGTCATGTAACCTTGTCAGTTTAGGGCTTATGATGATTACTTAGTTGTATTTGTCTATTTTGGTTTTAGATTTCTTGGTCTTGATTTGAGTCAAAAATTGATTGTAAACATACGTCAATAATTTTTGATACTTATAAATGAACTACATGTGATCTTAGTGTTTAAAGAACACTTCTCATTTTAGAATTTAGAAAATTTAAAGCATGAGTTGCAGGTTTTGGTAATCTAGTTGCCTGTGGTGAAATAGTAGTAGAGTAAGATAAAATTTTCCATAATATTTATATGATTTGGTGGCTAAGATCCACCTTGGTCTGTTATTTATGAATTTTAGATAATTTATGATAATACTTATATAATTATGTTACACATTTATGCTATAAATTAATACAAATGGATGTTTATAATGAAACTAAAACTAGAGTGATCTGGTGTATAAAAGGAGCAAAGAGAAAGGTAAGTCAGAAAAGAAATGAGTGATTGACAATTTTAGTCTAAAAAATTATGACAAAGAATAAATTACAAATAAGTATTCATTGAACCAATATATAATGCAACATAGCCTAAGCTCAAATCCCACTATATACCAGACAAACTTCCAAGGATGATGTAAAGAATCACATGTAAGAAATAGGTCTACTTTAGGGATTTACTAATATAATAAAATATCATTAGCACATCTGAATATAGAAAAAAAATAAAATGAATAAAAACCTAAGATCATCCAACTAATCTAGCATATACATAAATTAGAAACCCTGTGATTAGAAAATGCAACTTAGAATTTAAAGATACCATTCAAATTCAAGACATCTACTAACAATTGAGAGAAAAGCTATATTAGCAATTGACATATCAAATATGGACAATCCTTGTAGAATTTCTTGATTATATTAACGGCTTCAAGTGTAAAAAACTTGCTCAAAAATCCCCCCCTTACAAATGGTAATACATGCCTTTATATAAATATCAAGTAGTATATCAGTCAGTTACAAAGTATAGGTGTACAAAGATAAGGACAACTATCCTTACAAGTTATATAATACAGATTATTTTCATATTCATACCGACCTAAAGGAAAATATGCTAATAAACTAGCATATGCCTTTATAATGGAATATTCTATTTCAAAATTTACAAAATTTTAAAAAATAGAATATTGATTAATTTGTTGGTGGGGCCTCTGACTATCATTACTGGAGGATGCTCATGGTTTTAGCATGTTTCTCATCAACTAGCTCTAGATCCAAAACATGTTTCATGATACTCTCCTCTTTATTTTCCAAGTCATCAAGTTCCCTATTGTTCCTAGCCATGGCTTCTTTAATGTTCCTAGCTTCATTTATCCTTTCTCATGCATGGAATATCATTTCTAGGATCTTATTATTATCATCCTTAGATTTACCTTGGATTTTTCATTTTATTTCTTAGGTTACCAAAGTAGCCCTATGTTTAAATTCTTCATCACTTATGATTCCAAGGATAGTGGGTTGTGTAGGATCTGTGAGCATGGTCCCAAAAAGTTGTTCAATTCTTAAAATTAACTCCTTATCATCTTCCAAGAGTCTTTTCACATCATTGTGTCAAGCATTAAAACTTTGAACTTTGTCGACCACAATTCACAAAATTGTGCTCAAGTGTCCAAAAATGATGGTTTTGAAGATCGTGATCTATTTCCTTACTCAAACATTGAGAAGTTGGGCTATTTTATCCTCTAAGGCTTGCCATTGAGTGACCAAGCTATTAGCCAATTCACACTACCCCTCTAATGTATTCTATGTCAGTTTCATTATTTTGAGTGCATCAAACATATCATAAAATAACTCATTAATAATTTTGGTCATTGCCTCAGGCATTGATAGAATTTTTTGTGTTTGTAAGTTTTCCTTGTCTCTTTCCAAATTTAAGATTTTTTGCTTCATCCCCTAGACTCTAGGTTTTACTTGTGTTGATTATTCCTCAATCAAACTTTTCACATCCTCTTCATGAATTTTAACTTCACCAGGATATTGACCTCCCACAAGGGTTAGTCCCACAAAGGGTTCCACATTTTGAAAGGTGAATTCCTCTATTCCAATCACAACTGTCCTTATTGTTATTCTTTTTAACCCAACTATTTTAGGGTTGAATTGGATAGTAGTGACTAGATTTTTGAACTTGTTAGGTTATAGGACCTACACACTTGAGCTACTTGATGCCTCTTGGGATCCATCCTTTTACTTTCTGGTCCATGGATGACCATAATTATTTTTTCTTCTTACTTTTTCACCATAGCCCTTATCCATGGCTTCATGTCATCTTGTATCTCAACATCAACAACCCTATCATAGCCCATGAATGGGAAATAGAGGGGATCTTTTGTAACTTTACATAAATGAACTAGTTAGGAATGACTGGTTTGTGAATTGGGAATTCATCATTGAACATATTGATTTCACTAGTGGAGTGTGTGAAAATCAATCTTGGTCTCTTCTTTGGTCCAACTAGGACCAAATCTAGCTCTACCTTCCTATTTTCTTAGGATGCCATAAGGACAAGCTCTTTTCCTTTATCTTCTTTTGGTTTCTCTTTCTTGTCTAAGTCATAATCCTTTGCAAGTTCCTTGAGGGCACCCTCAAGTGTTTCTTCTAGTTACAAGGTAATCATGTATATGTATTAAATTTGGGAATGTGGCCTTTAGGGTAATGTTGAAGCTGGGGCCCCTCCCTAGTTCTATCTTCCAATCTTACTTCTCCTACTTTCTCCTTGCCCTTTTCTTGTTCATCTTATTCTTTCAAAATTTGTTCTTGAGGCTATGGCTATGGTTGTTCTACTTGGGGTTGTTCTTGGGCCATCTTAGATGGGCCAAGTAGCAAGTGATACTACAAAAGATGCATTTACCATGTGTCTTTTGAGGGCTTATCATCCTTGGTCAGCCTATGTTCTAGCTTGATGTTGTGGCCTTGGATCTTGGCCAATACTTATTCATAATTCTTAGCCTTAATATATATGGTTTCATGGATACCTAATTGATGTACATATTTAGGATTTAGGAGTTTATTTTACTTCAAGTGGTTGGATAATATACCCTTAAGATCCCACATCTTAAGTTCATTAAGTTGAAAACCAAATGAATCCCAGTGTCTAACTATAGTCTCAACCTATTTCCAATCCTAGATTATGGTCCTTCCAATGATAAGAGGGAAGGGATAGAGAAGTCCTTTCTTCATTTGTTTAAAAGTGACATCAATGCCATGTAGGAACTAGGAAGCAATTTCTTGCTCAACTAGTTTGCTAGGAAAATATACTAATAACCTGCAAGGCTAGGACATGATGCCCTCAATCTTGATGATTATGTAGTCAGGGTAGTATCATATATCACCTATCATATCCATGTACTTATTAATGAGGGGGTTGGACCCTAGTCATAGACACACCAATGATGGCCTCAACTATGGTTGGATAAATGCAGTCATAAATAAACTACATGTGGTTCTTATACTTAAATATATGTAATTTAGTATAGTGGTGTGAAATAGTAGTTTTGCCATCTAGGGACCAATTCCTAATAACCAAGAAGTTTATTGAGGAAATCATGGTGTCTAGAAGGTATGACATCATATAAAAATGCTTGGAGGTGTTCCTTTTTATGGAAATGAATTTCTATGTGAGGAAGATATTGATTAAATCTCCAATTGGAGGGATGAGCTTCTATTACACCATGAAATATACATATATGACCTAAATTTTATTTACACATATGGTTGAGGTGGATCCAAAGGCTCAATTCAATAGGGTAATTATAACCCTAATGACCTCCCTAAATTAGACTACTATGATTTTGCCTTTAATGTCCCTCAAGATATGAGGGACTTGGTGTAGCAAGGATCTAAGGACAAATTCTAGGTCATGGTTTCTTGTCCACTCTTTGATCTTGGATAAATCCACATGGGGAAGATGGAACTTATAATATTTCTTAAATGCTACAAGGGAAACATATGCTATTTCCTTAGAGTTTCCCTCCTTGATAATCCATTCATTATCAGTTTTATAGTCAACAAAGATGGGATCAAAGATATCGATACAATGTAATACCTTAGGTTTTACCATATCATAGTGGAGGTTAGCCATCTAAACAATGACTAGGTCATAGTGCCTTTAGCTTACTAAAACAATTCTTTTGTCTTCTTTTATGATGGGTTTCAATTCCTTGATCATGAAGAAGAGTTCAAACTAGTTCCTATTGCCTAGGATATTTAGGGCTAGAAGGTCTTATTTAGTGTCTTTGAAAATCTGACCTTTGTTATTTGTTGATAAGTAAAGCTTGGTCTCTTCTTTAAATTGTTGTCTATGAGTTGCCATTGTCTCTATTCCTACAAATTATTTATACTGGTAGCAAATGGTCTTTGTGATAGCTCTCTTGCACTAAAAAACATAATTAACTTCTCCTTGGATCAAGTTTTAATTTATTAAGTCTATTTAGGTCATTTTTATGCATGGTTTAGGGTTTTGGAGCTTTAATGATGGAATATATCCAGGCTTTAGATTATACACACCTTAGATTTGATTTGGACCTTGCCTTTATACCTTTGCATTATCAAGCCCACAAGATCTTGTATTTTGTCCTTTTCTACTTGTGTGGTGCCTATGTGTCATTAGTCTAAGCCTTTCATGACATTTTTCATAAATGTATTTTGAGAACTAGCTATTGGATTTAAAAATGCCTCTTTTATTGTGCTTCATTAGATCAAAATCTAGGATTAGCACAAGTTGTTGATTGTAATTTAGGCCCTTACCTATGATTAGATACTTGGTGATGAAAACCCTATGGTAGTGATATTTGGCATCTTTACATGCCTGTCCATGCTCCAAATCCTATGTTAGTTTTTTGACGAATGAACATTGGCCATGTAATGAGCTCATGAGCCCTTGAAAAGTCATGAACATCTTCACACCATTGGATCATCTTGTAGTGATGAAATGTGAACTATCAAATCAACTTGTTAGCTCTACCTTGAATGAGCCTTTTCCATGCATCAAACTCATGGGTCCTCAAGGCCTTATTGAAAATTCTATGAGAGCTTCACATTGTTGGATCAAAATCTAGTGATGAAGTGTGAACCATTGATCTACAAAGATACCTAAACTTTAAGTTATCACATTATTAATACCAAAACTTAGGCTTAAGTCCCTTAGGCTAATGTTTTTTTCACTTATTAAGCATGAAATAAACCTTAGGTTAAGGGGTTTATGCCTTAATTTTCTTGATTTATACACAAGGGGGTCATGGCCTAAATATTCTAAGCCAATGTTTATGTCATGTTTAATAAACATAATGTATGCATTGGTCTAAAATATTTATTCCAAGGCTTATAAATTATGATTAAAAAGATTAACATGACATAAATAACATATATGATTTTATTGTGTTGACAAAACACATTAAAACCTTTAGTTATGAGCATTTGGTCTAAATTGTATGATATAGGGACTTTATTTTAAAATAAGACTTAGTATAAGTCTATAGTTTAAGGTTCATGATGTTTGAATAAAATGTCATGGGGACCTTAAATTATAGACTTAGACTAGCTTTATTTTGTATATACTTATAACATATGACCATTTACACATTTTGCAAATTGAAGATTTCTAGTGTTTGAACATATTTTGATCACTTAGATTGTAAAGCCATTTCCAAGCCTTCCAATAATATTTTGGAGTGCATTTTGACCTTGGGAATAATAATTCATTAGCTTAAATTTGAAGGGTCTTGTGAAAATCAAATATGTCCTCATAAAAGTCAAATGCCAATTGCATGAACATCAATTTTAAGCTAGTGAAGTTTTTAATTTGATGGGCTTAATGTTGGTGATCATGAGGACATCAACTACATCCTCATGGATGTAAAATTATGATCACGTGAACATTAATTTTAATCTCATTAAATTATTTTGACCCAATGTGAGAATGACACTTGGCACATCTATGGGGCCTCCCAGGATTTTGGATTTAATTCACTTGATCAGATCAAAATCTATGATGAAATGTTAGCCATCGATCATGATCCAACAGCTTGCTCATGATTAGTTGTTTTTTTTGGTGGGACCCATTTTTATTTGATCATCAAAAGTAAGGGTGTCATATCTCAATCGTTAAATCCTTCTATAACCTTTTTAATTTTAAATTGTGCCTCACTCTATTCGATCAGGAGGTCATGATAAAGTGAGAACCATTGATTATGATATGAGAGCTTGAATGTGATTGGTCCAATGGGCTATATGTAGGATAATGTCAATATTTACTTATGCCATTAAATTGGAAGGTTGTGAGAAAGCATGAACTATTGGATCATCAAAGATGCATGTTGTTTTAGTCAAAGATTGGGCTTTCCTCACTCCATTGGATCAAATGCTGTGATAAAGTATGGGTTGTTAGATCCTACTAGATGAAAGGGAGTTAAGTTAAGATTGTAAATATAAAAAATAATTAAGATTAATGTGTTAATACTAAGTTATTTCTCATATTAATAAATATGTTAGGGCCTTAGGATTAAAAACTTAGGCTAAGTTTTAAATCAAAGGATTGGCAAACATAAAATTGAACTCAAGGAGCCAGGGCTTAGGATAAAGTGTTAAGACTAAGGTCCTGATTGTATTAATAAATAAAATGGGGCCTTAAGGTTCAAATCTTAGGCTTGGTTAGGAAATATTTAAAAGGACCCTATAAAATGAATAAGTAGTTAGGTATATAAAGGAACCTTAAAGGGAAAAATAATAAAAGGGGACCAAGAATTTTAGACTAGGTTTTAGTTATGTTAATAAAAATGATTAAACTTATAATATGAATTTTATGCTTAGGTCCAAAATAAAATTTCAAAATGTTCCCACCAATTTGGTTCCTACCAAAATTTAAATTTAAATTGAGGGCTTTGGCCAAGGTTTTGGAACATGAAATTCTTAGGGATAAACACCATGAAACATGTAACTAGAGAAATACAGACCATTTATTAGCAATGTTTGTCCAAATTAAAGACAAAAAAAACCAAGTAAGCCTACCTTTAATAGAGTGGATGATCTCCAAATTATATAAATGATCCTATCATGCTAAATTTTCATGTTCAATCTTTAGGGTTTCTCCAAGGTCCCAATTTTTAAAAATGGTTGTATGTTGGTCCCAAAAAATGGTGACTCATGGGGGAAACATAGAAATATATTATAACCTAGATATTTTTATTTAGATTAATAATGAGGTCATCCACTCTATTTGATCAATATCATCATCCATATCAAATTATGGTTGAAATAAACCTTGCCTTTGTAGAGTTAGGGTTAAAAACCAAGACATAGCCATATTATGTGTGTGATTTAATTCCACTTACTATTTGCCATGGATTTTAAGAAATCACTTCCAAGTTTCATGGCCTTAATTACTAACACTAACTTATATCATGTTGAGATGTTCACTAAAAACCATTCTTTTAGTTTAGGGAAGGCTTGGGCATTGCTCTACTACCAGCCAGGCATCCATAGCTCAGATAGAGATGCCTTTGGATCCACTCAAGGCCTTTCTCTTCTACCATCTAGGCATCCTTAGCCTTAGTGGAGATTACCAGAATCACCTATTCTTATAAAGCTTTTGATTTTGTATTGATTTCTTATTTTTATATTTTCTTAAGACTTTTATGGTTTAGTAAGGTTGGGAACCAAAATAGCTAGGTTTTGGGATTTGGTCAAGTGTTTGATCTTTGGAAAATCATCTATGGCTACAACCTTTATCCTAGGAAAGGATGTTAATTAAGTGCTAGTATGACTATACCATGATATTTCAAAATTTCACTCTACAGGTGCAAGTCTTCTTAAAACGAATTTGAGGATAGAACAATGCTTAAGTTCCCATGAAATAGTTGACTTATTTTATTTTCTTTACCATTTTTTGTAAATTATATCATTATGATTATATTTTATGACCATGTTCATCATATACATGAGGTTAATATCTTCATTTCTAAGTGTTGGGAACTTTCAAGAAAAATATATAACTTTAAGCTCAATATTGTCTAAGAGACTTATTGGAATCAAAGAATAAAGCAATAGGAAAGAAACACACAATAAAAAGTAGGAAAGAAAGACAACAAGAGAAAAAAATAAATATATACATGTTTATGCAATAAAAAAGGGATATGAAGGAAAGAACTAAAAGGAAACTAGCTAGCCTACACTAAATCTAACCATCTTATAGTTTACTCCATGAAGACCTCCAAAAAAGTAATAAAAAAGTAATGTTTGAGGTATTTACCATTGGTGGGAAATGTATATTTTTCTCCTTGTAGATATTTGAGCTTGAAGGTGTTGTTCCCTAATGTTTTTTCTATTTGGTATGGGCTAATCCACAAGGGTGTGAATTTACCATGTTTGTCCTTAGGCTCAGATGATTTGTCCTAAATGAGAACCAAGTCTCCCTATCTAAACACCTTAATCTTGGACCTTTTATCAAACCATATCTTGACTGTGGTTTGATGCCTGGTAAAATCAACAAAGGATTTCTCTCTGGAATCTTCCATCTATATTATAACTAGTAATCTTGAATTGGCAAGTTCTTGGCTCTCTTCCCTATATTCTTGCATAAATCTATATGTTGGTAACTTAAGAGTGACAGGAAAGATAGGTTCCTATCTATACACCAATAGAAATGGTGAGGATATTAAGGCTTGCTTGATTCTTATCCTATCATCCCAAAGTGAAAATTTAAGGATATTATGCCATGTCTTGGGTTTGTCCATAGTAGATTTCTTGATTGACTTCATTAGGTTCTTATTTGTAGATTCAGAGAATCCATTCCCTTGGGGATAATAGTTTGATGAAAACTTGAGAGTGATGCCATTATCATAATCCCATTCAGTCATCTCTATAGATATTAATGCAAATCCATTGTCATACACTAGAGAGACTAGAATTCCAAACCTGGTACAAATATTTTCTTCTAAGAAGTTGATCACTTCTTCAGTTCTACATTATTTGTTGGTTACAGCTTTAGTACACCTTATACAATAGTTAGTGGTGGTAAGGACATAATTTTGACCTTAAGATGAATTAGGGTTTATTACCCTAATAAATTATAACCCTCATTGATAAAAGGGTTTGTCAATCGTGACTAGTTGTAGTGGCATTACTGCCTTTGGCTCCTTAGTGTTGAAAATCTAACACGAGTGTTATTCCCTCATATGTTTGTGAGCATATTTAAAAAATAGTTAGAGAATAATAGGTCCTACCAAATGGATTCCCACTTCCCATATTTTCATGATAGGTGCTCATGATTTGGGTGGCTTATTCTTGTGAGACACATATCAAATAAACCCCTTCAAAATTTCTCCTATACATGACCCCATGCTTGATCAAGTATTGGGTTACCTTCAACCTTAGGGACTTATTTTTTTCCTTGGATAGAACTATAGGACAAACACCATTAATTATAAATGTATAATTGAATCATACCACTCACTAGATTGAAATTTTTGTTGATCCATTTGCATAATACTTAGCCTAGGGTTAGTATTAACAATCATCTAGATCAAACCTTGGTACCTTAACAATTTTGCTATTTTCATTTCCAAGTCATACTCATACAAAAATAAAATCCATTTACCTCTACATTCTCCCAATTCATTTTGACTTAACATAAGTTTGGTGTCAGGGTTAGGTAAGATAGCATGCACCTTATTACTAAGGATGTAATGCTTGAATTTCTTAACTAATTTGACTAATGCATATGCTTGCTTATCAATCAATGAATAATTTAACTCAAAATTCTTAAAATGAGTAATCATAAAAGTAATTGGGTGGTCACACCCTTCAATTTTATAATTCAATAATACAACCATAGTGTGGTTAGATCCAAAGTAATACAAGTAGAAGTCCTTTGAGAAATCAAGACTTATAAGGACTAGATCTTAGCTAATGGATTCCTTGATATCATTGAATGCATTTTTGGAATATTCATTCCATGTCATCTTAGCATCATTATTTATAATGTCATTTAGTGGCTTGAAAATATTTGTAAATACATAATAAACTTTCTTAAAAAAATTATTTTACCAACATTTCAGGCGATAACTCAGGTGATGGTTCTACCCCAATTGGTGGTAGAACTTATGGGAGCCATAAATTTTGCACCATAGCTCTGTTTGACTCCCCATTTGAACCGTTAGAAAGATAATAATGAGGGGAAAATCATGAGATGGCATGAAATTTTCTTGGTGTATTTTTATCCCCAAAAAATAAATGAAAGTTCCCCAAATTTTAGTTTTAGTAGTGTAGTCTAAAAATAGTAACCCACAATATATAAATGAAGATGTAACCCAAAATAGAAGTCAAAACACTTAATCTCCATTGATATTGGTGACCTTAAAAATCCTTTTCCTACCTTAAAAAAATATATAAATGAAGATGTAACCCAAAATAGAAATCTGACATCTCTTCTCACAGATAGGCATATATTTGGGTCTACAAATTTGATCAATAAAACATCTCTTCTCAGAGATAACATTATTTCAATTGTGTTGTTCTTGTTTATTGAATTATATTTCAACCAAATCTTCTGAGTTTTGGATTAGTGGTATCAGAGTGGTTTGTCTTAAGAGTGTATGATCCTAAGGATAAGGTCAGGCTATAAGAAGCTTAGGTGGAAAACAACAGAGCTTCCAAACTATCCACTTATTCAAAAATATCATGCCATTTGAAAATATCTCATGGTATCAATCAATAAGATAAATAGGTTTACCCATAGGTTTTGAAACATATTCAATTTGGATGAACTTTGGCAATTAGACACTAGATAAGGATCTAGACACTACCATCGACAATAGTGTCCCTCTATGGTTGGTAGTTTCTAGATCCTTATCTAGTGTCAAATTGCCAAAGTTTATCTAATTTGAAAATATTTCAAAACCTCTATGGTTGGTAGTGTTTAGAATGTTAAAAAATAGGTATTTATCTAAAACTGATAATGAAGGATGTTTATTAGGTTTTAAGCTTTTTATTTAGTACTTGAGACTTGGGTCATCAAAATGATATGGATCAGACTAATAAATAAGTATTTTTGGATAGTGAGATGAAAAATACAAGCCTTTCAATATTAAGGAGGTCTATAACTTAAGGGTAGATCCCTGATTGATATTTATCAAATGTATAAGACTAAAATGCATACCTGGTTGTGTATAACACAAATTAATTTTTCTTGAGACCACTTTGAGTGATTTTTTGGTGTATGAACCATAACCAAAATCATGTTACAATATATATAAATGCATATAATATGAAATTTGAAATATTAAAATGTCTGGGAAGAAAGAAAAGAATGAAGGAGTACATTTATGTGTCTATGAAACCATGTTTCCTCTTGATGCTTTGACTTGGTAAATATGATTCCTTATAAATCATTAGAGCTAAAAAAGGTTCAAAATTGAAACGTGGAGATTTAAAGATGGATATTGGAAGGTATTATTCCCCCAATCTAGTGCAAAGATGAGTTGTGATATGACCATCGATATCATTATATCTCAATTGAATAACTCAAGTGTGAATATATATAATATTTAGAGGGTGATTGGTTTAATAAAATCATCTTATAAATTTGAAGATATTGGATTATTTAATAAATAAAATATATAAATATGGTGAGGTTGAATAATTTAATCACTTCAACTTATAAAATAAACCAACTAATACATCAAAAAAGGTTAGATAATTGATGTGTGGTGAATAGTATGATTGGTAAATTTTGTAATTTTTGGTGTAATATCATGGTACATACACCTATAATAACTACCTAAATCCCCCACACTACTACTTTCCATGATATTACTAAATCTGGTGAATTGGGGGAAAAGGGTATTATTACCAAACAACAATTCCCAACTACTGTTACTAGTTGCAAAGCTACACAAATGAGTTGCTAGTCTAGAATGGAGGGTCTCCATTGACTACATATATTGAGATTAAAAAGACTTGTACATTTTATTTAAATGGAAAATATGTGAGGAAAGCTAAATATTGGGCCCACATTAAAGAAAAGTGTGAATGGTGTGCACATGACATATATTCCCAATTCAACACATGTTGACCATGTGAATGGAATTAAAGGATGATCATAGGCTATATTATTGGTCATTGGATTCCATTTTCACACTAAAAATCCTAAAATGATGTGATTAATAATAATTTATCAGAGAGATTTTTGTTTAACCTTTTACATGATAAACTTGATCATACTCTTCTCACTGTTCTAACTATTACACCCATTTTTCTAGCTATTATACATTGTGTGTGTGTGTGTGTGTGTGTGTGTGTGTAGTTTTTAGTATTCTTATTTAGAGATATTTATTCACCCAAAATTTTCTAGAATGGAATAAATTTATTTTTAAAAAATTTGAATTTAGTTTCATTTACCTTTAATATTTTTATAAATAGGGTGAAAAATATTTTACTAACATCCATAATAATTAAATATTTTAATATAATAAAAATTAATTTAAAAACTTCACATTAATACCATAAAAAATTAAGGACAAATACTAAAAAACTTCTATTTAAAACACATAAATCTAGATTACAATGTAGATATGTTATTTATACTTAATGAATAGATTAAATATTATTTTATTTATTTTTCAAAATGTTATTATTATGCTTATAGGTGTTTTACAATGGTAATATGGGCATGTTAAGGATTGAGTTGTTCATAATTATGTTTGACCTTAAATTTGACATCTATTTGACCATCATAGTGTGTTTTCAAATTTAAATTTGATGTCCATTTGACTGTTAATTAGGAGTTTAAATCTTTTCTCTCATAGAATTCAATTAAAAAATCATAATATCTTACAAATTTAGATGGAAAAAGAATCATTGGTTTTTATGAACACTTGATTAATTGAACCATTCTTCTTTTTAATGTGACTTTATTGTGATTTTAATTTGGGGTGTGGTTTCATGCCACCTACCTTTTTTATCGGGTGTGTAATATGATTTTAATTTGTATAAATATAATGCATGCTTTCAATATATTTATGTCTATTTGAAATAGCTTATCCATATGGAGAATCTTGGAGCCCATTTATTTTTTATTAAAAATATGATTTTGATCCCAACACAATGGTATAACTATATTGATGTCATTTGACACTAGACAATAGGAAATTGGTAGAGAAGATAATTATTAATCAATGTTATATGTGAAAAATCCAAAATAAGAACCTTGAGTTTGATATCTCTCAGTGTATTTCAGATAGATGTATTTAAGATATTTGTGTTGGTTTAAATTACATTGAAAGGGTTCTAGTAAAGGCTTTTTGTTACCAATGGTCCTTGAAATCACTCATCGGGGCATGATATTTATTATTTTATGTGATCTTAAGATGAGACTTTGAATACTTAAAATAATCTATAGACATGTTATGGTTAAACATAGTGAATATTTATACACCAAAATTTCTTCATGTTCACCATTATCATATGTGATTTTTATTACTATCTTATCATTCAAAAAGTTCAATGATAAAATAGTAAATAAGAATACATTAATTCATGAGGAGGATGCAATCAATTCAAGTAAGATTTATACATACACAAAATACACTTGATAACAAAATAATGAATCACGAAATACCATGTATTTATCTCTATTACATTATAGTTCAACCTTTTCCTTTACAAAATTAGAGTATATATAGGGTTATGAAGAGACTATGACTCTTCATCTTCTTGACCTTTCATTTCCATTATTGACATAGTAGTTAAACTTCTATGTGCTTCCAATCCTACATGAGACCACATTTTATCCAAAATTTGATATGTCTTACATGTGTTGCCTATTTATCTTAAAAACATGTGTACAACATATGATTTGCACATCCCTACTAACAATTTTTGAGACTTAAAGAGTTATCTCATCCCATAAAAAAATGATAACAAAGTACCATTGAATGTAAGTAGGTGGAGTTTATCTAAGCACAACTAATGTGTCATTCAATAAGTAAAGGTTATAGTTTCTTTTGAAGTATCATTTGCTAGTTTTCACTTCTTACACACTACTTAACTATTTTTTCTAGTTTTCAACTAAGAAATGTTCAAATCTACCACCCTTTGTGGGTTTTTAATATATTTTTGAAACCAAGAGGCCACACTTTTAATCTTTTCAACTTTCTTAGACCTGATCTCAAAAATTCTTGCATACTAAAATTTTCACCTTAAAATTCTAATCAAAGTTGTAAGGGTGTAATACCTTACTATTATGGAGGAGGCATCACATGCATATTTTTATAAATGTCAACCTAATATAAATAAGAAACTACTATAAATTGATACCACATAAATTAGTTGTTGAGGAGGAGGTTTCACTACTTGAGAAGGTTTATTCATAAAAGAATTAAATGAGTTGAGTAGATGGAATTGTTTAACCCTAATTTGGTATGTGGATCCTATTATGTAGATAGGGTTAAGGATATAAAAATTATATGGTACAATTATGAATATAAAATCTATAGAAGGCCAATTAAAGTGCTAAACTTAGATGTATCATTTGCTAAATTTATTAAATCGAGATAAGATATTAATGAAAAGAATAACTATGATAGATATAAAAATGAAATAAAATAAGGTACTTAGTTGGCTCTAATTATAATTTATATCTATATCTAGAATAGTCTAAAATTAGGTAGGAAGATGTAAAATAATTGTCAGATTCTAGATCTAGTGCCTCTATCTCTCTAGATAGTTGCATCACCCTAGGATGGTTACATCAATACTACTATCTTGTTTTGACACTCAAGTCCTATATAAAAATCAATTGAAATAGGATGTGACCACCTTGATGCTTCTAGGTTTTTATTTTCCTTAACTTAGATGGGTCATAGATAATCACTCCTTAAGAAATGGAAAAACCTTATCTTTCCATCTTTAATGTGACCTTGGAGAAAAATGGGTTAGTGGGCACATGGTGTTGAGATGACCCATAATGACCCCACTATCAGAGGACATTTCCTACATATATAATAATCTAAAATAGGACCTCAGACTCATCTATTTTCCTCTACGTATTTGCTTGTGTGTGAATCATGTAATGCATGAAAATAAAGTATAACAATGACCTAGCTTGTAACTTGTAAATAAGTCATTATGATTGATCCTTCAGTACTTCAGATGAGTTTTAACTATAACTAGTGTGGAAATAAGGAAGATTTTGATTAATTGAATTCTTGATAGATTGCTTTTGATATGTGCCTTGGTCTCTTAGTTTGATTACTAGGTTGTAGGTGAGGAATGAATGAGGGTTGATATTGTATTTATAAGAATCATATAAGGAGATAACTCACATTAAATTAATTAGGCTAACCATTGTAATATGTTTCATTTGAAAATTAGATGACTTTATGTCACTAGATATTTATGTTAGGGTTTAATAGTAACATCAATGTTGTTATTTATCTTGAACATTAGTGTCTAAGGAGTAATAAAACATGTATATGATTATAAATTTTAAAGGTGTAAGATAAATATATTTTAAGTATTATGGGGAAGATAGGATGTTTGTGTCATCAACATAAGACTAGTATGCCTAATAGATAGACCAAGGGTCAAAAGATAGAGCAAATCTAAGGCTTGTATAAGCAAGACATGTGTATAACTAAGAGGAACAATTGATTTCTAATTTTTCCAAGTGTACAAGACTGAGGTGATACATAATCACAAAATATCATCTATGTTTCCCCTCTTTAATATAGTAATGAAAGTGCTAGTTTAAATGAAAGGAATAAGTACCTAGATGTGTATACACACCTTGTCTTTGCTTGAGTTGAATTTGAGTGCTTTGTTGGTGACTAGCCTATAACCAAGAGAATGTTACATTTTAAAATAAATTTGAATATAATATAGGTTAATAGTACTTGAAATAGATTTAAATTAAAAGAATGAGGTTTTGGAGTACACCTATATGTTAGCATAACTTCTTTGCCTATTAGTAAGTTGTTTTTCAAAAGATATGTCATTGTAAGGATATGAAACTAAGATTATAATAAATATAGATAAATATTTGAAGTGAATATATACAAGGAGAGAGAGAGAGAGAGAGAGAGAGAGAGAGAGAGAGAGAGAGAGAGAGAGAGAGAGAGAGAGAGAGAGAGAGAGAGGCACATGACCCCAAATTTAGAGAAAAAGTGAGTTTCCACCTTTCAATTGACATTAACTCAACTTTGTAACCCAATTATACTTATAAATTGGTGAGGTTGGGTGATACAATTAGATACAACATAAAAACTTGGAAAGATTGAGTGATTTGATCACCTCAACCACACTAAAGGTGAGCCAACTATTGTAGTTAATTAGTCTACCAAAGTCTATAAAAGTCTATGGTATATCAGTACATGTGATAGTTTTGGAATCTAAAATTGATTTAGATATTACAATATTAGGCACATGTTTCATAACATATACACCTTATATATATCTCATGTTAAAACTATGTGTAATAATAATACTTGTTGTAGATCTAGATTTCACCCTAGTTGAACAAGGGGATTGTTCAGATCCCCCTACTCAAATATAATCTAACATGGGAATGACCTTAGGATGTGGGTCACCTAAGATTGGGTCAAACCTCTAGAGAAGGCTAGCTTCCTTTTATATCTATCACCTAAAATAAAATCATACTAGGAAAAGGGAGAGAGAAATGGGTAATAATGCATGAAAACATGTAAAGGAGGTGATGCACTAGTAATTTGATAATTAATCCACTCTTTTTAAACTTATAAAAACACTAATGAGACAAGCAAAAGATTGGATCTACAACTTGAAATGTTTGTTATACATCAGTATTTCATGTAGAGGTTCACCAAGTGATCAAAACCTAAGGGAAGTGATGGAAAGGCCTAATTAAAGGCACTTAACTAGTCAATGTATCCAACTTCTATATTTAATAAAGTGACATTAAAAATGAAACAGGACCTACACAACAAGATAAACTACTAGCTAGGTGAGATCAGGACTTGACAAGGGATAAACTTCTACCATATATTTAAATTAATATAACATAAACACACTGGAATAATATGATGAAATATAAAAATAATACTTTATTCATTTCAAGAAGTTATAAATATCAATCTTGGTAGAGTATATTCATTCCCAAGAGAGGGATTCACATGCATTCAATGCTTAGTATCCTATATTTATAGAAAAAGGAAGGAAAGGGAAGGATTTGTGATAGAATATCACTAATTTGAGGTTACTCAGTCATGATATTATTGAGGAATCAATATTTTAAAAGATCTGTAAAAAAATTGAATTCCCATTTTCCCTATCTATCCACCAAGTCTCCTCCTTAGAACTCGATGCCACCTTCTACTTGATTTTCTAACGAGGAATTTTTTTTCATATCTTAGAACTGATAACTTCATGCCACATCTACTTTAGATGGACATAGGTACCTATTTATCAAAAATGTGACCATATAAAAAGATGAGAAACTTCCCCATAATCACATTTTTGTCTGTATTTGATCCAGCTTAAACATAGGTCCACCATAGATCGAAAACCAACCCAATATATCAATTTTCACATAGTCACAAAATCCATAAAATTTTGACAAATATTTAGTCTTGATTTATCTTTTTATTAGGCCCAAAAAGATATATTTTTCCTCTAAACCATGTGTGAGCTGAGAAGCTACTGAATGTGAGGATCTTTAAACTAGAATAACATTGAACACTTCAATTGAGTAATCCTACAATAGGGTCAATAGGTTCTAAATTATTGGCCAAAGGTCCTATATAAACTTTAATGGTGAAAAATATTTATCCTTGACCTTATTGCCTATGTGAAAACACCTAATTTTGATCTATCTCTAATTGTGACATGGCTCTTTGAAACCTCCATTCACCTGGGCCAAAAACTAGTTCATCAACCTCCACCTGAAGCTTTTGGATTTTTTATTTGTTTATTGGTTGTCAAGTTCCAACTCAAACCTATCAATGTGTGCCAAAATATCTTCTCCTTATTGGTCCTTAAGATATGCTAACTCCTTAACTTAAACTCTCATCGTTAGATCTAAATATATGAATGAATGTGAGCCTTTAATTTAGATCCTATGACACTTTGATTATAACTGACACTATTAGATCTAAATTTAAAAATGAATGAGAGCCTTTGATATTGATTGGACCTACCATTTGAACTCAAATGGATAATTCACGAATACCTAATTTTACGTCTGCATGCCCATATTTGATGTCCATGTGATCTCCTTGGCATCTACATGAACATCTCAATTTTTTTTGAAACCCAACAGTTATTTGTTGTTTCTTAAATTTGATGTTTATACACATATAATTTGATGTCCACATGATCATAATTTATGTCCATGCACTTGTAACATTTTTAACCTCAATGGTTAATTTATGAGTCTTAATTTTGATGCTCACTTGACCATCTTCATCTACTTGTTCTAATTTGAAGGCTTAAACCTCAAGAATGACCATGACCATCTTCATCTTCATATTGGAATGAAGGGTATCATGTCCATTCATTTATTTTGGATTATGAGGCTATCCAAGTTAATTTATTAAATATAAAACCATCTTTCTCCACTCATTCTGGCATGACATCTTGATGATGGTCTGGTCTCTTAAGATCACCAAATTTGCACTTTAAGCCTATTTAAAGTGTTTCAAAATGTTGTAAATGCTATGTGATATATTTTTAAGGTATATATTCTCCTTTTTATATTGGGTCACTCTTCAATCAAGACTCTACTTAGCTTCTCATTCTGAACTAGGAATGTAGGCCAAATTTGGCCAATATCACCAACATATAAAATTTTACCATAACTATGAATCTGAATCATATAACTATGTGCTTTGGATAATTTAGATAATTGCGTAAGTGTGGAGAAAATTCTTATAAATCATTCCCTCACTATATATGGAACCATATGGAAATTGATATAAGTACCAATGTGGAGGAGAAGTTTATAAAACATGCCCCCACTATAAACTAGAGATGCTGAATACTGAGTAGGTGTGGAGAACATGATTATAAAGCATGCACCCATTTAATCTATGAATTGATATAAGTACCAAATTTTTAATATATGTGGAGAACATGATTCCAAAACATGCCCCCATTGAATCTAAAAACTATGAATGTATGTGATCCATGTCCATATGGCATACCCCCACTTAATCTCAAAACTATGAAAATGTGGAAACCATGTCACCATGAGATGCCCCCACTAATATTCCCCCCTTGAGGTGAAGGGAAAATATTACCTAGAAGTTACCTCACCTCAAAATGGTAAAACAAATATAAAATCTATGAATGTAACCATGTAGTATATATAAGGAAATATGTGTAGGTAAATGTATGATTAAAGTGCATAAAACCAATGTGATCACATGTAGGCCTAAGATGAATTATATAGGTCATGGAAATGTCTATATAGTAGTAATACAAGCTCAAAAATAAGACAAACATAGACATAAGGACACTCAAAGTTAAGTTGAGAAGAAATGGTCCAAGGAGATTATAAACAAGGGGCATGTTTAAATGTTGCAAAATAGAATGGACATGAATTAATCAAATGTCCACAAAGAAAGGAATGACATATTCAAATTTCCATAGAATAAGTAATGACATATTCAAATGTCTAAGAAATTAAGGATGAAATATTCAAATGTATATAAAAATAGCAATGACATATGCAAATGTAAATTAAATCATACATAGTCACAAGGGCCACACGCAACAGAGCATATTCAAATTATTAAACAAACAATAAAATATCAAGTAAAAACACTCAAGGAAGTTTATAAGGGAAAAACATAAACAACTAGCATAAACATGTCATAATAGATCATGAATTAAATGTGATAAAAAAATGTCAAGTGCATATCATATCAAGTACCCTATGTAAGATATAAGCATCGATACTAGGCATGTGTAAGTACATATGTTTGTTGAAGAATGATAATGTAAAGTGATCATCAATCATATAACATATGTTTATCAAGATCATAGAATATGGATACCCCCAACATCCTGGTGACATGAGTAGAGGTAAAGCCCAACACCCATAAGTGTATATAATCACATGTCTGTGTATGCCCATATATGTGTATGTGTGAGTACATTATATTCTATCCCTAAACATGAAACTAACACATAGATGCCAAAGAGAAAATAAAACATGTAGGTAGCAAAAATGTTTTGGAATTTTTTTCAATATTGGAAGTATCTCACGTAACATATTTATTCAAGTGCATAATGATAATTGGACATTTTAAAGCCTTTCCTAAAAGTGTAGTAAGATAGTATACACCTTTTTCTAATTTTTATATAACTGTGAATGGTCCCAACCAATTTGGTTTGAATATTCATTTCTTGTCTATTCTGCATTGGTGTTATATCTCGATTCCCCTCTAGACTTGATAAATTAATGATTAGTGGATTTTATGTTTATTGTTTGGTTAAAATGGATTTTATATAATGATGTATGGAAATTCATATGTTTCTTATTTACATGATCATTAAATTCTTGAGTTAGTTGTAATTGTATGTTATGTACATGATGATCATGCTTATTTAGTTCATTATAGTAGTATGTTATGGATTTTATATTGATTCAGGCTAACTACCTTGTTTTTCTAAAGTAGATACAGGATAGATTCCATCCCTTAGACTATGATAGAGAGTGGGCATCATCATAGAGGGTGGAGTAGATAGAGGCATTGGGGTATGATATAATGAAGACTAAGAACCCCATACACACAATTAAAAACATAATATGTTTTTGATCATTGTTTGATTTAGATAGATTTTAGTATTCTTTTGGTTACTATTATGTTATATATATTTGAAAATGGGTGATTCTCATGTTGATCTAATTTTGTGTTTGTAAGTGTATGGTTGAAACTCTGATATGATTGTCTTACTCAGCTTACTTTATGTAATAATGTTTCCTTAACTCATGATTTGAAATGTGTGAGTGTCCTTGCTGCTATCTTTGAGATGTGTGTGAATGTTTTAGAAATGAAAATTCCTTGTTTATCAATGCATTAATATATAAAAGAAAAGGAACTTAATTTTTTGTGTTAGTTGATTGTTAAATTTAATAGTTAGCAAGGCATGGTTATAATGTAATTTGACATGATCATTTTGTTTATCTAATGTGATAATGTTTAAATGATTAATTTTCTAAGTCTATGTTATTAGTTTTAATGTTTAAATGATTTTGGGGAAAGTCATTGTTAATATTCATAATGAGTAAAAGGATTATTATTAATTTTAAAGTTCATGAATTAGGGTTTGTTTTGGCATTGACATTGTGTTAGTTAGGAAATTATGTAAAACATAGGATTCATTTTGTATTTGCATGGTGAAAACATGGATTTATGCCAAAATTTTTCCAATTCATTTTTCATGGGAAGGTTCGTTCACCAAGCTCATAATGAGCACACAAAGTTCTATCAGGGGAATGGGGAGTTTAGTCAGCATGAACATAACATGCATGAAGATAAGATGAAGGAATATATGCCAAGATGAGGACATGGTAGAGAGATAAAAAGAAAGGAAAAGGGTTCAATCAAGTTTGGAAGAGGGAAATTTGAATTTGGCAAGGCCATGACTTCACTTACAAGGTAGGGCTTTGTTATTTGAATTCATTTATGTATGACGTGAATTAATTCAATAAATCTAGTAAATTCTTTTAGGGTTTTTGTTTTTTTTCATTATTATGAAAATTTAAGAAACTAGGGTTATATACATAGCACTAGAGATGGCTTGGCCATCCACATAGCTAGGTATATGATTCTAAAACCCTAAAAAAAATAAATATGCACCCTAATTTTGTTGCCAACATTTAAAACATTGAGTTATATTATAGAAATTTTAGTATATTATTTAAAGACTAGCAAAAAGGGTAGTTTATAATGAGCTATGTAAACCCTAGTCATTTGACCTTGTTGCCAAAATATTTCTTTGAGTTATTTATAATTATAAAATATAGAGTATAATGTAGAAGTTTTATCCATTTTTATAAGGGTTAAATGGAAATGAGAAAATATAGGCATGTTGTGTAAAAAATTATAAATTATCCTTAGAGGGTGGGAAATCCTGTATATTAAACCTTAGGTAGTTTTTTAGGTGGACTGATTTCTAGTTGAGTTATATGATGACTCTATTTTGGGGTTACACTCAATTTCTTAATTATAACATTAAATCATTTTTATTCAATATATAAAAGTTTAGGATTATTTTTAAGTTAGGCTGAGTTTATAAAAACCTAAATAGGGCATGACTATATATATGAGGTTAGTTTGAGACAAAAACTTTTGAAGAATTCATGCAATTATAAAACAATAATTATTTTGTTCATTGATGAAACTTGTATGGATTTGTATAAATATACATGAGTATATATATACATTTTACAAGTATTTTATTTGATGACCTATTGATATCAATATATCAATGCATATATATATATGTGTATATATATATATATATATATATGTATATATGTATATATATATATATATATGTATATATATATATATATATGTATATATATATATATATATATATATATATGTATGTATACATATATATATATATATATGTATATATATATATATATATGTATATATATATATATATGTATATATATATATATGTATATATATATATATGTATATATATATATGTATATATATATATATATGTATATATATATATATATATATGTATATATATATAAATTATGTTAGGGATATGATTATTATAGTTACGTATATAATAGTTTTTATAATGCAATGTACTATGAGGAAAATTTAAAAGATCTATGATAGTTGACTGGTTATTTCCTTCAGTGGTGACCTAAAATTTTTCTTTCCTATGAGTGTGAAAAATAATAAAGTTCATATTAATTTGAATTGGTGTGTAAAATTGTAGCTTATATTAACACTTATATTAAGGTACCATTGATGCAGAGGGTAAGCTACCAAAATTTCAACCTATCAACTTGATGTCACTTGGCACAACCTATTTTACTTCCTAGTAGCCTTTTTTTCACCTTTAATGATGATATAGAAAATTTAAAATTTAGCTTCAAGAGATATGGTACTTTTTGAGCACCGACTATTGATTTCCTTCCCTACCACAATTTTATTGATCTAAATCCACTTATAAACCACTCTTTTATCCTTAATCAATCCTCAATTAGGTCTCCCTAGGCCTAATTTACTCTCATTCTTATATTTCTATACACAAGAGTTCTGTACATGTCTTAAACCTTAAAAATATGTTAGATAACATTAATTCCTATTGAATCACAATTTTTTGTGTATTTTGGTTGGTAGAAACTCATGCAAGATAAGTTTTTATTTGGAAACCATAACAAAGGGTTATGATTGTCTATGCAAACCTGAGAAGGAAAAATTTAAGGTTTCAGGATTAAAAATAAGTTTCAAAATTTTATGAAAGTTGAAAAAGATTTTTAAAATACATATACACCTTCTTGAATCATTAGTTCGCTCCTTGAAACCTCTGTTAACCACTTAAGTAAGATTTTGAGTTTGACTATGTGTATGTTCTTAGTCATCTATAGGTCTGTGTTGATTTTATCATAATGAATTATGAAAAAAATATAAATAAATACATAAATAACCTTCATTAAGTATGTAATAAACTTACCAATACACAAATATCATAAAAAATGTATCTTTATTTATTCTTTCTCCAATACTCAGTGACATAAACATATTTATTACTAAAAATAGGAAAGTAGGGCCTGAAATAATTTTTTGTTAGAGGTACAATCACTGAGAGGGGGGTGAATTAGTGAGTATATATATTTATATTTCAATTATATTCCTTTAATATTATTTAAAAATCATCATATATCAACTTTATCAAGTAACATTAACAAGAGAACTCATTCATTCAATGCATACACAATATCAAACACATAACACATAGTTCTTATGGGAAACCCTAATGTGGAATTAAAAACACTCTCAAGCCTAAAACACATTGACTAATATCTTATAATAAATTAAAAACAAGATACTAATTAACTCCTTTATACTAATAAGCCTTGATCATATCCTCCTGACCAAAGGCATTAGTGAAACAACTGTTTCAAAAGGAGCAACTACCCATAAATAAGATCAAGTCCTTTAGACCCTTGTTTGATCACCTCCACCGTAGAATAGATGTCATATAATATTTATGATGGATATATATTTTATAACCTCTACACAAACACTCTCTTTATCTCATATAGGCCTCTCACATAAGCATGACATAATCTCTCTCCTTCTTCACTGAAACTATCCTCATATGGACACTAAAACCTCTTTGCATATCCTCAAATTGTAAGAGAAATATTTGGAAATTAAAAATATGACCTATAGGTCATACACATAGTTCAAAATCATCTCTTCTTGTCAAATCATCAACTGGTCACTCTACCTCTCCTTCATTTCACAATTCTCACATACACCTTACACTAGTCTCTCTCACAAGTCTCACATACACCTTGTACTAGTCTCTCACACAAATATCACATTATAGACTCAAAATAAACATATTTTATTTCAAAATTTATATATCTATCATTATTATATATAACACAATATTTCCTTATTGTCCAAAATACATTCTTTCACCCTTAAGCACAATCCACTTTCAAATCGGCTTGCATCACTTTTAGGTCCTATGGAGACCCATTCATCTCTTTAACACTTCTCTAAGAAAATTAGGAAACATAGAAACAGTTTAAATATTCATGGACCTATTCCACATTATCTATATGTCCTCATTAATTTCCAACAAACATCACATTACCCTTCTGCTTAAGCATAAATCGCTCAAATAACATTTTGTGTACACAGTCACCATGAACAAACACATAATTGAATCCTACATGTTTTTTCATACTACATATTATTAGTCAAACCTTTATAATTCACATAATTCATCCGTATGGAGTATAAATCACTCTAAAGTAGATAATTCATTACGAGATATTGAAACAACATCAAAATGAGTGCAAATACCCTTCTCGAGTCCCTTACAATCCATGCATGAACATACAATCAACTTTTAACCTTCATAAATTTGATGGTACACACTTCCAAATATTTAAATTAGGTTAAATATATGTGCCATGGAGTCATCTTCATCTTTTATTTTTACAACATGGTCAAATTATACATAGATCAAAATTTATGGCACATAAACTAAGCATTAGTTTTTCCTTTGTTAAATTCAAATATTTGAATTCAAACAGTCATAGTTAAACCTTAAACACCATTTTATCATTTCAAGTCCTCACTACTTATATTAAACATGAACCATCAATGTTTTTTTACAAATTTTGACCTTTAACACATAGTCCACCAATGCCAAATGTTAAACCTTGAACATGTTGACCTCATCTCGTGCAACATGGCAACTTTGACCTCATGCACTCCATCAATCTCTTCAAGATTATCTCAGCTTTAATAATGATAGACAACTGTCACTTTAACTTATTGAATTTAATGTTCACCATTGATCCTTAGAATAAACTCAATATTTATCTCTGCATAATTTTAAACATTAAATGCTTGGAATCATCTCACTAATTCTTGATATCTTGGAGCAACGTGATCCATTGATGTTGCTTGAACTTTAACTTATGAAAAAATGACTATGGTAATCGTTGCAATCTTATTGGAAGGCCAACTTTGCATAGTCATTTATCTTACCTCACTCACTTTCATGGTCTCAAATTTATACCATATGATCTCCTCACATAGGATAGTAAAACCATGTGTCAAATAGATCTTGAAGTATTCACATGTGTGTGATATAACTCTATTAATCTACTCACTTATATTTTTCTATCATAGAGCCAATAATGTCAAGAATTGCCTGGAAGGCCAACTTTTCACATGCATATCTTTTGATGAACTTTAGTGCATGATCTAAAATTTAGTGAAAATTAATTAGGCTCAAAACTAAACAAATCCATATGCTAATCTTGTTCTCAAACATCCACACGTGTGAGATATTCCATTACCAAATTTCTTACTTGGCTCTTTTTTACCTCATGCAAGTTTGGCTAAGTATGGGAAAACAATGTCAAACTACATGGGAGCCCAAATTTGCACTTGCATATATTTTTTTAACTTAAATTCATGACCTAATATTTATCACATATCAACTAGGGACTAATGTGATCAAAAAAATATGACCAACTCCCCCTGAATCATCCACACATGGCAATGGTGGTGTCAACAAACTACCTACTCAAATTTTCTACCACTAGAACCAAAATTTCTAGAAGAAAACAATGATTAACCAAATGAAAAACAATCATGCACACAATAAATAAAATATTAGAAAACATCTTAGGGACATATTTAACATGATAAATACTCCATACTCATCCCTAAACATCTCTAACCCTATCAAAATAAAATATCAACCAAGCCAACTTCAAGCACACTTAAGATAAACACATTGCACACTTTCTCATTGTCACTTAGGGTATCAAAGCATTTCATCCACTTACTAAGTCAAATTAATTACATCACCATGACATCATTAAAAAATCTCTAAAAATCTTCCTCTTTGTTATTGATGTCAACAAACATCATTCAACTCACCTTCTTTCGCTTCAAGTACTCTCACTATAGGAACTTTCTCCCCCTTTGACATGACAAAGTGGGCACAATATAATCCTAAGGACCTGAAAAATACTAAAAATAGGAGAGTAACATCTTATAAGGATGATATAAACTCCCCCTTACCTTGATATTACCTCTTCTTGACTTGACAACTTCCTCTTGATTCATGCCAACATTCTTCTTCAACCAAGCACTGCAACTAATGAAAAAAGAACATAAAAAGGTAATAAAATTTGATGGAACTCACCAAGAAACATCTGAGAGGGACTCCCCCTAATATTTATAATCCTTTTCACCTTTTGATAATCTTCATATCTCCATACATTATAAATAACCACCATTCAAGCCTACTAGCCTTCTTTCTCAAAACACTTCTATGACCACCAACTCTGCATTAACACTTTAGTTTATTTACAAACCTCTAGAGAAAGATCATGAAATTTTTGTTCCTCATTAACCAAATACCTTATATTTATTCATATATAAATAGATGACACCCAAGATTTGTCTTAGATACTCAAATGTAGCTTTTGACAATGGTTTGGTCCTAATATTTGTAATCTACTCTTTTGTATGCACATAATCCAACTTAACAATTTGATTACTCACTTGTTCTCTAAAGAAATGATATATAATATAAATGTGATTAGTTTTTAAGTGAATAATATTATTCTTTGAGATACTAATTACACTAATGTTTTCAAAATAGATAGGACAATGTCCATTTTATCTTACCTTATAATATTCTAAAGTTTGTTTCATTCACATGACTTGCATGCAACAAGAAGAAATTGTTATATATTCAACTTATAAAATTTATAGAGACACTGAGGATTGATTCTTGATTATCCAAGACACCAAGCATTCCCCCATGAAGAATACCCCACCATTGGTACTTCTCCTATCATCCACACATCCTTCCCAATCAACATCAATATAAGATTTGAAAAAGAAATATTTACTCCTAGGATACTAGAAACCATACTCTATGGTCCCTTTGAGATATCTCAAGATCCTTTTGAATGGTTTTAAGTGAGATTATCTAAGCTCAACTTTAAACCTTCTTATAATACCCACTGCTTGAATGATATCAGGCCTAGAAGTAGTAGAAGATAAAAGACTTCCAATCATGGATCTATACAAAGTTTGATCAATTTTTGGTGAGTCATATAGTTTACTTAAATTGAATACTATGATAATTAGATTACCCATTATATTATAATACATCATCTCAAACATGCTTATCATATCCTTGATGTATTTAAATTATGAAGTGAATATCCCTATATCAAGTTGATTAATCTATAATCCTAAGAAGAAAGATAATTCTCCCAACATTGACATTTCAAACTTAGTCTTCATAGTATCTATAAATTATCTTCTCATTTTATCATTGTTATATTTAAAAACTATGTCATCAACATATAAATTTTTTATAAATTGATGATTTCCTTCTATCTTAATGTGCAAATTATTATCAACTACCCCCTTTTTAAAACCTTGACTCCAAAGATACTTATCTAAACTATGATACCAAGCTCTAGGATATTGTTTAAGCCCATACATAGACTTTTTAATTTTATACACAAAATATTGATTACTCGACATGAAGTATCCTTCAGGTAACCCAATGTAGATTTCTTCTTCTAAGTTTCCATTTAAGAATGCAGATTTCACATCCATTTGATATACCTTAAAACCCTTGAAGCTTGCATATTCCAAGAAGAGTCTAATTGCTTCTATTCTTTCCACAAGAGCAATTGTCTAATAAAAATCTATTCCTTCAACTTGCTCATATCCTTTACACACTAATCTATCTTTGTTATTTTTGACTTATCATTTCTCATTCATCTTATTTTTGAAAACCCACTTGGTACCTATCACCTTATTATCTTTTGGTCTAAGAACTAAGTCCCATGTTTCATTCCTTTCTATTTGATCAATTTTTTCATCTATTGCATCATTAAAAATTTCATATTTTCTATATTCCATGAATGTTTTGGGTTTAATCATGGACAACATAGTTGAGTCTTTTTGATTTTGATTGATCAACATTGTCCTTCTAGTTTACAACATTGCACCAACATTTCCAATAATTTGAGAGATTGGTTGATCTTTATAAATCCTTTTAGATGGAGCTTTAGAACCTTATCTTTCTTCCTTTTATTCATATTAATAATTTGTTTGAATAGACAACTCATCATTTTTTTAACAACATTCTAAATTGAGTCACTTACCTGCAATTTTGGCTTCTTGACTCTACTAGTCTCATCTACCCTTACATTTGAAATTTCAACAATATTATGAAATCTCTTGTTAAAGCACATACAGGTAGTAATTATATAAGAGTAACCTAGGAATATGCCCTCATCATACCTTGAATCAAATTATCCAAGATTCTCTTCATCTCTTTTGATGAAGCACCTGCTTCCAAACACTCTAAAATGTTTGACATTAGTTGCTCTATTTTTCCATAACTCAAGGAGTCTTATCACCATTTTATATAATTTGACACCTATTTAGTATGTTAACTGAAGTTTTGGATGCCTCTTCCCTATAACCATTTGTTGTGGTGTTTTAGCAACATAATAGTATCTCCTTATCCCTTATTTTTCACAAAAATATTCAAATTCATGAGACCAAAACTCACCTCCTCTATTTGATATTACACACTTGATATTTGACCCTTTTAATTTTAAGAAGCACTTTTAATTACATAAATATTTCAAAAGCTTCTAATTTTTCTTTAAGAAAAAAAAAATCCAAGTCATCCTAGTAAAATCATCAATGAGAAGTATGAAGTAACTATTACCTTGAATACTTTAGGGTCTCATAGGTCCACATAGATTAGTGTGGATCAACTATAAATTATTTGTAGTAGATAACTCCTTAGATTTATATCTTCTTTTTATTTTATTCCCATGAAGACATGACTTGCGAAGAGAATGATGAATCGTAAAAATATTGGGCATATGGTTTGCCAACCCCTTTGAACTGAACTTTACCATGTTATCAAAATTTAGATGTCTAATCCTTCTATGCCAAAGACATTCTTCATGCAATTGAATCATGAAGCACACCTCCTTCTTATATTTATGAAATACATACATGTTATCTATTTTATAAACATTTACAACTAATTTTCTAGCCTTTCTTACTTCACAAACATCATCATGAAAAGTTACAACATTTCATTGCTTACACATTTGGCTCACACTTAAAATATTATGTTTCAAACCTTATACATATAAGACATTCTCAATCCTAGAATGACCATTATCCAAACTCATAGTACCTTTTCCAACTATGTTAGCAGATTTGTTGTCACCAAATATCATTAAATTAGGATTGGTATTCCTGAGAGAGATAAACCAGCTCTTATCTCCTAACATATGATTTGAGCATCCACTATCTATGAACCATATATTTTTCCCATATTATTTAGTATGCAAGGCTACTTGAACAAAAATTGACTCTTCCTTTGGTGGATCACTTGAATTCTACTTCTTTTCTTATTCAATCTTAGACTTAGTCTTTTTGAACCATTTGTTGGTGTCTATGACTTGATATCCTTTTTCCAAAAAGTTCTTTTGTAGTTTTTGGCTATATGACCTTGTTGGTTACAATTGTAACATATAATATTCTTTTTTATCTCTAGAGATAAATCAAAATCTATATATCTATGACCAAATTGATTACAAGAGAAGCAATACCCATTTAAGACATCATTCAAATTTGACCTACCTTTTTCTTGATCATTACCTATCCATGAATTTTCATTCTTGATCCTTTTGGTGGAGGTAAATCCCTCTTGTCCTTGGATAACATCACATCTAAGTAATTCATGACTTTATTTTCAAATTGTTCCTCCCTTTGGTTGAGACCATTAACCATCATGACCTACATATTCTTGACTATTGCTTCTAGATCTTTCACTTGCATCTTCACAACATCCATGCTTGAATTGGCATTTGATAAAACACATACTAGTTTGTCTTGAAGAAAATCCACAACATTTTTGTCAACTATTGTACCTTTGATCACCTTCAAGTGGTTAAAACTGCAAGATGGACCTGCTTTGATACCAATTATTAGAGGTACAATCACTAAGAAGGGGGGTGAATTAGTGAGACCATATATTTATATTTCAATTCTAGTCCTTTCAAACTATTAAAAAATTGACATATATCAACTTGATCAATAAAAATTAACAAAATATCTCATTCATTCAATGCATATAGAAGATCAAACAAATAACACATAATTCTTATGATAAACCCTCATGGGGAATAAAACCCACTCTCAAGCTTACAACACATGGATTACTATCCTATAATAAATTAAAAATAAGAGATTGGTAAAATCCTTTAGACCATCAATCCTTGATCATATCCTTGTGAAAAAAGGCATTTAATGAAATAACTATATCACAAAGAGCAACTGCCCCTAAGGAAGATCAAGTCCTTTAGACCCTCTTTTGATAACCTCCACCTTGGAACTGATGTCTTCAACACTTGATAATGGCTCTACATTTTATAACCTCTTCATAAACACTATCTCTATCTCATACAATCCTCTCACATAGGCGTGTCACAATATCTCTCCTTTTTCACTCAAACTATCCTCATATGCACACTCAGACCTCTTTGCATATCCTCAAACTATAAGAGCACTATTTAGACATAAAAAATATGACCTATAGGTAAAACACATAGTATTTAATTATCTCTACTCATCAAATCATCAATTGGGCACTTTACCTCTTCTTCACTCCATAATTCTCACATACACCTTGCACTAGTATCTCTCACAAGTCTCACATACACGTTGCACTAGTCCCTCTAACAAATCTCACATTCTAGACTAGAAATCAACACATTTGGTTTCACCATTTATAGAGTTATCATGATTATGAATAATTTTTTTTCCTTATTATACATAATACATGCTTTCACCCTTAAGGCATCTTACATGGGTCACACCTAAGAACAATCCACTTTCAAATAAGCCTAAATCACTTTTAGGTCTTATGGAGACCCATTCAGCTCTTTGACACTTCTCCAAGAAAACTATGAAACATAAGATCAATTTTTAAATATATGGACCCATTTCACATGATCTATAGATCCTCCTTAAGTGCCAACAACCATCATATTACCCTTTTACTCAAGTACAAATCGCTCAAATAACATTTTGTTCACACAATCACCATGAATGAATATAAAGTTGACTTACACACCTTTTTTCATATTGCATATGATTTTTAAAACCTTAATAATGCACAAAAATCATCCTCACAGATTATAAAACACTCTTAAATAGATAATTCATCATGTGATATTGAAACAACATAAGAACAAGATCAAATACCCTTCTTGGGTCACGTACAGTCCATGTACGAACACATAGTCAACTTTTAACCATCATAACTTTGATTGTACACACTTATATATCTTAAAATTAGGTTCATTAGATGTGTCATGCAGTTCTCTTCATCTTTTATTTTTAAAACATGGTCAAATTATGCATAGATAAAAAGTTGTGGTACATAAACTGAGCACTAGTTTTTACTTTATTAAATTCAAATATTTGAATTCAAAAGGTCACAATTAAATCTCAAACTCCATGCTATCATATCAAGTCCTTGATACTCATATTAAACATGCACCATCAATATTTTTTTATGAATCTCTACCTTTAATACATGGTTTTCCAATGTCAAACATTAAACCTTGAACATTTTGACCTCATCTCATGCAATCTAGAAACATTGACCTCATGCACTCTCTCAATCTCTTTAAGATTATCCTAGATTTGAAAATGATAGACAACTATCACTTTAATCTATTAAATTTAATGTACACCATTAATCTCTATTTGTATGGTCACTCAATCATCATTGATACTTGGAAGAAGCTCAATCTTTATCTCTACATGATGTTAAACACTGAATACTTGACACCATCTTACTGCTTCCTAACATCTTGGAGCAATGTGCTCTATCGATGTTCCTCAAAATTTAACTTGTGCAAAAATCACTAAATATGGGAACCATTACAATCTTCTTGGAAAGCCAAATTTGTATAGTCATTTCTTTTACCTCACTCACTTGCATGTTCTCAAATTTGGACCATATGATCTCCTCATAGAAGATAATCCAACAATGTGTCAAACAACTTCTAAATCCTTCATATGTGTGATTTATAATTCCATTAATATGCTCACTCAATTTTTTTTGCCACAAATCCAACAATGTCAAGAATTACTTGGAAATCCAAATTTACACATGTATATCTTTTGAAGCACTTCAATGAATGATTTAAAATTTATCAAACATCAACTAGGCTTCAAACTAAACAAACCCATATGATCATCTTGTTCTAAAACATCCACACATGCCAGATATGCCATCATAAAATTGGTTACTCGAATCTTTCTTGCCTCATGCAAATTTGGCTGAGTATGGGAAAACAATGTCAAACTACTTAGGAGCCTAAATTTGCACTTGCATATCTTTTGTCATGCTTAGGTACATGACCTAAGATTTAGCAAAAAATAACTAGGGACTAATTTGATCAAAACCACATGACCAACTCCCCATGACTCATCCACATGTGGTAATGGTGACATCAACAAATTTCCTACTCAGATTTTCTATCGCTAGATCCAAAATATCTATAAGAAAACAATGATTAACCAAATGCAAAACACTCATGCACATAAGCACTCAAAGATTAAAAAATATCTTAGGGACCTATTGTACATGATCAATACTCCATACTCATCCATGAACATCTCTAACCATGTCAAAATATAATATAAACCAAGACAAATTCAAGAACACTTAGGACAAGCATATGGCACACTTTGTCATTGTCACTTAGGCTATCAAAGCACTTCATCCACTTACCAGGTCACCTTTATGACATCACCATGACATCATTTAAAAATCTCTAACATTTTTTCTTCAAAATGTGGAATTTAATCTTGATTTATTGGAGATTCATCTCTTAAAAAATTTAATGAATGAATCTTACCAAATATCCAATACATTTTATGTGTCCTATAAACTCTCTAATTGATTTTAGATCCTCTAACAGTCATTAGAGTGATAATTAAACATTGAAACAGGCATCAAAGTTTACATTGCACACATGCAAGACTTCAAACACATGTTATAGACACATAGTCCTTTCAAGAGGTCATACAAAAAATTTCACACCTTGAAATTTCTTTCAAAACACTCCTACAATTCCTAAACTATCTAACCAATTCAAAAATTGAAAAAGTCTATTTTGGTAGGCAAAGCCAAATTTGAATTTTTAAAGAACTAGAACTAAAACCAACAACTAGAAAAGAAACCTAAAGGTGATATAAGAATATTAATACCACTTATACCATAAAACAAACCAAAATTGATAAGGAAAACCAAAATTTTCAAGAATATAATCCTAGGAGTGATGTTCTTACATCATACTCCCAAGGGAAAGAGGAAAGACTTAGGGACTATTGTCCATGAGTTCTCCTAGATTACTCTCATGATTTTTGATGTCATTATATATATTCCATGTATCATATTCAATCGGATGTTGCTTACATTTGACCAAATAATTGAAATATTATTTGTCCATAGTCTATTTGAACACTTGCTTATCTAAGATGCATTCTAATTCATTAGGTTTGACTTGAGGCAACACTAATTTTTTTCATATTAATCTTATTTTAATCACCTATTAGAAATATCTCCTTCCTAAGATGAGCCAAAATTAAATCTCTAACTTTCAAGCTTACCTCTCTTCTACTTACATTTGCTTGCTTTTTGTATTTCTCTACACCAACTTCTAAAGGTTTCCCTACCTATTGATAAACCTCTTTCATGGCCACTATAAAATATTACCCTTAAACACTTATCTTTTCCATTTAATTGAGATTTAAGAGTTTAAACACTCCTCTAGACTGCATAACATATATCACTTGATAAGGACACATGCCAATTCTCCTATTGGAGGAGTCACTGTAAGTAAATTCTGCTTGGGGTAATACAAGATCCAACTTCTTGGGATTAGGTTTAGATAGATAACTCAATATGTTACTTAGAATCCTACAAAACATATTAGTTTGACCATATATATAAGGGTGGTAAGCTAAATTAAAATTCAAATTTGTGCCTAGCTTTCTCCATAGTGCCCTCCAAAAGTGGTCTAAGAATTTCATAGCTCTATTAGATACAATGTTCAGTGGTAGTCCATGAAGTCTTACTACCTTATTAAATAACATATTTTCCACATGGGTGGCATTGTTGGTGGTCTTTCAAGGAATAAAATGTGCCATTTTTAAATTTTTTTCCACAACTACATATATAGAGTCAAAACTACTTTGTGTTCTAGGCAGTCCCATCATTAGAGGCTAATATAAACCTGCATTAGTTCTCTCCCATTGTTTGTTTGATAATTTTTACACCTCTCAACATATCTTCTCACTTCTACTTGCATTTTAGGTCAAAAATAATGTCTAATGAGATATTCTAAAGTCTTATCAAGCCCAAAGTGGTTTTATATACTCTCATTATGCTTCTCTTGGATCAAATTCTCTCTTATTGAGATTATTGGCACACACAGTTATATACCTTTGAATATTAACCCATTTTGTATGGTATATTTTAGCCATGGTTATTTGTTTAGTGTAGTTAGAATATTACAAGATCTGTATGCTTATTTATAGTCTTCAACATCCTAATATATCTCCTTTAGTGAATCAATATCAACACTATTAAGTTGCATCTCATGCACTAATAATACTCTTCTACTTAATGTATTTGCTAACTATTTATTTGTCCTTACTTATGCTTGATGGTGAAGGTAAAATTATATATATAATCTACCCATTTCATGTGCCTCTAATTTAGTTTAGGTGGATTAGTGATGAATTGAAGTACATGATTGTCTGTGTAGATGATAAACTCTTTTGGCATTAGGCAATGCCTCCACTTCTTTAAGGCATACACCATTACATATAATTCTAAGTCATATGATGATTAATTTCTCTTCACATCATTGAAATTTTCACTAAAATAAGCTATTGGCTCACTCTCTTGGATTAGAATATCCCCTATTGCCACTCCACTTGTATTACATTCTATTTGATAAACTTTGTTAAAGTCTAGTAGTGCTAGGATATTATGCTCAATTATTATTTGATTCAAATATTGAAAAATACTTTCAAATTTCTTAGTCCAAATAAATTTCTTCTTATCTCCCCTAATAGTATCTATTATTGGAGCACAAATTCAACTGAAGTTTCTAATAAATTTCCTATAGAAACTTGCAAGTCTATGGAAACTTGTTACCTCTCTAATTATTTTAGGTGTTAGCCACTCCATGTTTGGCTTCACATTGTCCTTGTCCATATTTAAAAATACTTGAGAGATTACAAATACTAAGTACAATAGTTTTGATTTTATGAACTCACATTTCTTGAGGTTGATTAATAACCTTTCCTCTTATAGCCTTCTCATGACTATATGAAAATGATGAAGATGTTCCTCCTTACTAGGGATATAGATAAGAATATCATCCAACTAGACCAATACATACTTAACTATAAAAGGTTTTATGAATTCATTCATAAGCCTCAAGAAATTACTTGGTGCATTCTTAAATCCAAATGTCATAACCAACCATTCATACAAACCTTCATTGGTTTTCAAAGTAGTTTTTCATTCATCCCCTTGTCTGATTCTAATATGATAATATCCAATTTTGAGATATAGCTTATTCCAATTAATAAATCAATAAAATCTTCCATAGTGGGGAGAGGAAATATGTACCTAATTATGATCTTATTGATATCCCTTGAGTCTTTACACATTCTCCACTCACTTTCCTTCTTATTCAACAACACTATAGGGACTGCATAAGGACTAAGACTTTCCTTGATCAACTCTTTATCTAAAATTTATTTTACTTGTCTCTTTAAGTTTAAATTATTCTTAGGATTCATCTTGTAGTATGCCTTATTAGGTAAACTTCTTTCTAGAACAAAGTATATGTGATGAGTAGTGTTCCTTGTAGGTGGAAATGTACTTGGTAGCTCATCAACTACAATTTTTATATACTCTTCTAAAAAGTTTTAAATATATTGAGTCAGTTCAATAAATTTAGTGGTTGTCATAACATTCCTAAGATTTAATATCAATATAAACTAGAACTCCTCTTCATTCATAGCATTTAAGAACTCTTTTCCACTAACCAACATCACATTTTATCCAACTTGTTGGTCATTGTCTTCATCCTTCATAGATATCAAGGTATGACTAACTCCATCTTTAACCAAGGTGTACACATTTATTCTAACATCTTGAGTTGTTTTCCTATCACATTTATAAGGCCTTCCAAGAAGCACATGATAAAAATTCTAGGTATCACATCACAAAAGACCTCATCCTTGTACCTTCCAACTTGAAACTCCACCTAAATTTTTTCACTAACCAAAATTGGCTATATTTTATTTAACCATGAGAATTTTAATGGTTTGGGTGGAGGAATATTCTTCAATCTATTTTTTTTACTATTTCAATAGAGATTAAATTATCTGTACTTCCTAAATCTATAACCATTTTACAATACTTACCTTAGCACTTACAATAAGTTATAAAAAGTGTTTTTATTTGTGGTGGCTCTTTCTACTTGGGTGTCTTTATTATCACTCTCCTCATTATAAAATATTATCCTACCAGAGGTTCCTCCATAAGTGATGGAGAATAAACACTCTCCTACTCAATCACCTATGTAATCTGTTTCTACTTTCTATTCTTGGAATTCATACTGGCTGATACTCTAGACATTCCCAAGACCTATGTATAGAATTTTTTTTGCATTTAAAAAACCTACCTATAAAAACACCTAATCCTCTACCTCTTTATTCATAACCACTCATAAAATATGGCCTTCTACCTCTAAACCATCTTCTTGAACTAGATGGTTATTCATGTGAATTACTAGACTCCCCTTGAATTATTTACGAATAACCTCTACCTCCTTACTAAACTCTACCCCTAAAACTTTTACCTTTACCTCTATTTTGTTGATTTTGTTTCTTATTAAGATTGTCCTATACTTTTAAGGCCAACTGGTAACACTCTTCTAACATTTTTGGACTAGAAAGGCTCAATTCATCTTGTAAATTATATCTCAAAGTATTTAGATACCTATCCACCTTATCATTATCATCCTCTATATGACCTAATCTGATAATCAACTCATAAAATTCTTAATTATATTATTTTACCCTCATCTCTTTTTGTTTTAGGTTTTGAAGCTTCATGTAGAATTTTTTGATGTACTCATTAGGTAAGAACTTACTTTTCAACTTGGAAACCATTCTATCCCAAGACATAATATTGGATTTTAATTTTTTTCTCCTTTCATCCTACATGTAATCCCACCATAGGGATGCATAACCCTTTATCTTGGTTCTAGCAAACTTCACTTGTTATTCTTCTGGTACATCTTCAAAGTCAAAGTATTTGTCCAACTCTCCTATCAAATCAAGGAGTTATTCTCCACTGAGACTTCCTGCTTACATTAAAAGATCCATTTTGGGATTGGGTCTTTACCATTTCACTATCTTTAATAATATTTCAAACTTATGTTCTTCATCTTCTCTTGTTGCTTCATCTTCTAACTCTGGTGTTTGTGGCTCTTCTTCCTCTTGGTTACTCAATTCAACTCTGACTAATCCTCTCTTTTGATTCACCTCAAATTCTATGAGTCTTGCATCAAAATTAAATTTAAGATTCTTAAAATCTTGCAATATTGCATCTCCCATTTGTATAGTTTCTTCCCTCTACCTATTGCATTTCTCCTAGGTGGCATCTTGTTTTTACTTAGGTAATATGCTAAACAATCTCAACTTCTCTTCATCTCAAATAATCTTACCTTCTCCAATGAATTTTAGGTTTCTTCATGTGTTTCTCATACCAAAATTTTAACCTATCAACTTGATGTCACTTGGCACAACCTAATTCACTTCCTAATATCCTTTTTTGATATTTTTTAATAGTATAGAAAACTAACATTGATATTTAGGATATATGGTAGTTTTTTAGCACCCTATATTATATTCCTTACCTAACACATGTTTATTTATCCAAATCTACGCATAAACCACTTTTCTATCCTCTGTCAAGCCCTAATTAGGTCTCTCTAGGCCTTATTAACACACAGTCATATATTTATATACATAAGAGTTCTGTACATGTTTGAAACCTTATAAATGTGTTATATAAAGTTCATTCTTAGAAATTAATAAAGTTTTTTAAATTTTGGTTGGTGGAAACTCCTATAAGACAAGGTTTTGTTGGGAAACCCTAACACAGGGTTATGACTATCTATGTAAACCCGAGAAGGAAGAATTTAAGGGTTCAAGATTAAAATATATTTTAAAAATTCTATGAAATTTGAACAAGGTATATAAAATCCACATACAACTTCTTAAATCATTATTTCCCTCCTTGATACCTTTGTTAACCACTTAAGCAAGATTTTGAGTTTTACTATGTCTATGTTCTTAGTCATCTACAGGTCTATGTTGATTTTATCATAAACAAGTATAAAAAAATCTAAATAAATACATAAAGGACCTTAAATAAGTACAAAATAAACTTATCAATACACAAGGAGAATAAAGAATGTATCTTTATTGATTCTTCCTCCAATACTCAGTCACACACAGTCATCTTTATTGCTAAAACACATAAAAATAGGGTTTGCAATGATTTTTGTCTTCAATATAGAATTTCCTCTTGAATTATTGGATATTTATCTCTTAAAACTTATAATGAATTAATATTAATAAATATATAATATGTTTTATGTGTCCTATAAATTCTTTAGCTAATTTTGGACCCTTCAATGGTCATTGGAGTGTTAACTAAAAAATTGAAACATACATCAAAGTTTACATTTCTCACATACATGACTTAAGACCCATGTTATATACACATGGTCCCTTAAATATTTCATACCAAAAATTTCACACCTTGAAATTTTCTTCAAAACACACCTATAACTCCAAAAATGTCTAACCACTTCAAAATTTCAAAATGTTTATTTTGGCAAGAAAAGCCAAATTTGAATTCTTGAAGATGTAGAACTAAAACCAACAAATAGAAAATAAACCTAAAGGTGATCTAATATTCCTAATATAACTTATACCATAAACCAAACAAAAATTTATAAGGAAAACAAAAAATTTCAAGAATCTAAGCCTAGGAGTGATGTTTGATATTTAAGTCTTACCTGAATGGTATGACTATTTCAAAATTTGTTTTCATAACTTGTAGCATGAAATAAACAAATTATATGTTTGGAAATTATATTATTATATTTTATGGATTAAATGCATGTATTTGAGACTTACTTGTATTAACAAATATTATAGATACTAATAGGGAAAATTCATTATGAAAATGGTTGGTTTCTTGAAATACATCTTTTCACACACACACACACACACACACACACACACACACACACACACACACACACACACACACACACACACACACACACACACACACACACACACACACACACACACACACACACACACACACACACACACACATACACACACACACACACACACACACACACACACACACACAAACACACACTCACACACACACACACACACACACACACACACACACACACACACACACACACACACACACACACACATGTTGGAACATAACTAGATAGTGAGAGGGGGTGAATCAGTATATTAATTAAATTAGTTATTTTCAAAATATGTTAATGCATATTAAGACTATATGTAGATATGTCAAACACACAAAAACATATAACACAAGATATTTCATGGAAAACCTAATATGGGAAAAACCACCATGAGAATACTTGTTATAAACTACCATTCTAATCTGGCCTCATAATAAGGAACCTCACTAGTTATAATGTTTAAGGTCACCAACCTTAAAGAGACTCCAATCTACTTGTTTAAGAGCTTAAAATCTAAGGAAGCATCCACTCCCTAATCTAGGCACCCACTTAGCTTTTTTGATGGAACCAACCTATCAAATTATTCTATGGAGCTAAAACTCGAAATTATAGTATAAATTCATAAATGAATCCAATCCTTCTATTCTCTATTATAGGCTTGATATATAACTAATCATTCTCTGCACTTTATTTCTTTGTGCATTTCCTCTCTCTACTCCTCTATCTTTGTGCCTAGATCTATCTCTGTGCAACACACTTCACCTCTCTCTAACTCTGCTCCTCTATGTCTCTATATTTTCTATTTGACATAATTCAAATAACATAAGCTGCATTTGCCTTTGTCTTAAATGTCATATATATAAAATATTGATCTAAGGTTCCATATCTTCACTATGTTCACACTTGTTTTGTAACACATCACACTCTATTATGGACTTAGTTCATTATGACTTAAACTATAAGTTTATCTCATCTCATGTTGATGCATTACCACCATGATTCTTGGTCTCATTACTATCTATGGTAATTGCTAGAATCTAGTTTTGATGCACATGTACATTTACATAGATTTGATCAGTTAAATTAATCAATCTCATTACTTGTATCATGATTTAGGGATTTATTGCATGTTCTTACATCTAACCATTAGACTTTATCTTTAAATGTCAATCATTGAACTTGATTTAAGTATCATGATCAGATGATCCATAGTCAAATAAATCAACTTTAAAACGCATCTGTTTCATCACATTATTATAGGCTCATGATATCCATTTGATCTTTACACACTTTCAAACTTTAGCTTTGCCAAATTTAAAATGCATCCATTGATCTTCCTAATCTAATATCCCATAATCCATTTGATCTTTATAGATGCACAAACATTATCTCTATCTTTGGTTAAACATCGAGATATTTTACCATCTCTCTAATTCCTGGGTCTTTGGATCATTTTTGATTCATTGATATTCTAAAACTTGCTTGGTCTTTAACTCACCACTATGTCCATAAATCTCAAGCACTTTGTTCCATCTGAGTCCACTCGCTTTGTTAGATCTCCTTTGCAAATTTTTTTTCTCATTGTCAGATAATTTGATAAGATTGATATTTTTCTCTACTTATCTCTTGAGAGTTTGACACTTGGAAATAACACATGACTTCTACAAATTTATATCAATTTCTATTATTGAGACACTTGGAATCATCTCATTACTCATTGATGATTTAAATTTAAATTGTATTGTAGATTTTTTGTGTAAGCTTTGTGATTATGACACTATCACTATCAGAGGTTCCTTTGACAAATTGACTTTACTATGGTTCATTAGATATTTTGTTTAGGATTAAGAGATACTCATTGATCAATCTAGAATAAATATTAAGTCCATTGATCAATGTCAAGGGGCCAATTTTATAATGATGATAAAGGATTAAGTTATAACTTAAGCTACTGGGTCCCAACTATATCTAGTCAACATCAAAATAAAAAATCCTATTTAGTGTCATGACTTAAATCCTTAGGGTTTAATTTAGAAACCCTATTTTGTTTGAGAGTAAATAAATTTAAATTATAAGCTCATTCTTCTCATTTGAACTTGTGGACCATATATTCAAGATGCTCTTGAAAAACCCATAACAGATCTTCTATCTATTTAATTTGAAAATGTCCATAAAAGATCTTTGTAAAAACATGATAGCTTTGTAGGAATTTATGCAAATTTTGACTAAGTATGGATACCATTTCAATATGCCTATAAGTATAAATTTGCACTTGCATAACTCTTATTGTGCTTAGTTGTATGTCCTAAAATTTAGTATATAAGTTCCTTTTTCATAAGAGATTCCATCCATATATTTAGTAGCTCCTAAAGCCTTCATATGTGTAAGATATGACATAATGAAAGTGCCTACTTGTATCTATCTTTAAACCCACAAATTTGACTATGTTGGAAAACACTGTAAAAATGGCTAGGTACCCTACTTTACTCAAGCCTATCTCTTGTCTCACTACATCATGTGACTTGAGATTCAGTGCATGTAAACTAGGCACAAAAATGAACATACCCATTTAATCATTTTGTCTTGGTACCTCCATATGTGAATTTTATAACCTCATCAATATGATTAATTTGATCTATTGAACCCTTATGCAAATTTGGCAAAGTTGGAACTTAGTGATTTTTGTCTGAGTAGCCAACTTTGCATGCCCATATTTTCAATTGTGCTTCATCGTATGTCTTCAAATCTGACACATAATAACTAGGGACTAATGTGATCATAATCATGTGTCCAGCTTCCCCATACACATTCACATGTGGATATAGTGACATCAATAATATACCTTCTCATATTTTCCTATCATAGACCCAAAGTATCTAGATGATCAATATGAATAACCAGATGAATTCCATTCACACACACAATAATTCCAATCATCCTTGACCTTTGATAAGATCCTTTACATATCCTCTAACCACCATATTTATTCCTAAACATAAATGACATGCTCATAATTTCCCTTTTGACATCAAATATATATATATATATATATACACTGGGTCATTATGATCATGTGTCATTTGAGAAACTTAGTTGGAATTTAGTCATAGTTGTATAGTTAGAGTTTAATATTAATTTGTTATTAAAAAATAATTAAACTTAGTAATATGGTTCAGTATTTGAATATGCATATATTTATATGTGATATTTGTATATCTTTGATAGATTATTATTCCAAATAAAGTATACCATATTCATATATGAACATTATATTAAATGAGTAAACATGCTATATGATATGACATATAATTAAGATAATGTTGTATTTATATGCATCTAACTATATATTCATGATACCCTTAATTTAATGACATAATACTATTCTAATTAAGAGTATATTGAATATAAATATACAATAATGATTGATGATTAAATACATCATATTTATTATTGAAGAGTGTAGTCATGTAAAATGTGAAATTATACAACTTTAGTATGGATAAGACACCTAATCCATAGGTCCTCTTTTTGGCTTACACAACCCTTCTGAACTAGACTTTCTTTGATTCCCAATCATCTGTATCTTCTCAGACTTGGCCCTTTCAGACCCAGGCAACCCTTTTAGGCATAGATCCATCCCCTCAAGTCTCATCCCCTTAGAACCATAGTTCCCAAATTAGATAGGAGCACTAAAACCTAGGGTATTTTGATTTTGGCACTATTATCCAAGTTCATTTTTAATCCTAATTATCAAATTATTTTGATTCCTTATCATTTACCATATCATCCTAACATGAATTAATCTAACCCAAGATCATATTTTTCCCTATAAAAGACCATTCTAAGTCCATTTATAAGGGTTGACATTCATTTTTAAGAGAGATGCAAGAATACAAGGAAGTACACTCAAGCACTCTTCCCTATTCTTTGCATACAACCTTCTAATGTTATTCAAATCCTACTTAAGTCATTGCACTAGTCCCTAGCCAACTAAATCACATCTAATTTTTCATTCTATTTGCATTGATCATACACAAATTGCACCAAAAACTTTAAATGAGAGAACTACATTAACTTGATCCCTCTTCAAAGTATTAGTATGTAGGTAGTGTGCCCACACATGGGGTGTGAAGTGCATCCAATGTATCCTTTACACACTAACCCCTTCTCTCTCTCTTTCCCAAGTTTGTATTCAAGTTCAAGCACTGGGAGATTCTAAGAGTTTTGAAGATTAAAATAGGCACACAATGAGATCCATGAGGTCCTAGACCCTAAAATTTTAGTGAGAAGGTAACACAAGCATTATGAATAAAAATAAAATAAAATTTAGCCTCAAGACAACATCACTTGAAAAGAACTATAGTACCAGATAGTAGGGTGTCCTATTTTTGGCACTCCTATCTAATCAAGAAATGAATTCTAGAGACCTATTTTTTACTATTTCTTAGTCTTGCTCCTCTAGTATTAGACATTATCTCAGTCTAGATTAGCAAAAATAAGTTAGGTTCTAATATCTCTCACTTCCTACTATATGTAGAAAAGGCAAAATACAACCTATTTACATAAATCAATAGGTTAATTCTTGCATATTTATTTATTAATTTACATGGCTCAACCCCTTTATTATTTAGGAATATAACTCCAATATTCAAAAAAAAATAGCGCATCTCCAGTAGCAGAGCAACCCTTAGGTCACCTTCGACATGATGACATCATGAACACAACACTTGTATCATATGATGATACTTATGATGATGATGATCTTTATGTATTTTATGATGTCTGATATCCTTTCTTCCATATCCATCACTAGTGGGCTCCATCTTTGGATCCCTTCCCACTACCGGCTTAGTCTTTTATATTATGATTTATATACTTTTACATAATTTGTTTCCAACATTGACTATACATATTATCTCCTACTTGATTGTACATAGTTCAAATATTTTCAAAAATACAAAAACAATATAACACTTCAAAATACAAAAACATTCAAAAAATTACAAAAACACCGAAAATAGTTTTGATTGTATGCATCAGCCATGTTTACATTACTACTATCATGCTAGGACTTACATTTGTTTCATTCTATTATCTATCAATTTATCTACACTACCATGCTTCAATTTATCTCTTTTGAGTTTACATAGTGACATCTAACTCTTTGATTACTTCACTCTAACCATTGAGGGGGTATTTCTACTTCTACATTCAAGACACACATCAATACACATACGTAATGGGAGTATATTATACATGAATATAACATCCAAGTTATGTCATTCCTATATTACATAGTCTAAGTTATCATACTAATGCACATTCTTTACTAAAATACATATATTACTACATCGACATTTAACTAGTACCTAGTACTTGTGTATTTATTAACATATACCTAGTCTTGTGATATACATGTTTTGCATACTTTCACATTTTATTTGATTAGTTAGATGTATTCATATATTCTAGTTCTTAATTTATCTTTTCATTCCTTTATTAGCATAGCTTGTGTGATTGAACTTTCTATTTCTTGCTTGTCTTCTATTTGTGCCTTAGGATATCTACCAATGTCCTTTAATTCTATTTATGTGTGTTCCTTGGGACATCTACCAATGTCATTTTTTTACTCTTTCATGTGCTTGTGGCCCTTGTGCCAACTTTTCTTCTTTCACTTGTATGTGTATGTGTAATTTGAACATGCCTTCCATGCTTGTCTTCTAGTTTGAGTGACATGTGTCCATGTCCCTTGTTTATATGGCCCCTTGGCCACACTTGTATGCTTCTTATTTCTTTCTTTGTATATTTGTTTTCTTATTTTATCCTCACTATGTGCACATGATTCCAATCATGCATTTATCTTGCTTCTTGGATGCCATGATGGACATCATGATACATCCTTTCATGCTTACTAACAAACTAATAATTAACAACTAATATCTAACATTACTAGTCTAGTGTAGTATCATGCATATGCTCTTACATTTTTATATCTATATAATCATACCCCTATTGATATAATAATCTATCAATTTAAATATTTCTATATCTTGAAATATCTTATCAAATATTGAATGTTATATCTTGTATCTATACAATTTAACACGCTTGTAAGACTCTTTTCTTATGAAGGAAATCATTACAAATTCATCATTCCTACCCTTAGAAGAGGGGGAATCAAATAGGGGTTTGTCATAGGATTCAAACCTCATAACAGTCAAAATAATAACATTAAAAACACTCAATATAGAATCTAGAGGTCAAACTAGAGTAAAAAATAGTGTCAGTTTTAGATTAGTAGTTAGTTTTCACATCAGAAAATAGTGATAAAAATGAATAGTAACACCAAACATAGGGGTGTCCACATTTTGGTGCTCCTATCTAGGTAGGAAAACACTCAAGGTTTCTATAAATAGGCAAAAAGTTTAGTTTAGAGACAATTTTTGCACTTCTAGATTAGTTAGATTTAGTAGTTTCAGTAAAATTTTCTTAGATACATGGGGTTATCATGCATAGCATGATGGTTCTCACTTATAATTCATATTAGGTAGTTGGCATAACTTCTAGATCATAATCCATGTTCTAAACATTAGTGATTGGTGGAAATGTGCATGACACATTGATCTTATTTTATTTTTGAATTTTAGTTCATTCCAGGCATTCTTAGCACTTGCATGCCTTACTCCATCTGTAGGTGGTTACCATCACATTTGAGTTAAAATTTCATAAAAAATTAGTTTTTTGAGTACCCAAGTTCTCAATTTGGCTTTCATATAATCCTAATACATTATTTTCAGAGTGGATTTCATACAAGCCTAATCTCCATCTTTCAAAATGGCCAAGAGTGGCATAGTTTCCAGTGCACATTCAAGTTATCCACATCACATTGTTAGATTTCTAGTACATTGATGGGATATATGAGACAACTCATATGACACATATTTTATACTAGTATTAATTCATAGCTTCACTTCATGAGGTATTGATGGAGACAAAGGTCTAGCTAACCTTTATATTTTTAAGTCACCTGTTTAAAGGGATTGGACACATAGTCCAAGCATTGATTAGCACATGCATGATTCATTAGCTTCACATAGTTGGTGATGATGGAGCCAAAGGGAAAACATTTAAATTATAGATATATTTAATGGGGAATTGATAAATCATCTCTATTTGTGATATTACTCTTGATTCAACACACACTCACCATCATCTTACACATTCCAACATCACAACGTGTTTTGTATTGGTTTGATACTCGATGAGGTGTATTCACTCCTTTCTCTTCCTCTTAATCAATTCTTGTATGTTTTTATTTTATAAATAGAGTATGTATTAAGAACTGATCTAATTTATGTTTTAATTATAGATTCATAATTCACAGTGTGCTCTCTCTATGTACATCTAGCATCACACAGCTTCACCCTTATAGATAAGTTTAGGTATGCTTCTTATTTTCCTTTATCCTAGTATTTTGATTTTATACATCACTAGAATAAAGGGGTGGGGGAAATATATTCATGTAAAATGTGAAATTATACAACTTTAGTATGGCTAAGACACCTAATCTATAGGTCCTCATGTTAGCTTACACAACCCTTCTCAAGTAGACATTCACTGATTCCCAATCATTCATAGGTTCCCAAACTTAGCCCTTTCAAACCCAGGAAGCCCTTTTAGGCCCATATCCATCCCCCTAAGTCTCATCCCCTTATAACAATAGTGTCCAACTTAGATAGGAGTGTTAAAACTTAGGGTATCCTAATTTTAGTGATATTGTCCAAGTTTATTTTTGGTCCTAATGATCAGATTCTTCCAATTCCTTATCTTTTCCCTTATTAGCCTAACATGAATTAATTTAACCCATGATCATTTATTTAAATATAAAAGGCCATTTTAAGTCCATTTATAAGGTTTTTCACTCATTTTCAATAGAGATGTAAGAATATAAGAAAGTACACTCAAGCACTCTTCCCTATTCTTTGCATACAACTTTCCAATATTATTTAAAGCCTACTCAAGTCATTTCACTAGTCCCTAGCTAGCTGAAGCACATCCAATTTCACATTTTAGTTTCATTTATCATACATAATTTGCTCCAAGCACTTCAAATGGGATAACTACATTAGCTTAATCCCTCTTTAAAGTATTGGTATGTGGGCAGCGTACCCACACATGGGGTGTGAAGTGCATCCAATGTATCATTTACATAGTAACCCCTTATCTCTCTTTCCCAAGTTTGTATTCAAGTTCAAGCACTAAGAGCTCCTAAGAGTTTTGAAGATAAAAATAGGAACATAATGAGCTTTGTGAGGTCTCAGATCCTAAAATTTTAGTGACAAGGTAACACAAGCATTCTGAATGAAACCTAAAAAAAATTTAGCCTTAGGAAAACATCACCAAAATAAGACTATAGTGCCAAACAACAAGGTGTCCTATTTTGTATGCTCTTGTCCAATCAAGAAATGAAGTCTAGAGACCTATTTTTGACTGTCTTAGTCCTAATCCTCTAGTATCAAACCTTGTCTCATCTAGATTAGTTAGAATAAGTTAAGTTATAATCTCTCTCACTTCCTACTATATTTAGAAAAGGAAATATACAATTTATTTACACAAATTAGTAAATTAATTATTTCATATTTATTTATCTATTTACATTGCTCAACCCCTTTATTATTTATGATTATAACTCCAATATTCTAAAAACAATAAAATAGAGAGGTAGAATGCTTGTTTATTTACCTTAATAAGGTTTAAGTTAGAAGTGAATTTGAGGAATTCAATGGACTTGTATTTATGTAGTATTTAAGAATTTTTAGCTGAATCCATTTATCATTGACTGATTTTATGGACAGTTAATTATAAAATAAGAAAGTGGAAATAAAGTGGTTGTTGAATGAGCCATTAATTATTGATATGATTGTCTAACTATTTAAATCTTAAATAAATGGTATCACTATTTTATGTTTAAGTATTACTTGAATGATATAACTATTTCAAAATTTATTTTTATAATTGGTAGCATGTTATAAATAAATTAGATGTTTAGAAATTATTGTAGACACCAAAAATCCACACATGATAGTTTTGAATGTTATAAATCCCCTAGAACACCTCAAGACCCCCTTGGGACCAACATTGACCTACTGTATAAAACCAAAATTTTAACTCAAATTGACTTTAACCCTTAACCATTGATGGTTACCCTAATTGTCGATGGTCACCTTGACTGTTGATGGTCAGGTTTCACCTTCTAAACCACCTAACTACCACATCACCCTGACTTAATTTTTAATAATTAAATTATCTAATTTATGAGCAAGCCCATGCATGTCAAAGTTAAAATAAGATATAAAGTTGGACATGTTGTTAACATCTTGTTACAAGTCTCCTTTCCTTTAAAGAGAGAGGATGAAAGGGTGAAAAAGGATCTAAAATCAATCAATCATCTATAACTATCAAGAGATTTTATATCTAGAGTTTATTTTATAGGTTTTCTTAATCCAATGATCCAACCATCATGAAATAGAATAAAAGTGATATCATCCATCAACCAACAACCAAGTATTTTTATTCTACCAAAATTAATCTAGGCTCCACCACCTCAACCATTCATCTGATCAACTAACAACAAGCTAAGTATCTATTGTTAATTATTTAGTCACTTTATTTGTATTTCATAATCAACCTATCCCAAGCCAATATATAAAAAACCCATTCTATAACCCCATATAAACAACATTATATTACCCAGACCCAACCCACATTAACCATCAATGGTCACTTTGACTACCGATAGTCACCCCAACCACTGATGGTTGGCCCAACTACCGATAGTTACCCTAATAGTCTATGGTCACATCAACCACTAATGGTCACTATGACACCAAACAACAATATATTTTCATCCACTTAACATCAACCAAATCCAACTTCCTTTGTCTCTGCCTGTTCATAGAGCCCCAACCTATTTTCTGAACCACACCCAACTTATTTATCACCAATATTGACCCACTTATTTCTATAATTAGTCAAATTTATCTATTTATTTATCAATAATTTATTTTATTATATTATATGATTTATGAAAGTAATTTAGCTTTCAATTTCTAAACTTAATTGTTTAAAAATCATGGATTGACAACCCTTGAGGAAGCTCTTGCTTCCTAGATCTAGCTAGTGTTAGGAAATCCACCCAACTATCTATCTAACCAACCAATCTTCAGTGTTATATTATTTTAGGGTCATTCCTACAAATAAAAATAGGATCTCTCTATAATTAATTTATTCAATTAATGCACAACCAAATAGGTATTTATACCATACCCATATCTAGTTTCTTTCTTCTTCATTCCTTGAAACATAAGTTGAATTTATTTGAAATATTCTGGCATGCCCAGTGGGATCCTTGAGTCTTTTCTTGGGTTCATATTTGTATCTAGATGATTTATTTATTTTTATCTCTTTTCTCATATAATGAGATCAAAATTTAATTTTGGGCTTAAAAATTAACTACATGCATTGGTTGCTTGCAAATCTATCTCACATAGTTAAATTAAAGAAAAGTGATCCAATTATAGAATCTCTTTTGTTTTACACACTAAACCAAATCACCTACATCAAATCAAACATAAAAAAACTTAACATAAGGCCCAACTAGGATTTCATCACCTAGTGGTCACTGTACCCTTTCCTGACAATCCTACTTGGAAGTCATTACCAAGGGGAAAACCAACTCATATCTCTAGTTGAGTATAAACTCTGGAAATCAATATATATTAGCTAATCACCTGAAACCCTTATTGTTATGGTGTGTGAAGTGGTGGGCTAGGACCTAATAACAAGCAACATATTAACTTCCAATACAAATCCCTTTTAGAGCCTAAACACAATTTAAAACCAACCATAGAGTTATTTTATAGTACCCTCTCTATAAGCTAATTTCAATCACATAGTTCTTAAGCTTAAGGAATAAGCTAAAATAGAGACTAAAAATAAATTTAGGACTTAATGTAATTTTTAGTGTGTGTTTTATTTCCTTACTTATTTTTTTCTCTCTATTTAAGTGGTGAGGTTGTTTTTATATTCTCTCTCACTTATCTTGCATGGTTCTAACTTATGAGCAATGAAAGAACCTAACAGAACATAACCCATCACTAAATTAATCAACCTCTTCTGCCTCCTCATCTATGAAGTATGTATCTCAACTATAAGACTCTCCTCATCCTTTAGGAAGTCCATCTTTCCCTTAGGTATTTCCTTAAGGAGATACATACTTTACCACCTTCTTAGATAACTATCTCATGGCCTTTCAACATTATCTTGGCACCATGACTCACCATACCCATACTTTAGTTCCACCTATAGATGCACATTGTGGCATGAATTCCCACCTTATGGGGAACACTTATATTTCCACAGTCACCACTCAGCCATTTACTACCCAGATATATTCATCTACAAATAATCCTTTTGATACTACTATGGAAAACCAAACTAGCCAACCTATAAACACCCTTACACATTTTACCCCTACCAAAAAATCCTCTACACTAAGAACAACCCAACCATTAACCACATATACTTCAATCACCATTGGAGTGCTGACTACTAGAATTTCCAACCTTCTTTTGGCTATCCATAATCCATTAGTTACTTCTCCACTTAAAAATATTATGGTGTTTATACCTTCTACCTTACCACCAATTAGTACAAAGGTCACTACCTTTCCTTTAGTTACAAACCCAATGATAGCTACTACCCAACCCACCTTAACCTATCAATAGGTGCCCATCATACCCAACCTAGGTTATGTACCTAAACCATAAGGGCATGTACCTTTACCCACTAACCAACCACCTATATCCACCTACCCTTAAATGGCATCCATGCAACCACCTATGTCCACATATCAATATGTGGCAACTCCTAAACCTCCTACCAATTATCAATATGTCACCCAACCAAAACAATAATATGCACCTTACAAAATTTCAAGTGCACAACCCCAAATATATCTAATGAAAATTATAATGGATAAAATGACTACTTTAGAGTCATCCATCTCTGGTGCTCACAACATTTTATCATATGACTAGATTTGCAACAAACCTATTCACCCATTTGTCCCTATCAGAACATATCATCCTCAGTGGGAGCTCCAAAACTTTACTAAGTTTTAGATCAATAAGGACCCCCAATAACACCTCAAGTCATTTATACATTCATGTTATTTGATTACCTATGATTATTTTCTCCTTCTATGTACCTTCCCTATGTCTTTATCAGGGCCAACATTAGATTGGTTTAGTTCCATAACCAGACATTCTCTCTTCTCTTTCACCTAGCTAACCAAACATTTCTTGGATAAATTTTTGATAAACATCTCCAAGAAAGTTTCCATCACTGACCTTTACTCTATCTATAAATTTAATGATGAATCTACTGCTTATTTTATAGCTCATTAGAGAATCCTAATCAATCAAATCTCCTTCTCTTTACCCCAACCTAAAATGATAGAACTTTTAGATCAAGCATGTGCCAAGAAAATATCTTATACATTTCATATTTAGAGTTTTATAACCTTTGGTGAATATTTTACCATGGCATGTAAGATATAAAATAGATCCATCGATAAAGGAAAGTTAAACTTGAAAAATAAAAACTCTACCTACAAATTAAATGAGGCATCTTCCTCTAAACAAAGCAACCAGACCAAAACCAATGCCAAAATTAAGGTAAATATGAATGTGGTTATCCTTAAGACCACTCCTCTACCATATATCAATCAATAAAAATATTCTAACCCCTCAAATCAAAACATGAAGAACTAAAACTAAAATAGTTAGAAACAATTTACTCTATTTGGTGAGTCTTATGCTTTAGTTTTAGAGAATTTAGTGAAAGCTAATATCATACATATTACTCCCATCAAACCCCATCAATAATTTGATTCTTCTCATCCTAAACCTATCTAGTAAGAAAATAATGACCTATATGCTTTCCATCGAGTAGTTGGGCATGATGTTAGTAGGTGTAATACCTTTAAAAATGTTATCCAAACCCTCATTGATAAGGGGGAACTTATGTTGGAAAACACCAATTTAAATCCAAACCAAACCCTCAAAATATGTATATAAACTTTTCCTAATCATGAAATTACCAAAAATGATAGAAATAGGATTGAGTTTTCTCATGACACCCATACCATCAATATGGTTCTTGACACACTCATTATTGAAGAACCTACTACCCAATCTACATGTTCTTTACCCTCTCCACTTATTGAGCTAGTGAAGTCACCTTATATTCCTTTGGAAAACCAAACAAAATAAGTAATATTTTCACTTATTTCACTAATTGAGATATTGGAATCATCAACCCCTCCTCTAACTGACATACTAGGGCAAGCAACCATCACCACTTTACTTCCTACCTTAGCCACTGAATAATTCACTTCCCCTTTAGAGATCATTCAAAAAGAATAAAATAGTGTATCTTTACCTCCCATATAAGATCCACCCATCCAAACCTTACATCATTCAATTGAAGAAAATTTTGAGGTTACCATTACCCTTTCTAAATCTATGGGTTTATCTTTTGAGCCCACTGTTTAGGGAACAAGACTAGTTTATAAACTATTATCTAAACTAGTTCAGAGATTAGAATTTGTCTCTAAACCTAACATGGATTGAGACAAATTTTTTAAATAATTGGGTTTTCCATACATCACCAAATAATAACCTCTAACCACCTCTCTAATAGACCAACCTGCCAGTTCTATTATCTAACCTGCTATCATATCAACTTAAACAATAAAAACCTCTACCAACCCAATCATTTCTCAACCACCCAAAGCAACCAAATCCAAAATAACCAAATCATCATCTATAAATTCAACCAAACTAACTAAAAACCTTAGCATCTTCCCTATGTAAAGCCTTAATCATCCATGATTGAAAATGGAGCTAAACTCACCAGACCCACCAACCAAGCACCAAAGCAAATCAACTAAGGAGGTAAAACCATTAAAAGGCTAGAAGGCCAAAATTTTACCTCTCTCAACCTTCCCCTATATTTTAGGGCCTCATCCCTCTAATTTAATTAGGAATCCAACTATCTTAACCAAAACCCAACCACTACTCTTGGTTATGCCATCACTCTTGCTTTTTGACACACCCATCTACATCGAGCCATCAACAATCAAACTAACTACCTTATAAACTTCTATCTCCAACTTACCAAATTATTAACCTAAACCAAAGTCATCAAGTAAGAATACAACCTTACTTAAGACCTCTACCACTAATACCATTTATAAAAATACTTCCATCCTACCAACCAAGGCCAAAGCCTCTAGACCCTCACCATATTTAATTAAGTCTTACTCAACTATTTTACAAAGGTTATTGCAAGCTTCTCGATTAACCTTACCTCCTATCTAACCATTTTATCCTATTGGTTAAAAAAATCTTAGTATAATGACCACCGAGTATGCTCCTATCATATTACACTTGAGCATGACAAGAATATCTACAAATCTCTCAAAACCATAATCCATCATCTTTATGATGAGGATGACATATTAATAGATGAACCTCCTATGAGCCTGCTATTAGTTAAACAAAAAAAAACCAATAACCAATACCTACATACTCCCCCACTCTCACCTTAGAGTGATTGGGAGCTAAACCAATCTCATACCCCAACTCTCCCCTCTATCCACACTATGCATGTGGTCACACGATCACATGCTCAGTAAAAGTATAAGGGGAAGTTAAAAGTATCCATCCCATGGACATACCCATCTTTCACCTCCCAACCAAGTTATATTCCAACATCTTCACCTTTAGTAAAACCCAAAATTTCTATCTTAGGTACCTCTTAATTCAACCCCTCAAAATTAATCAAAAGAGTGGTTCTCAAATAACTTCACCAAACCTTGACAAAGATGAGCTTATATGAATTGATTTTTACCTCACCTCATTATCTACAATCAATGATAGAGGCATTGTAATCAATAAAGGTCCAACCTAAATACCCTCAACCTCTAGTAACCTTTGTTATCACTCTCTAAATTTCTAACCTTGTCACTTTCAAGGATTTATAAATACGTTTTATCCACTTTGATGACCTAGATCTCCCTCTTTTTCATCACTACCTACATCAAATAGGTTATGATTAATGGGGGATCTATTATTAATATAATCTCCTTTCATGCCTATGATCAACTTAAAATACCAAATAATGTCATGTTTGAAACCTTAGTCTTCCTTCAATCCTTTAATAACACCATGACCACTACTCTGGGAACTATTTTCCTTCTTATGTGTTTAGGACCTTACACACTCCCATAACTCTTATATGCAGTGGAAGGTAAATTATAGTATAATGTTTTGCTAGGATGACCTTAGATCTACTCCATGGGTTGTGTACCCTCTACCTTTCATCATTGCATCAAATTTGAGCACAAAGGTCAGATTGTCACTATACATGCTAACCTGAGTCCTTTTTCATCATGAAACATGACTTATCAACCCAAAAACATCCACCTACCTCCATATAACACATACTCATCATCTAAAGACAAGCCCTCAACCATAAAAGATGAAACCATGTCTTCTTTTACCAATGAGGTATCTACTAGTTCATCAATCCCCTCAAATCAAATACCCACTACAAACCCCTTGGAATCAATATTCCAACACCTTTTACTTGGGTTATATTTCCTCTTGATCCTTGATGCTTTCCATGCTCCCCATGAGTATGATTAACTTAACAACCAACTTGGGAATGAACCCAATATTAGAGCCATTATTCTACTTGGACCTTCAAAATTTCAAACCCCTTTCATCTATGGGGGACTCAACAAACCCCTTGGCACTTCTTTCACCTCTCTTTTACCTTGACCATTCACCTCTAGCTTATCCTATCTAGATAAACCTAGTTTTTATAAAACATACCTCCATAGGTGTGCTTGGAAGGGATTTGGTCTTGGATGATATGAGTATGGCTTGCACAAGTTGATTTAAATTGAGACCAAAAAGCCTTATGAGAAATATGGCCTCAGCTTCATTCTACCCATGAATAAAACTAAGCCACCTACCATCACCACTATTGAGGAAGACATCCCTTCCTCATCAACCCTTTCTCCACTTGAGTGTGAGGATGATGACATTATCCCACCTAACTTTTATTTTCATCAACATGATCAACCTTAGATCCTTACCATATAAAAAGGATGAGGTGATCATAAACATCCCTATGACCCATTCTAAGATGATGTGAGATGACTCTCCCACCATTAATACCAATTAGTGTTAGGATGATGATTTCATTCTCACCTACCTTGGTGCACCTAATTCTTCCATCCATAAATCCCTACCTCCTAAGACTTTGAACATATTGAATGAATCCACAATGGATATCAACTTGGGTACCCTAGATGACCCACACATTATAAAAATTGGCCAATTGCTAAATTATAAAGAGCCTCAGTATCTTCCCTCTTTCTTTTAGGACCATGGCATAACATTCAATTTGTCTTACAACAACATGCCTAGCATCAACCCCTCTGTCACTACCCACAACATAGTCACCAACCATGATGTCAAACCCATCAATTAGAAAATTTGATGAATGTACCCTTACATAGCCCTTCTCATCAAAAAAGAGCTTCAACATCTCCTCTCTATCAATTTAATTCAACCTATTGATTATCCCCAATGGGTCTCAAAAGTCATGCCTATCACTAAAGCCATAGGGGGACTATGTATTTGTGTGGAATTTCATGACCTTAACCTTGCTTGCCCAATAGATGAATTTCCTTTACCAAGAATAGACTAACTAGTTGATCTTATATTTGACCATGAGATGTTATCTCTCATGGATGGGTTTTTGGGCTATAATCAGATCCTAATTGCCCCTGAAGATCAACACAAAATTGCTTTTATCACCCCATAAGGAACCTTCTAATATAGGGTAATGCCTTTTGAAATGAAGAACACTGATCCAACCTACTAATGTGATATGACCTTGTAGTCATATAAAATGTCTAAATTGGTAGTTTGAGTGTGACTTGTGACACCCCATCCATAGATCATTCTTGCATGCTCTTGTGATAACTTTTTGCTCATTATTAGTCATTCAAAACCTTTTAAACCCTGATTCCACCTCAACTAGATAGTATTACCTATGCCAATATTATTTCCTTAGGTCTCAAGAATATAGGATAGGAGTGCCCCATTTGGACTATAACATTGGGCACCAAAGTGTCCCATTTTTAGTGCTCTTATCTTTTTACACTTTGAGCCCCAATGGTCATTTTCATCTGGTCTTTATCCTTATTTATGTCATAATAGAATGAATACATTTGAACCATGACCAATTATTGCTTATAAAATCCCACTTAGAGCTCATTTATAAAAGAGGTGATAGAACTCATAAAGGAAGTAAGAATATAAGCAAAAAACTAAGGCAAACTTCCCTATTATTTGCATATAATCACCCAACATTGTTGCAAACCCACTCAAATCCTCATACTAGTCCCTAGCCACCTGAAAAACTATCAATTTGGCATTTTCATCTACATCACACTATTACAAAAAAGCATAAGGTGGGAGAACTACATATGGCTTGATCCCTCTTTAGATTATTGGTATGTAGGCAGTGTGCCCACATAAAGGGTATGAATTACACATTTAATGCATCTTACACACTAACCCCCTTTCTCAAGTGACTCAAATATCATTTTATCAATCATGATGGAGGATTAGGGTTTGAAGATAAATCATATCTATAGTGAGTTATGTTGACAACCATCACTCAATTTTTCATAGGTAGGCTCACATAGGTGCAATGCAATTACTCATAATGTTTTAGGTCTCTATGATTAGTTTGGACAATAGTGGTAGGAATAGACAACAATGCTAGACACTAAAGTGTCCACTTTTTATTGGTCCTATCCTTTCACTTAATGAAATATATATTTAGGTTTATGACACCTTTTTAGTCCTACATAGCTATTTTAAACATTTGTATTAGCCATCTCAGTCTATTTTCTAGCTAAGTTATATTTCTTCCTATTCATTGCTATTTTTAGAAAGGTAGAAAAAGACAAATCAGGACTATAATTTTTGATATATTATATACTGATTTATTAATACAAACCCTTAACTAAAATAGGAATAAAACTCCATTATTCCCAAAAAATTTACATCATTTGGTGAACCTGACTTACTTTGAACAAATCTCAAACCCTAGGTACCCTTAGGGTTTTCCTTCACATTTTTAATGCAAAAATTCAATTTCAAAATTCTAATTTTTGTATAAATTTTTTATTTAAATTTATTTTAGAATTAAAATTATTGTAAAAAATTTAAAAATTCTAAAACTCCAACCCAAAACCCTAGATTTCCAAACTAGGTCCTCAAACCCAAAGCCTTTATCTACAATTTTTAGATAAAAATTTTGGAATTTTTTCAAATTATTTGGAGTGTCAAAAATATTTTCAAAATATCTATGTTAGTAGTCATTCTTGCATTTATTTTATTAATAGTACTTTTACATACTCTCTTTGGTGAAATCAATAAAATGGCCACTAAGGCACTTCTTCCCTCTCATCCTATAGATAAATTTCTATTTTTTCTCATAAATATGATAATGTATGGATGAATTTACAAAATTTCCCATTAGCCAAAAATGAAGAAAATGATTTCATTTACAGTAAACACAATTACTATTATTGTAATGAGGAATATGATGATGCATATGACAGTGATAGTGAAGAAAAAGTAGATGCATCTTCTTCTCTCAAACCTATCTCTTTTCTTCCCTCTTCCAAAGAAAATAATTTTTATAAATGGGAATGCGACTTTTCACCTCGTTCTCCTATGAAAAATTCATAAAATATACACATTAATCATGAAATTCCAAATAAACCTCTCATTGGTGATAATTTGCTTGCATTTGAACCTAGTTTCTCCCTCCCTTTTGTTACTTCTATGTTCAAATTACAACAATATAAATGAAATAGAATAAAATTCCCAATGCATAATTTAAATGATCCATATCATGTTCTTAACTCTAGTTTGTCATCTCAAAAAATGATAAAAAAGTGTTTAAATGATAACACTCTTACTCTTACTTCTCATATTGCAAATGAAAATAATGCATGCAATCCATTCAAGGATAACATAAATACACATAGTATTCCAATTTTACATGACAATTTATTTCATATTAGAAAACAATTAACATATTCTCTTACCCCCCTCTCTAGTGATAATGAGTATGATAATGAGAGTGAATATGAAAGTGATACTTCTACTTCTCCTCTTTCAAATGAACAAAATCTTGATTGTGATAATGCATGGAATCATGATGACTATTATGCATATAGTGAATAATAAAATGCATCTCATGCTTTTAACTCTTCTCTCACTCCTCTCAAACATAATATATTACAAAATGTTTCTTCTACTTCTATGCATGAGTATATTTTAAATGATGCACATGTCAATGATAACATTAGATCTTCTATTCAATTAGAATGTGATTAATTAAATACTAAAGATAAAATTGAATCTCCCAAGCCAGCCCTACTACAGTAGCACCTATTTCTCACTCTTCACCCAAAGAGAATGGTAGCCCACATCCCTCTAGTAAGGTCCAAGTTACCATTCCTCGAAAGGTTCAAGTGAGCACACCCCCTCTCTATGATCCAATTACTAAATTTAGCATTCCCATGGATAAAATAAATGATCAAATTCAATTTTTAAATGAACCACTTCAATATACTAATATACCATCCCAAGATATTATTTCTTTGATGCATACAGTTGGTGAATTACAACACCAAGTACATTTCCTTACTTTGGAAAAAAGGCTTATAAGTCTTGGATGGATACCGATGACTTACATGGTAACCCTCTTTCAAAGACATTTATCAAAGCTTCATTACCTAATAATTTACAAATACCATAATTACCTTAATTTATGGAACTAGAAATCCATTCATACACATTCAAGCCTTTCAGAAGGCTTTACCATCTCATGTGAGTCCTTCGATTCTACTTAAGTTATTCCAGCAAACATTAGTTGTTAATTCACAAAATTAGTTCTTTCTAATACCTATTGGTTCCTTGCATACATATCATGAATTAGAGGAGGTATTTCTTAGATATTACATAGTAAACATGGGCCCTTATATTACATATGAGAAACTTACTACATTGCATCAAAATTCTTTAGAGCTAGTTAGTGATTAAAATATGATTATATTTTATAATTCAAGACTCACATGTTATAATTAATATATAAACCAATAGATTTATAGATTCAACATATCTTTATTAAGGGGCTTCACCAACCCCTTTTAGAACATATATTATATCAAATAGAGTCCTCTTTTAGGCATTTATGTTATATATTTTTATCCTTGGAGAAGAAATTTGCATTGATTGAATCAGATTTAGTTGATCAAATTACTCTAGATTTCATGAAATTAGCTCCATATATAGTTATAGCACATAACATCCACCATGTCCCAAAAAATATAGGATACAACATCCAAAAAAGCAACTAGTTAAGAATAGAGATCTAGTTTCCAGAGCACCACCTACAATATGCACTATAAAGAAGAATAGTAGGGTACAACTATAGTTTGATTCAGAGAGGGATAACCCATATGTCATATTATCTTCACTACTATATAAGAGGTTAATCACATTGATTTATACTCATTGTTTAAATCCACATCTCTTATAGAGATAACCACATTATCCCTTTTGTAACTATCATCATATTTGTGAACATAGAGACAATGATTGTTGTGGCTTCATGGACTATATTAATAGATGTGTTGATAACAACATCATAGCATTCACATTGGGGCCACTAATATCTCTTCCATCATGGATAAATATACCTCATTCCTCCATGACTGAGTCATCCTAGGACATTATTTCATAGGAATCATCAATTACTCATCATGAGAATAATGTGATTTCTAGGATAAAGCCTCATAGGAGATCTCATATCATACCTACTCAGAGGGTTTAGAGACTAGTACAATGAGAGAAACCTACATATAGTAGTGTAGTTTGTGGAGTACATAATGAAATTCCATATACATATCCAACACATTCATAGGCATCATAATAGAGTTTTCATGGACCTATCTCACCTAACAACCGACTATGGTTAAGATTAAATGAACCCACATCATAAAGTACTATTCCAGATAGATATTCATTATAAACAAGTTTTTAAGGACCTATTTCATGTAGCAACCCACTATGATTGAGGTTAGATGATCCCCCATCATAGGTTACAATTCCATCTCAATCTATTTCTCAGTCATATGCATCATAA